>CM060935.1:240922911-241522911 GCA_030765085.1 Allium cepa | reverse complement strand
TGATGAATTCATAATCATCCTAGGGAAACTATGGGACGTGTGACGGATAGTCCACATCATTTTATTTAAATGAAATATGTGAGATGGATAGTCCGTATAACTTTGATAATGAAACCATGTGCGATGGGTAGCCCATATAATAGGGGATGGTTAATCTAAATAATAATTGCATGTGAGATGTGTAGTCTATATAAATATAAGATGGATAGTCATTTGAAATTAAGACAGATAGTCAAATGAAATTAAGACGGATAGTTAAATAAATTGGGTAATCCGGTGCATGTTGCATGATTGCAAATGTTTGTCTATTATGTTTTAACCATTATGGATGTAGGAGCACAGTATATGGTTGATATGTTTTGGTTAAGTTACTAGTGAGGGGAAAACCCGTTCCGCTCAGCAGTGTGGTCTCACTATATATCTATTTGGTTCAAGATGGTAGGTTATTATTCACACCAAACTGTTTTTTCGACCCGAAGTTTTTGTTCTTCCCCTTAAACTCTCGGGTACTCGTTTGAGTAAGTTGGGAGTAAGTGTTTCCAGGTTTGCAGTAAGATGAATAAGCTTTCGAAGACATGCATGAGGCAATCTAGCTATTTACGAGTTCTTATCTAATCTGCAATGCTTTTTGATTTTTTTTGTATGGATGTAATGGCAAGTTATATAATTGAAAAGTATTAGACTCTGATCAACCAAGGGACATCTTCGTATGTCGCTCTTGGAGTATTTTGTAATAATTATATTTTCTCAGAATGTGGAATTGCGAATGGGACTATATAATGAATATGAATTGTTATTTATGAAATGAAATGTGTAAGTTTGATATTAAATTATGTTTAAAAAAAATTCATATTCATGTGCTTATGATTATTGATATGATTAACATAGCCACATTTTATCACCGAAATTCTTGACATGGATGACTATAACATCCATAGCACTTAGGTTCGGGCTTCAAAGTGGAGGGCGTTACATAAACTCTTGTAAATATTCATTAAAACAAGTTTTTCATCTCTAAATCTCAATTGAAGTTCCTTAATCAAGCAAAAATCAACTTTGGATATTTGACATGATTTCTTGCATACTTAGTGATAATATGTCATAAAAAATAACTCCCACTCACCAAATCTGTTGATATCCTAACTTCAATTGGACCTAACAATGAAACTCTATCTTAATTTCTGAAATTCAACTCCAATCTTCTTCAAAATGCACATTTGAAGTAATGGACTTGTAAATAGTCTCTTAAATTAAATTTAGATATTTAATTTGGAACTTTATTACGAAATGATAGAATATGTGTATTTTAATTTTGGAAACCTAGAATTTTCTCTTGAGAAGATGAAGAAGACGATAAAAGTAAATTAAAGGAAGATGGATAGTCTCCTTTCAGAAATATAAGGTAATTCTGACCAAATTACTTTTTTGAGACTAGCCACTCTTTTCTTCTCATTTTATCAATCTTTTCTTGTTTTAAGAAACTTTTTATGTTTTCCAAATGTAAACGACATTTTGAACGCTAGGAAATTGGTCTTGAGTCCTAATTCATTCATTTTTAAAAAATCTTCTTCTATGTCAATAGTTGATTAATTTAATTAAAAAGATTATTTTTGTTGATTACTAAGCGTAAAAATATAGGTTGCCATGATATAGCGCTTACGGATGTCTCATAAAAAAAAGAAATTTAACTTTTCTGATTTAATTTATATCAGGTGTAGAAGTAGGCCAAATTTATATTGCCAAATAGGAGGTTTACGAATTCATGCTCAAGTACTTATCACTTCTTGGGTAGTAATTGCTATCTTATTAGGGTCAGTTATCATAACTGTTTGGAATCCACAAACTATTCCTACCGACGGGCAGAATTTCTTTGAGCATACGTAATAGAGCCATGGACAGTCAAATGAAATCCAGAAATAATTTGATCCGTGAATGCATCATTGTGGTAAAGGTCTAAGCAACTAATGTTTTCCATCTAGATAAGAAAGATAAGATCTCTCATTCAAAATAAATATTCCCTTTTCTCTCTAAATTGTTACATATATCTTGAACGTGGACTTTGAAACTTCACGTTGAGTTAGAAAAATATTTTTCCCAATGAGAAACAATAGTTCGAGGTGTTGTCTCGATACGATTGTTGAGGAATTTAAATTAAAATTACTTTAGAATTAAATTTATTTACAAATATTTTATTATTATTTTTTGTTCATGTGTAACCACGTAACTATACATGCACCTTTTCATTGTTTCCAACATTGGTAGTTCTTTCACTGTCGTAAGCAACTGAATTAGTGCCAATCTGGTTGACTTGATGAGGGGTACATCTACAAACATCAATGGAGGCTCTTACGACCTAAGGCAATAATGATACAATGTTAATTTTAAATTTTAGGTTATCAAGGATACACCGATGGACGTACAAATTGCGTGTTAGGAAAAAGCTTTAATAGTGGGTAGAATATCAGTGCTATTAGCAATGTTTCTAGTCACCCATAGTGGTGGAAAAGGTTGAGAGGAAACGTTCAAAAGGCTGGGATTTGGAGGAGAAGGAGGTAAAATATTTATATGTAGCTATTAATTTTAAAATTACATCCAAACCTTATTGTTTGAACATGAATAACCCACACATATAAACTTAGATTTTCACGCGGCTTGCATCACTTAGTTCATATTACATTTGTAAACACGGTGTCATGAGAAACTATATGTTGTACACATGTTTGACATCACAAATAGGACTTAAGTATACACAATTATTTGTTAAATAATTGTGTATTGACAACATTAGTATGAAATTAATATATCGTGATATTGTTGATCATATTTAGATGTTTAATATTAAAAGTTGAAAATTATATACATACATATACGCACACACACTATATGAAAATTATTTTATGTTTAGTAAATGTTATTCAAATCGATAATAATTATTTTGTTAAAATATTTTTGCCTAGGCAAGCCAATTTTATAGTGAATCGTCCCCTCTTATTAAATTAAAGTAGGTACGAGGTAGACATACCTTAAGAATTTTATGTTACACCACACAATTACATTACTCTAAGGTTAGAAAACACTAATACAAGCACTATGACATAATATAAATACAATGTAAAAACGGGACAACCTTACTAGCTCTTCTACTAAAAACTAACATTAAATCAATCTCAATCAATCTTCAATTTCCTTATTTAATCTAAGGTGAATAATAATCACTACATCTCTATTTTTGGTTTTATAATCATATGGTTTCGGATTTAAGGGATAAATTCCTTTTTATGATTTATTGAATGATGATATGCCTTGTTTATGATTTATGTGGTGTAAACAAGTTGGTTTAAATGGAGATATGAAAGGTTCCAGGTTAAAACCAAAGTTAAATGAATTTTATATGAAACGGAAAAATTATATGTTGTGGAAAATATGATTTTGGAGTTAGGTTTCAACTTTTATAATTTTTCAAGCCGTGGAGAATTAATTATGAATTTTCAAAGGAAAATACTGTTATTTGGGCTTATTAATTATTTTGGAAAATATGTTAAGAATTTGGGTTTGAAATTTTGATATTTTAGATAACATAATTAAAGTGAATTACTGAAATTTTTGGGAATTTTTACTAAGCTATTTAGTATGGGAATTAAATTATTTTGAAAGGAGGAACTAAATGATTTAATTGCTTTGTTATTAGGAAGGGCATAATTGTTAAAAGTTAGCATGTTTTTAGATCTGAGCAAATGCGGAAACTTCTTGTAAAATAATTTGAAAGTTTAATGTAACAATCATACGTTTACAAGTTGGCAAGTTAATTACAAAAAGTTTACTTTATTTGGTAAAAACAGCCTTTTACTCAGAAAAAGGGGTTTCGTCTTCTTTAGAAGGACTCTTTGACTTAGCCCTTCTGCCTTCAACCTAGTCGAAACCTTCTAGGTCGAAACCAGTAAACCAATCCACATGATATAATTTAAAAGGTACGTAGTGGATTGGAAAAGGTAGGGTGTCGAAAGGTAGCTTTCGAAGGGGTTGGTTCCTTAGTTTATTTGGATTTGAAAAGAAAAGCACTTGCCTGTTTTAAAGGGGTTTTGGCATAGTCAAAACATATAGTTTTGAAAGGGTATTTCAAAGAGGCTTTCGAAAGAGAGATGTCGCCTTTTACTAAAAATAGTAGCTTCCGAAGGAGTTGCCTAGGTTTTGTTTAAATCTTTCGAAAGGGGTAACTTCGACCAAGTCGAAACCCTTCTGTGAATTGGTGACCTTCCAATGGCAGTGAAGGTATCAATGTTGTCGAAAGGTTCAGTTGTTTTTATAAATACAAGCCAGTTCCCAATGCTTTCGAAAGTGGTTAGGGTTTTCTAAGGCAATGGTTTCGAAAGGGGTTTCGAAGCCAGCCATTAATTATTTTTCCCAGATGTTTTAATGCTTTCAAAAGGATGGTTTCATCACCATCAAACTTCCCCATTATATTTGAAGTAAATGAATTGGTTGTTAGAAATGATAATACTAGATTATCATTTACTATTTTGACAGCATTCCTAAACCATTAACTATTGTTGTAGGTTATTAAGAGTTGAAATTTTATAAATATAGTTTATAAATATGATTTACAAATGAAATGAATTCGAATTAAGGATTTGAGAATTTAATTTTCATTGCTTTTAAAAATTTGTTTTACAAAGTTTTGAAAATATATTATTATGAGTGGAAATTAGGTTGAAGAGCTTCTATTTGCAGGGTAATAAGTTTTAAGGGCGGCACTTCTGAATAATTAGTTTTAAGGAAACTTTTTCCGCATAATTTTAAATGAAGTAAATCTGTACTCTCCTCTTATGTCGCTGGAAAATAATTACGATGATGACCGCAACATCATCGAATTCATTTTCGAGTCTCAAAGTGGAGAGACCACTTAGTAGCTATGCTGCACTTTTGTTTTGGAAAATGGATTTGATTTGAATTTCTTGAGTATGATTTGATGTACAAAATATATATATTTATTTCGAAATGGTTTGAAGTGAAACCTGAAATTTAACTCTTAAGTTATGTTAAGTGATGGTTTTCAATTATTGAAATGAAGCAATTTTTTTGAATAATTGGAGTACCTAAAATGAGAAATGGAATCGACACAACTTGAAATAGTTGAATTAGGATAAAATTTATCGTATAATATTCAATTGCATTCTAAGACATATATAACTTACCTAAAATATTCAAAAAGTTTGAATGTAATAAAAGCATGTAACTGAATAATATGCAATATAAATGTCAGTAATAAGATGTTCAAAAATGTAATTTATATGATTTTGAATAATTGTTGTATCTGGTACTATGTATTTCGAATATATCATTTCTTTCTGTTGCTTCTATTCTCCTATCTCGTTCTTTTTCGGGAACGAAAAGTTTTGAGTGGGGGAGAATGTTACGACTCGAAAACTTTAACGATTTAATTAACTTAATTAACTAAATTTTTCTTCAAAATATATAATAAAATTTTAGAAACGGAAATTTGATATTTGATATGTGCGTATTGAAGCATAGCAAGTGGCAGATTTTCATTTGAAATTTTGAAATTTTGTTTGGTCGTGAAATTTCAGATTTTAAATTTAAAATCACATAACTTAATGGAAATAAAATGTAACTGAATCCTAAATATCTTTATACAATAGAAATTTAAACCTTTTTTCTGAGTGAGATGTCATATTTTGTTTCGCCAAATTTGAACTGCTTTAGATCCATTTATACTATTTTCGGCGTTTTAGCAGCATTTTCGGCAGCGAATTCGAGTTTCAATAGGATAGTCATAACTCTCGTATCTGTGTACCATTTTGTTCGTCTCCTCAAGCTCATCTCCACAGTATATTCATTTTTGTATTTCAGCGTTTGGTACGCAGCAAAATCCACAGAATAGTTGGCCGTATTGGTTTCGCATTTGAGCCTTTTGGTTTTCTATGTCCTTTCATTTGACCATCATGAGAAATCTAACAGCCACTAGCCTTTTAGTATTTTCAGAATTGTCGCTTGACTTCACAATTCCCATTTTTATATTTATAATGGTACGTTTTTCCCTGTGGTTTTCTCTTCCTTGTTTATGTTCATACTTTAGAAAAATATATAATATATAAATTATATGTATAATAGAGCAATATTTTGCTCATCGATCTTCTTTCTCTTACCTGGTGGTTTCCCTGAACGCACGTCCACCTTTAACCTCTCCCCATGCAAACCAACTCACAGCCGTGCTCCGCCATTTCAGCCTCGTGCTTCCCTACCTTTAACTGCCATGCCACCAAAAACACTACCGGTCCCTCTTCTTTGCAAAACCCTCCACCTCTATGGCACACACACAGCAACCCGTCTTTACCCTCTATCCCACGCTGCACATAGGCCGACCCACCTGCCTTGTCACAAACGTCATCCCCACCTTCAACTAAACCAGTCAGCCAACAGCTCTCCACCCGAACGCAACCAAAACTCCTCCACCAGTCAGCCACCCCACTTCCTCCATGCAAACTCGACCATTTGCGTCACTTATCCCCTCCCGCCCTTATTCTTAGTCCATTTCCACCATACTCCTCCAGACCTGACAGCTACACACCTGAGATCACCGACCCAAGCACCCATAACCGAGCAACCAGGCAACACCACGTAGCGGCGCCATCTCCAACGACCTCTGCACCCCAGCCAAGACAACAACCATCACCTAAACCCTATGCTTGCCGTCGAAACCTGCGTCCTCTGCCTTGAAACCTCACTGTACCGCTGAATCACCTCCCTATACCACGGCTTGTCAGTCATAACAACACCACTCCAGTCTCATTCCATCGCCACCTTGACATCTTCCATACATGCCCACAGCCTCGCTGCACCATTACACCTCTCTGACCCGAACCATTGCTTCTTCTACTTATAAGAGAAAATAATTTATAGTATAGTTTATATAAGTAAGCATATATACAAGCTTGCTTTTATATAACAAACCTGACTCATGATAATTATTTAATCTATGATGAGGAATGTTTATTTCGGATCATGGAAATTATTTCTCCATCCACTTTGTTATTCATTTGCTACTCTCTTCTCGGCTATCCAAAATTTGTCGCAGTTGTTTTTGAGTGTTTGTTAGGTGCGTGCGTGTCCACATAGCCGTGTGTCTATGTGCACTAGTTCTTGGCCATATCCGTGGATCGTCGCATCTTATTATTGTCATTTCTCTAGCCTCGAAAGCTGAGCGATCACTCACGATTAACGTTCTTCTGTTTAGTAAATTTATATTCACATGAAATGACGATTGAAATATGTTGTTAAATTTGAATTGTTAGTTAGTGATTGTTGAATATGATATGTTAATATTTAAAATCATTAGCCTATGTTAATTGACATATGACACCATATCCTATTAGCATATATTAAATTTAAATTGTTAATGATTGTTTATGCTCATCATTGTTATGTTATGCTATTTTATATTATTATTTTATTGTTCTCACACTACAAGTTCCCTGTTAGTTTAGGAAATCCATATGTTGAAATGATACATACCCGAACAATATTATAGATTGGGGAAAATCTTATGGGTTGAAATGATAAACTCAAGCAATTTTATTAATTCTAAATTTTTGGATTGCGGTTGAAATGTTATATACCCGTAAATATTAATTATTGTGGATTGAAATGATAAATATCTGTATCACTTTACCATAGGATAGAAAATTATATAGGATACCATTAGTCTATTTTTGGAAAATGATTTCCAAATTTTGAAAGGAAATATATGGATTTGAATAAAATTTGATTCTCAAAATATAATATAATTTTTTATTTTAATATATGTAAAATTTAGATTTTAAATTATATGTTTTGGAAGTTTTTAAAATTATAAGTTAAGTTGTGAAAATGTAAATTTTAACATTTTACTTATATTTTTATTATTTTTAAAACATATAAACTAAGATATATAATAGATTTAACAATAAGATTTAATCAAATAAAATTTAATATAATAAAATTTAATTTAATTAGTACATATATAATATGTTTAAGTATTTATTTAAATTTTTATTAATATTTTAAAAATAGATTTGTAATAACTTTAACAAATTAAGGTTGGAAAGAAAAATTAAAATTTATTTGAAATTTTATTTGTTTAAGAACTATATTTAAATAAAAATTTATTTGAAGCTTATTAATTTTAAGATATTAAAAATGTGATTTTTATAACTTGATAGTTGGATTTTGATTAAAGGTGATTAAAATTTAAATAAAACTGAATTTAAAATTTAAATAAAATCGAATTTCAATATTTAATTTTGATTTAAATTTTGTAATTTGAGATTTTATTGAAAGTGATTAAGTGAATATTTTCAAAATTAAATAAATCGAAGTTGTAAATTTAATTTTGATTGAAATTGTAATTTGAGATTTTATTAAATGTTATTAAAATTGATTAAGTGAATATTTTCAAATTTAAATAAAATTAAATTTGAATTTTGAAACATAAATAAAATTTATCAAATTGAGATGTTGTAAATTGTTTGAATATTGAAATGTTGAAACCTATTGAATTGGAAGTGGTTTAAATTTGTAGTTCAACCCTGGATCTAAAATCGACATAAATTTAAAATGGTTTTAATGAGAATTTGAATTGAACATTTAACCTTTTTAATTGAAATCGTGGAACTGAGATTGATTTAAACTGAATTTTGGAACTAAAGTTGACTATAATTGATTTGTGAAATTAGAGTAAACAATTCTAATTTGAAACTATTTTAATGTATAAAACTATTTAATATATAAACTATTTTAATCTATAACCTATTTTTAAATATAAACTATTTTTAATGTATACCTATTCTAATATATAAACTACTTTCAGTATTCAACTGTTTAAGTTGGAACTATTATGATTTAGATTTAATGGATTTAAATGTGAATACCTTGATATGAAGGTTTAAACTATTTTGTGGTTATGATTTTTGTAAATGAAAATGATTTAAAGTGTTATGATTTCGAAAGTGGTATGATTTCAGAAGTGAATATGATTCTGAAAATGATATGATTTTGAAATGAATATGATATTTTGATACAAAGTATGAATTATTTGAAATGAAAAATGACCACGGTGTGAAATAAGCGTTTGGTTGTTAAGAGACCGGGATAGGATATTGTCATACTCTCTATCAATACCGAAAACCACTAACAACTGTCCACGTGGTGGAGATTTCAGAACGAAGTAGGATGGTTTGACGAACGTCATTATGAGGTATGAATGCAGCCCTGACTCCCTCGAGTCAGTATGATGTGGCTAAAACAAGAGCTATACCGGGCTAAGTGAGATCGCTCCTCTTATCAGGCGCATTTCTTGGATACCATTCTATTAATTTGTGATTTGATTGGGTGCACCTTTTATTTGGAAGTGTGTCTTGAGGTGGGAGATAGTAGCTGCTATGTGTTACCACCACTCTGGGAGTGCAAAACAGTAGTATTCTACCTTGGCATTGCTTCATGGGCCTTGTCGCTTTCCTTATCGCACCCACTACGAGTTTGGTTTGTACCGTACCTATGGAGTTCCCTCTGATAGCCCTCCAGTTTACAGAGGAATTACGGTACTGTATAAACTATGGGAATATATATAAATATAAGTTAAGGGGGATATGGGTAACGCCTTAACTCTATTTTAACAGTTTACTTTACTATAGACATTATCTATGTAGCGTATTGTACTATGTATGTAGATAGTTTAACGCATCCTTAAGGGATGGAATCCCAACATCCTTTAAGTTATATTGCCTTTCACTTAGACATTTCACTTGAGTTGATTTACTTGCATAAGAATGTTAATCTTTACTCGAGAGTTTTATGGTTTGCTTTATGCTCGAGTCAGACTGAGTGTTTCAGTATTTGAGACTCACCTTTGAAGCTTGGAGCTTTGCTTGAAGATCTATCTTATATCCATTTAGCTTTCAGTTATTTTAGTTGTTTCCAGTTTATGTTCAGACTTGTCATTTGTTTTGTATTGAGATTTCTATGTATTAGATTTCTGTTGTATTAGACTCCAATTTTCTGTAGTAGCTTCATGAACTACTAATTTTCTATTCCGTGGCTTATTGTTATATTATTCTGTGTGTGTGATTCTATGATCGATTTATTTACTGTATATGTTGAGTTTTGCTAAATATAAATTAACAATCTGTTGTTTTGAGAAATTCAAGTTTGGCATTTGTGGATGATTGTTGATTTGAATGGTTTGAAATGACAGGTCATTACAAATAAAGCTTCCAAGGGCGTGCAGGATACGGTTGGTCATTTAGAGTTATACTTTTCTACTGTGTATTTGGATGTAAAGGCAGATTTATTAGCCTTATTACATATACTCTAATCAACAAAGGGGGCATCTTCATATGTCTCTCCTGGCGTATGGTAATAATTATATTTTTCTGAACGTGGTTAACGTTTTGGGTTATGTAATGAACATGAAATGTTCTGAATGGAATGTGGAAATATATACTTTGAATTGTTAATTTTTTTCCATATTCTTGTGATCTGTGTATCAATGAATCCAACACCCCCGTATTTGGTCGTCGAGGATTAATAACTATGGATGACTGCAGCATCAATAGCCATTAGTTTTGGGCCTTCAAGTAGGGGGTTTATGCAAAGGCCTATCAAGGCAACAAAAACTCAAGTAGAACCATAAGATTGATGGGCATCATTAACTCATCTTACCACAATCCTTCACCATGTTCGTAAGGCATGGCACGCACTAATTAACAACAATGCAAATTACACCATAGGTTGTCCCTATAGTGTTGTAATGAAGAAAATAAAAGAGACATGGCATCAAATGGATGGGAAAAAAAACATAACAACGAGAAAAGTAACTGCCAGAAGTCGATGGCCTATTAAACCCAACAAAACACTAGAACAACTACTAGACAACCACTCAATTGAAAGACCATGAAAAAGAAAAAGCTACTGCCGCATCCTGGAAGAAAAAGAACCCTACCCATCTAAAATTACATAACATGCACCCTCAAAAAGCTAGAATGCTTAACGAACTAGAATTTGGTGTTAGAGCAAGATTTCACAGAGTTTATGATGACAACTTTATACATCATATATAGAAAAAAAACTAAAGAAACCATGTTAATAGAGTTGTATATTGAAGTAAAGAAAATTTGCAACCTTATTGGAGTATCGGTGAAAGAAGATTTCCTTGAAGACTCTAACATTGTGAGTCCATGGTCATAGCTATAACTTGTTAAAACCGATAAGAATCTCACCATAATTTTTAATTTTTCAAGGCTTTAAAATTGCATAAAATGATTTTTAATTATTTTTTGGAATTTTTAAAATATTTTTTAAATCTTTTAAATGTCTTAGGAATTTAGAAAAACCATGTACACTGGTGGATTGGTAGGACCAAACCATGCATCGGTGGATGTGGGTTTTGTAGAATTCCCGAAGCCATGAATTTTTTCAAATATCACATCTCTTCAAATCGTCGTGATCTGTCTCTCTGGATTTCATGATGTCGGTCGCTTCTCTTGAAAAAACTTTTCAACGCCTATGTGATGACCGACCTACACCATTGTCACTTAATATAACTAAATAGGGCATTGCTATCATTCCCCGCCGATGTAGGACGATTGTTAAAGGTTAAAGAGAAATAAATATCCCAAAACCCATTGTATATTTCACAACGCATCGAATAAAATATAATATACATTACAGATGCAAAACATGAGCGACTGTAATAACTAGATGAATAAAATATCAAAGTACAAATTCATAGATTTATATAACATAGTTAAATAGTTTATACAAATGGAAATAAACCCAAATGAAATGTATCAATAGTAAAGCAAACACTGCCTTGGCTCCACAGTGTTGCACAGTGGAATAAGCAATAGTATATCCATATATAATACGAGAAAGCTCCATCTGACTCATCCTTTGCACAACCACTGTGTATCACCTAGACCTGTTATCTAGTCTACTCATTTAAGAGTACCCAAGATAGTAAGAAGCAAAGCTTTAAAACTTGAGTCAAACAACAGTCTGATATGAATGATAAATGAATCCCAAAATACTAAGGGTATACGAACTATACATGACTTGTCCCTGCAACCAAATAGTTAGCATATAACAAACGTAATATGATACTCTATAAATATCATAAAGGTGTACTACAAACTAAGTACAATAATGGGTGTCCAGGTATCACTATTCATAATACCTGTCTCAAGTGACATCTTTAGAGTGACGGACTATAGGAGAAAACAGCCAAAGCAAACATAACATCCATCAAACAATCCTCACTATCACTCGATATACCCTGGATATATGATTACTCATATGATCATTTCTTTACCATGGATTAATGGAAAAATCCTTGTTTTAGTGTACTTGCCTTTAGCCTAAAATTGATATTAGACCCATTCAACCGGTCAAGGGTACACACATCCATTCAACCGATCCGAGTAGCCAAATTAAGTACTCATGAGTGCCCTCACAATACCCCTGCTTTTGAGTACATCAGAAAACACTTCGAGTACCAACGATCCCTTAGCATACGTATTTGAGCCCAATCCTTTCTCCATCTAGTTTCCATTATTCTCAAGAAACCGTTCCATATTCCTTCTTTCCATGATAGAATAATTCAATATTCTATCCACAGTTCACCCTTCCTAAAATCCATCCTTTGTGGATAATCATTCTCACAACTCCTTTCAACATCATGCCGCCATCATCGGAACCTAATTTCATTCACCATCGAGTTACCATAATTGAAGTCCTAAAGCTATAATCCTTCATCATTCTACTTCATTGCCATAGAACCCCAAGCGAACAATCGAACATCTTCAGCATGACTTATAAAGCCCCCACGTCCCCCTTGAAAATTTCACGAACCCTACTCCCAAAATTAAATGTCGATGCCAAAAAAAAAAAGGTCAGTACCGATATGAATCCATCATGTTTACTTAGCCAAAATTTGGCTAAGTAATTTCCTCCCTGATCCCTTCTTCCCGGCATGTTTAAAACCCTTGCTTCATTCCCCTAAGCTCCATGCTCCAAGCTCTAACCATATGCTAGAAAACCTACTTGGTACAATCAAAATTTATCAGTACTGACCACCATACTTAGCCAAATTTTCCACTTTGGCTATTGGAACTCCTTCCTTACTTTAACTTGAAGTTCGCCTTAAAATCTTATGGCTAAAGTTCCGAAGTATTACTCTACACAGACCAGACCTACTATTCCTTCCTTGTCTAACCATCTCATCACTAACATGAACTCCGACATCCAAACTTCAGCAACTTGAATCATAAGATTGCCCTATCCTCCAGAGCACCTCCTCTAAGTTTCATCCAATTCTGGCCACTTTTGCCTACATTTTGCATGAATCAATAATCTCTTTCCTAACTTCACTAATTACTAGGAAACCATATCAAAACAATTCATCCAACATACATATCATACACAAGCATTCACCAAACACATACAACCATTTCAAAAAACATTAACATGCAAATCCTAGTCTAAATCTAACTTTTCATTAACATGACAATATGGTCCAAAAGAGGTTGTAAACTATTTAAAATCAAATCCAATCTTTCTACTTTTTGCCGTAATCATTTTAAAAGATGTAATCAAGATTATAAAACATTTTTAAGATCAAAATCATGATAAAAACACATATTTTAACTATATGAACAAGTATAGAATATTGAGAGGTCAAGAACCACTCATCAAATACCTAATGTACCAACTTTTCTCCACAAATCCAAAATAAACAATAGCAATTAGGATCCTCAGATGGTGATAGATCTATAATCTTCTTTGCTAGCTATCCTTCTAATAATGATTTAAGCTAAGATTTGTAAGAAAAGGAGAAGCGTTTTGATGAATCTAGGGCTAATGGAGGTTAGGAATTGTTTTGGGAAAGCGGAGATGAATGAGATCAGTCTCTATAGCCCCAACTAGGCACAATTTCCAAAATTAGTTAGTGGGCTAAGCTTTGGGCCTAATTAATTAACAATAAACTACCTAACTTCAAATAGAATTTAAAATGTCTATATCATCTAAACGGTAAGTCTATTTTATTATTATGACCACTTTATGAAAAAAACCACAAGCCTGATTTAAGAAAATGGTTTCAGGCCCTAATTCTATCCCCATCAAAAGTTATAGGCCTTACAAGAATTTATCGGCTCAAAATGCTTGATAAAAATTATAAAGGTGGAAAATGTCAATAATAGTCATTTTTCAAAATTTTAGAGTCATACAATCTTATATGATCAATTGAATAATAATATTTTACGATCCTTCATTACGTAAAATATGGGTTGTTACAACTTATATTTGCATACGGTTTTTTGAAGAAATCATAACTTTCTCCCAATTCTTAATATCTAATTTTCAAAAAGATCTTGATTTCTAAAAGTGATTAAAATCGACATTCTTTAAATTACAGAGTTAATTCTCTGATTAATATCTGTCTTAAACTCCTGTTAATTCAATCCCAAAATATTATTGTGAATTATATGGCCTTTGTACTCAAGTACACAAATCGGTATATTAAGATACAATTGTTATCGAAGTTTCTAAGTTTGTGAAATGATATGTTAAGCGGCTCAGGCACTCTTTAAACTCATTCCTCCAAATGAAGTGAGGGCATTAGATAGTGAAAAGCTAAAATATAGATTCAGGGACTAGAAGTATGACAGTTCTCTGATCCAGTATGAAATTTCTGGTGTACTAGTTTATTTTCACTTTACTTTACTTTTGTTGTTTAGTTTAATATATATATAGTTTTACACACACACGCACACACACACACACATATATATCTGTGTGCGCGCACGCATGCATGTATGTACGTTCAGTTAACTTAGCCATATACACAATCCAATAAAATTTCATCTAGCATAGAGGTGAGTGACAGTATTTCGGTATGGCATAAAGGAATACAAGCTTGTGGGAAATTTTAATATAAGTGATAGAGGGAAAAGGTCAGAGAGACTTTGAAGTGGTGAGGATGGATACGCTATCGTAAGTAGAGTAGTTAATAATGAGACAACTAAAAATGAAAAGGCAAAGGACTATGAGAAGAAGCAATGGAGGGTAGGATAAGATGACGAGGTTAGTATGAATAGACTGGAGAAGTGGTAGAGCGAAGTGGGTGGATAGGCTGAAGAAAATGAGGGTAAGAGGCAGCTAACCCTAGTACCCAATATTCACATTTCCGAAATTCTATTATTTGAAACCTAATTTGAGAATATTATTTTGAATAGATAATAACACTATAAATAAAATTAGTATTATTATTAATAGGGAATTAGGCTGAAGGAAAAACCTGAGAACATTTTTAGTCTGAAAGACAGAAGTTTTAAAATTTAGCTTGAAGGACAAAAAATGATATATTCATATAGCATTGCACATCCATAATGCTATATTCATATAGCATTACACAGCTGCTTGTTTGTGTATGCAGAAACTTATAAAATTGTGTTGTATATAGCATTATAGATGTGTAATGCTATATGAATATAGCATTATGGATGTGCAATGCTATATGAATATATCATTTTTTGTCCTTCGGGCTAAATTTTAAAACTTCTGTCCTTCAGACTAAAAATGTTCTCATGTTTTTCCTTCAGCCTAATTCCCTCTATTATTAATATAATAATAATATAATTAAAACTATATTCAAATCAAATTTAAACAACAAATTTTGAATATGAGTTATGTGAACAATATTATTCACAATAATATGTTATGAAAGATTTAGTGCATAGTGATTTAATAAGGATTTTTTTTTCAAAATCTACCCTTTGCACCCTGTTGCACGATGCATATGATCGAATGCCATATGAGTCATACATTTGCTAGTTTTATATTTGAAGTTCTTGTACATGACAATTCCCTTGATATATCATGGCTTTATTCTTTTAATAATAGTTGATGCATGGACATGTTTAAGTTCCATAACTCATTCGAAGTGTAATAGTAAGAGTAGGAGGCAACTATGAAAGTTGTGGAATCTCTGTCCAACCAGTTTACATTTCATTCAAGATCAACATTGGAATTAAAAAAGAAGATTTATAATTTTGTTAAAGAAAGATGATATTAGGAAAAGCTATAAGAGGAGTTTCAATCCTAGATCTCAAAAGGATGTCCTGTAAAATCATTGTTACCACTTCTAACTACATTATCTACAAGTGGACCAAATGACTTGGATTGGATTTCCAATATGTATCATAATCGATACCTGGAACATTAAGTACAAAAATTTCTACACCTTCAAAATTATTTTGTCTTAGTTCTGCATAACTATATTCGGAAATAGATATAGTCAACTCTACTAGAGGGTTAATAGGTATATGTGATATTCCATTTGTTTGTCTCCAAGATAAGTCACCTGAATATTAATCACATTAACTACTCGGTATTCAAAGTTGCACGCGTGTTCGAGATAAATTTTTATCTAATTGGATTTTATTCCAATAGAGTCTAACCACGATCGCCAATTTATTATAAGTGATTATTAGTGATCAATATGATATCAAGCTTGATAAAATATATTTGAACCAACAGGAAAATAGGCTTAAGGAAAAAATATAGCTAGGTTATTGGACTAAAGGATGCAGCTATTATCTTTATGTATAAAGGACATTGGCTTTGTAATTTTGTTGAAGGAAAATCTTTTCAAAAATTTAAATAATGTTATTTTCTTTAATCTCGATCTCAAATCATGCCAACTACAAGTAAGAATGTCACTTGAATAAAGTCGCACTGCCTTCATTCTACCCTCGCCTGAGATCGACCTTTGCTTCTCAATGCTTTTGCCAAAGTTTATCGCTTCATCTGTCCAAAGCTTACCATTGCTATTCGCTTGAGATTTCAACTCAAAGATGCATCTCACTTCACTATTCCTCTCAGATGAAGATCGAGATCACCGCTCCTCCATTCCGGGTAGCTTGAGTTGATTTCATCGCCCTCACGGTGCTTTGTGATGCGGAGAATAGGAGACGTTGCTGTGAGCGTTTTCGAATCACCAAAGAGGAACGAAGTTTAAGTGTGTTGTCTACTTGTGAACGCTAAGGAATTTTGACACGATGTTGATCTGAACTGGACGCTTGGCGTGTAATGGAATTACTTTTGATTGATAATCGTGTTTGATCGGTTTTTTGTTTCTGTATTTGTTTGCTGCATCTTTAATAGAATGATAATATATGAAATTAGCATTTCTGTGCGTACTATGCAATATAGTATATTAGTGTTTTATTATTATGCATCCGATGATGAATTTTTGCTCTTGTTAGTTTTAGATGGAGCATTTGATGTTGATTATATTTCTGGTAAGTTTCGGGCTGTTGTTGAATTTGATAAAGGGTAATTCTAATTATATATAACATTTTATTTTAATAGTTAACTATTTGTAACATTCATATGTTATCGAATTTATAGGTGTATTAAATGTTTTTGAACATTTTAAGTACTTAGCAATGCATGTGTTTAAGATTTTCACAGTACAAAAATTTAACAGCAAGTTTTGCATTATGTTAGTTGTATATTGCGTTTCAGTATAATTAAAAGTAATAGAAATGGACATACTCTTGTGTAATTTAAAGTTGTATTATGCATTTTTCATACTTTTGCAAGTACTTAGTAGTTCTTCATTCTAGAAATATGACAGTTGACTTCATACCTAAAATGCTACATTAAACTATCATTTCAGATATCACATAAATGCTACTGAACTTTGTAACGCATTGCTACATTAAACTATTACTTTGCATATTTTAAACATTCTAGTAGACTTCATAGCTAAAATACCACATCAGACTATCGTTTCAAAGATCATAAATGTGAAGACCCATCTCATCGACTCTTAAAAATCGACATCAATACATCCACGGTATTCACGCGCCGTAAATCCAAGTGCCGAGGATGCCGATTTTCAGTGGTAAAGTAAAGTAAAATATAGAAACACAAATTCTCACATTACATAAAAATAGACAGATAGTACATACAGCCATCCTTATTAGGGTACTTCAGAGTTTCTAACTATATTACTAACCCAGCCAGGAACAGTTATAACTGCCGGCTCTCACACTTGCCGATACAAACTAAAATTAGACACAGTGGAAAAATAAAATAAATAGACAGATAGACATCCACATCGGGTGCTTCAGCTCGACTGCTCCAAAATCCTCTTCCAGCATGCTCTTCCTAAAATACTCCAAACAGAATCCTGACTACTCGGCAGCTCGGAAAAATAGGACACCCGAGGTCTAAAGGGAAAAACAAAATAAACTCTGGATCAGTCATGAGACAAGTGTGAGAACTCAAAATACGTTGTTTGAAAACAAAAAGGTGTCTCATAAGACCACACCGCACATAAACATGGAACGGGTTTATACCTTATGATAACCAAAACATTCTTATGTAAAAAAAATAAGTGATACTATTTTTAATGACATATCTTTGAAAACATTAGCAAGTAAATTTATTAATCTTAGCCGAAATCGTTGCATAATTAACTTCCAGCGTACCACCTTGTAATACAAGGCTTTCTACATCTAAAATCTTACGGGCTCTTATTGGAGAATGGGTTTTCCTACAAATGAGCAGGTGAAGGGACTACCTCCTAGCAGTACATCTCTAGAGGAATGTACCTAGGCCTAACTGATGGTCCTTTGCCAACACAAGACCGGCCTACCTCTTCCTAGATAGTACCAAATATGTCATCACCTCGGTCATTACTGACCTAACTGAGACATCTCTTAGCATACAACACAATATTTTAAACCCGAACGTCATAGTCGTTAGAAATATATCTAGAAGGGGATGGTCATACCCTGATGGTTGCGAACCACATAGCCTTGCCGCATCTACCTTGTTTCAGTCGTTTTTGGGTGTGAGGCTTGAGGTAACGATTACCTTTCTCATTGCACATCATCTTTCTTTGAATGTCATACTGCCATCTTATGGTCACACAACTGATTTCTACAAACGTGTAACTCCTGAGCTTATGCGTCTTAGGAAAGGGTGTCAAGCTAAGAGAAGTTGCCTTCTTCGCCACCACACAGATGATACATTCATAGAGATCACATATGTAACTAGGAATGCAATGTCAGACTTTCGTCCATACAAGTTGTCTAGGTACAAGACAAACCAAAGGCACTCTCCTACCACATCCTACCGAGAATTCACCCTAGGATTAGTAACGATTAGTTCTTGCATCGAATATTTCATAACAAAGAAACTATCGCTACTATATGTATTGTTAACCCGCCTTTTCGGCAAGGCTGTGGACAGACAGGTTTAACTAAATCGATTGCTTGGCTATTGAGGACTGCAATGCAACAGATTTTAGTCAACTGGATGGACGAACAACCAAGCATGGATAATAGTCATGGGTTTATAGCCGGGATTTGGCATAGTCGTATGGAGTCAAGCTTCGAGTTGTATAGATGATTCCTTCGAATCTCTTTGACGGCTCGGCATAGGCGGCTCGGCATTGGTAGCTCGGCATTGTGTGGCTCGGCATTTGGATGGGTCAGCACGTTGAGGTGGCGTAACTGGATGATGTGGACCGGTGTGTAAGCATGGTTCGGCCTGGGAGTCATGGGTCGCTCGGCATTCGTGGTTCGACCTAGGAGTCATGGGTCATTCGGCATTGGTGGTCTGGCATAGGTGGTTCGGCCTCAATGATGGTTCGGCATACGGAGGCGGCTCGACGTGGTGGTTCGATCAGGATGGCTCGGTAATGGTGGTTCGGCATTGGAGGTCGTTCGGCCTAAGGGTTCGGCAAATGTGGTTCGGTCTTGGTGTGGTTTGGCATTGGACATCGCTCGGCATTAGACATCACTCGACGTTGGATATCGTTCGGCGTTGTGGTTAGGTCAAATTCACTCGGCGATATGGTTCGGCCTTGGTTCCCGTTCGACATGTGTGGGTCGGCTATACTCGTTCGATTGAAGGGAGTCAGCGTATACATGCTTTGAGTTCTAACATGAACTACTTCGGATCAGGCGTGGAACTACTTCGGGTCGTCACCTAGCAAGGCTCGGGTCGACATGTATGGAACTAGGGGTCGGTTATGATGATAATTCTGGTTAGGCTATGGCCTTGATGGGCTCGGGTCACTCAAAAAGCCCAACAACTCAGGATTTGCCTATAAATACAGCATGTAGGGGTTCAGAAAAGTGATCTTCTTTCTGCTCTCTGGCTTTCTATTTTCTAAGGCTAGGACTACTCTGCTGTTTTGTAACTGTAATCGATTATTACAGCAATAAAAAGGAAACTTCTGGAGTGGATATAGACCGGAGTAAGCCGAACCACTATAAAATCTGTTGTTCTTTACTACTTTAGTTTTGACAGTTCATCATATTATTACTCTCTACATATATTCTATTTGTTAGCTGTGACTGGTATTTGGTGCTTTCGCTTGGATTTGGGTGTTAGTGGCCAATTTCGGCGCTAACATTTTGGTGCTTTCACTGAGAAGGCTAGCACTCAGGGATTTTGGAGCTTGGATTTTGGATTCAAAATCTTGGGAACTTGGATTCTAGAAAACAATGGCTAGACCATCAGCAAGGAAGCAAGTGATTGAAAGAAGCAATCAAGAGGGAAGTCAATAGGCCTTCTCTGGAGTTGGGGTAGCTCAAACATCCTCCTACATCACTAGAGATGAGATGGAAGCGATGCTGAAAAGGCAAGAGGAGATGATGCAGACTCTTCTCAGACAATTTACACAAGCAGGAGTTGTAGGAGTTCAGGTCCGTGGAGCTGGATCAGAGGCACTCAACCAGCAAGCAGATGGAGTGGTTCAACAGGGAGCAGCCCCTAATCAGCAAACAGCTATCAACCTGGATGTACCTAGACTCGGGGGCACACCACCAGGAAAAGCTGGACCAATCCATGGAGGGATACCAGATGATGCTATGCAGCCCGACGCCAACAGGAATACTGGAGTACGTGACGAGAAGTATGTACCAGGATTCCCTCATGAACTCGGGGGACAGATCGAAGGCAGCAGACAAGGATTACAGCTTGGCGACAATGACAGATTAGCCGAGATGATTAGACGAGCTATGAGAGGTGGGTTGGTAAATAAAGACTTGGAGGATGTGAATAGGAGTCCCTTTACTCCTTCTATCAGGCGAGCTAGAAACCCATCGGATTTTAAGCTACCAGTGTTGTAGATGTATGACGGGAGAATGGATCCTGCCGTTCATTTGATGAGGTACATGAGGCATATGAAAGTGCTGACGGAATTGGATGAGGTCATGGCTCGATGCTTCCCTTTGTATTTGACGGATATCGCACCTATGTGGTTCAGACAACTGGAGAGTGGTTTTATTGACACTTGGACTAAACTAATTGAAAGGTTTTTGAGGCAGTCATGTCCATATAGTCTGACCCAAGAATGTAATGACCTTGACATCGATGAAGCAATCGAAGGGAGTATCGCTCAAGGATTTCTTAACCAGATTCAACGCAGCAGTAGCCTCATTGGATCGACCGATCCGTCAATGGTTTTGATGGCAGCAGTCTCTGGAATTGCAGATAATTTGGATTTCAAGATATCATTGGAACAAGACCCACCGAGGGATCTTGTGGAGTTCTACCATGAGGCGGAAAGGTTCCTGAGATAGGAGGATGTGCCGGTTGAGAGAGTAGGGAGAGCTGAGGTCGATGGATGTCAAAGTCCTTAGCCGGAGAGCCGAGGCCGGTGAATCTCAATGTCCTTAGCCCGAGAGCCGAGGCCGGTGAATCTCAAAGTCCTTGGTCGGAGAGCCAAGGCCGGTGAATGTCAAAGTCATTGGTCGGAGAGCTGAGGCCGGTGAATGTCAATGTCCTTGGCCGGAGAGCCGATGCCGGTGAATGTCAAAGTCCTTGGCCGGAGAGCCGAGGCCGGTGAATGTCAAAGTCCTTGGCCGAAGAGCCGAGGCCGGTGAATGTTAAAGTCCTTGGCCGGAGAGCCGAGGCCTGTGAATATCAAAATCCTTGGCCCGAATGCCGAGGCCGGTGAATGTCAAAGTCCTTGGCTGGAGAGCCGAGGTCGATGAATATCAGAGCCCTTGGCCGGAGAGTCGAGGCCGGTGAATGTCAAAGTCCTTGGCCGAAGAGCCAAGGCCGGTGAGTATCGAAGTACTTGGCCGAAAAGCCGAGGCCGGTGAATGTCAAAGTCCTTGGCCGGAGCTGAGGCCGGTGAATATCAAAGTCCTTGGCCAGAGGTCGAGGCCGGAGAATATAAGAAGCCCTTGGCCGGAGAACATACAAGCCCTTGACCGAAGAGCTGAGTGTGGAATAGGATAACACGACCCAGCGTGGTCTACGGATTCAGGGTTAAACCCGGAGAGGTCATGGATTTGATAAAATGGTTATGAACGTGATATGGACTTCGAATATCGGATTTGAGGCTATTCGAAACACGCCTTCCAATAGCAAGGCATGTTTTAGAGGGCAAATGTTAACCCGCCTTTTCGGCAAGGTCGTGGACAGGCAGGTTTAACTCAATCGATTGCTTGGTTTTTGAAGACTGGAATGCAAATTTTAGTCAACCGGATGGATGGACGGCCAATTATGGATAATAGTCATGGGTTTACAGCCGGGATTCGGCATAGTCGTATGGATTCGAGCTTCGAGTCGTATGGATGATTCCTTCGAATCTCTTAGATGGCTCGACATAGGCGGCTCGGCATTGGTGGCTCAGCATTGTGTGGCTCGGCATTTGGATAGGTCGGCACGTTGAGGTGTCACAACTGGAAGATATGGATCGGTGTGGAAGCATGGTTTGTCCTGGGAGTCATGGGTCGCTCGGCTTCATGGTCCGATTTGGGAGTCATGGATCGTTCGGCATTGGTGGTCCGGCATAAGTGATTCGGCCTCAATGATGATTCGGCATACGGAGGTGGCTCGGTGTTGTGGTTCGGTCAGGATGGCTCAGTAATGGTGGTTTGGCACTGGAGGTCGTTCGGCCTGAGGGTTTGGCAAATGTGGTTCGGTCTTGGTGTGGTTCGGCATGACATCCCTTGGCATTGGACATCGCTCGACGTTGTGGTTAGGTCAGAGTCACTCGGCGTTATGGTTCGGCCTTGGTTGCCGTTCGGCATGTGTGGGTCGGCTATACTCGTTCGGTTGAAGGGAGTCGCTGCATACGTGTATTGAGTTCTAACATGAACTACTTCGGGTCAGGTGTTGAACTACTTCAGGTCGTCACCTATCGGGCCAGCATGTACGGAACTCGGGGTCGGTTATGATGATAATTATGGTTCGTCCATGGCCTTGATGGGCCCGGGTCACTCAGAAAGCCTAACAACTCAGGATTTTCCTATAAATACAGGATGTGGGGGTTTAGAAAAGGGATCTTCTTTATGCTCTCTGGCTTTCTATTTTCTAAGGCTAGGACTACTCTGTCGTTTTGTAATTGTAATCGATTATTACAACAATAAAAAGGAAACTTCTGGGGTGGACGTAGGCCGAAGTTAGCTGAACCACTTTAAAATCTGTTCTTATTTACCGCTTTCATTTTAATTTTGACTGTTCTTCACATTATTACTCTCTACGTATATTCTATTTGTGAGCTATGACTGGTATTTGGTGCTTTCGCTTGGATTTGGGTGTTAGTGACCAATTTTGGACCTAACATGTATATTAGGAGTTTATCCCCAAATGATCAACAAGAAGTCCTTCAGTATGAAAATCCTAAATATCATATCCATGTCTTTACCTCAAACGTCTAAATCGGTTTGAAGTTGTCTTCGTATAGGAATTATCCAGATCCGAACCCAGTCCCATCGACACAATTATC
This sequence comes from Allium cepa, assembly GCA_030765085.1. NCBI lineage: Eukaryota > Viridiplantae > Streptophyta > Magnoliopsida > Asparagales > Amaryllidaceae > Allium > Allium cepa. The sequence goes on along the minus strand of CM060935.1, from coordinate 241,499,096 downwards.
GATAAAATGATGTTCTTGTGAATAGGAAATCATTCTTTAATTGGTTTATTTCTTTTTATCAAAATCTCTTTTGGAGACATATATTCCTTAAAACATTCTTTCCGATATATACGGAATCATTAAACCTCTTTTATCACTGCTTTTGATTTCTTTTAAAACCTATTATTAAGAATAACTATGAAGTCGTTTAATATTCATTTAGGAAGATATTGACATGAGCAAACCAAATTTACTATCCCCTCCATTGGTCCAATCCAAATATCTAGGGAGAGCAGGAACTGGTTTTCCAAACTCAAGCCTAAACACTATCTCTTTGACACCCATAAGGCGGTCAAGTTATTTGATCAACTCAAAATCTTTAATTATTTCAAAAATTCTTCAAATCATATTTAAGACACTTTACTAATCATTTAAAAACATTTATAAATAACCGAAAAAAATTATTAAGTTTAAAACTGTATTTCAAAAGTTACAAAAAGGAGTTGCGAAAAAGTACTGCATAAGTGCTTATTTTAGCTATATTGATCAAAACGACTTTTTATTAATTAAAAATTCATTTTTATTACTCAAATCACTTTTAATACATTTTAAAACATTTATAAGATTTATTCCATATTTTTAAACAAATTTAAAATATCATTTCTATAGGAGTCTAGTTTTGGAATCCGAACTGCAAAACCGCGATTTTTACAAAACTTGTTTTACTTATATTTCAAATCTACTTATCGAAATCTCAATTTTCTTTGTTTGAAAACTATGGATATAATAGTTCAGAAAATTCTTATCTCGAAGAATTTCGAGCTAAATTCCATCTTTTACACTTGTTTGACTTTTATAACACGAAATAGCGAACTACCGTGACGTGTTTATTTCTGACTAAATTTTCAATTCGCATTCAAACTTCACCAAAATACTTTTTAATGTTTATAAAAAAATTCAAACTCATTTTAACCCATTTTTAAGAAGATTTAACATTCCATATACACCTTTTTATCAACTCAAGGAAAGTGATTTCCTTTGTCCTTATCGACGTGTGTTTTCATGGTTTGCATATATATTCAACATTCATATGAAAAAATACCAACATGATGATCAAAGCATAATAAACATCCATTGCAAACATTATATCATCTTCCAAAAATATTATACTATAGTTTAGGAGTTCTCGTAGTGGGTTTTAAATTGTTTAATTTAAAATTCGCTATAGCTCCGCTACTAGAGTTTCGAAGCTCACTATTCTTCAAAAATTTTAGCTCCTAAATGCCTTAACCAAGACTTAATATGCCTAGGGGTGCACGGCCTAGGGTGGAGCAAGGGTTGTGCTCGGCCTAGTAATGGAGTGGGATGGAGTTTGTGAAGAACAAGATGAAAATGGAGTTTTGTGATTGTTTTGAGATGTTTAACTATATAGAACTATATATTAAATATTTTAACTCTTTTTGAAATAAATTTGATGTTATTTATCTTAGGAAGGAAGCCATTAAAGTGAAGACAAAGCTTAGAGATAAGAAGAAGAAGAATGAAAATGAAGAGAAGAGGGCAGGGTATTTATAGGAAAAGAAGAGTACAAAGGAAGACATGCACACATCACCTTTTGCATCACCATTTCAAGGCTTCTCCTACGCACCTCCCCTCCTCCAAAGCATGGCAAAAGGCTCCCCCCAAGTGCCCATCACGTCAATCTTCTCATGTGCGCATATGTTGACTTATATATGCTTAAGGAGTAAGAAATCATAAAATATGCTATATTTTTTAATTATACTTTTATATTTGTATATTTTGGTATATATATGTTTATGTGCATGATACATATATGCATATGTAAATGTGTATGTAGCATATCCCTACAACATTACACAACTTCCACACGTTGTATCGTTACCAATCCCGATTCCAATTTTCGGTCATATTTTCTTTTCCAAATTAGTATGCATATTTTTGTAAACAAATTTTAAAAATAAATTTTCTTATCATTACTAACTTTTAAAAATGATCATATTTTATTTATAAAATCATATAAATTATTATAAATAATTATTTATAAATTATTATTATATCGATAAAGCTAATGATCATTTATTTAAAGTATATATATTTATGGGTTGTACAGACTCCCCTCCTTAAAAGAATTTCTTCCTTGAAATTTAGATAAGAAGAAAATAGCTCAAAAGGAAATATATTCGATATAATGAATATATACAAAATATGGATAAGTGATTACACCATAGGCGGTGAGTACACTACAACTACATGATTTATACAGTTCATTCTTCCATCCTAAATTCGGGTTATGCCTTTTTCATTCTATCCACCGTTTTCCAAGTGCAATCCTCAGCATCTCCACTCTATTAAACTTTGACTAACCTTACTACTTTCCTCTTTAATCGTTTCTCATCATGATCAATGATTCAAATAGGTCAACTAGTAACTGCTAAATTTGGTTCCACCTCCATGTCTTCCTGAGCAGCTGTTTCTATGATTTTCTTCGGGCCACACACATGTTTCCTTAAATGAGATATATGAAAAAAATTATGCATTGCTGCAAACCAATCTGGTGAATGCACTCGATAAGCCAGTGGACCGATTCGTTCAAGAATAGGAAATGGACCAACATATCGAGGTGCTAACTTCCCAGCTCTTCCAAATCTCACTGCTCCTCTCATCAGAGAGACTTTTAGAAAGACAGAATCTCCAACTAAGAATTCCAGATTTCTACGTTTTTGGTCTGCATAGCTTTTTTGTCTTCTCTGGGATACCTTTAGCTTCTTCCTAATTATATCGACCTTTTCTGAAGTTTCTCGTATCATCTCAGGACCAAGTACTAACCGATCTCCAATTTTGATCCAACGTGCTAGTGACCTGCACGGACTACCATATGGATCTTCATATGGTGCCATGCCGATACTAGCTTGATAACTGTTATTATAAGAGAACTCTACTAAATGCAGATGATTTTCCCAGGAGCCTCCAAAGTCTAGAATACATGCTCTTAGAAGATCTTCCAAGACGTGGTTAACTCTTTCCATCTGTCCATCAGTTTGGGGGTGATAGGCAGTGCTTATATTCAGCCTCGTTCCCAAAGCTGTCTGTAATGCTTCCCAAAGCTAACTAGTAAAGATTGGATCCTGATTGCTTACTATACTACTCGAAACTCCATGCAATCAAAAAATTTCCTTCATATATATATATGCAAGGCTTGCAGCGGTCTTATTGGTTTTTAATGGAATGATATGTGCACTCTTAGTTAATCGGTTGATTATAACCCAAATGCCTTTGTTCCCATTCCTCGTTCGAGGTAAACCATCAATGAAATTCATTGATATTTGATCCCACTTCCAAGCTGGGAACGCCAGAGGTTAAAGTAACCCTGCAATTTTCTTCTGGTCGCTCTTGACTTGTTGACAATTAGCACATCTACTAACATAAATGGATAAGTCCCTTTTCATGATTTTTCACCAAAAAGTGCGCTTCATATTTTTGTACATTTTGTTAATTCCTAGATGAATGTTAAGTTTGGTTTTGTGACATTCAGCTAATACCTCTTGCCTAAGATTTTCTACATCCGGAACACAAATTAGCCCATTCAACCGTAATACTCCACCTTTATCTACCTCGAAGCCTGAATTCTGGCCTTGGCATATATTCTTGTAGTTTTTTCTTAAAAACTCATCTTCTTTTTGTTTATTGGAAATTCTTTCCAGAAGAGTTGGAGTTACTACAAAATGAGAAATAACAATATACATTCTGCTCAATGCATCTGCTACTACGTTGGCTTTCCCGAGTGCGTATAAAATATCTAGATTATAAGATGCGAGAAATTCCAACCAACATTGTTGCCTTATGTTTAAATCTTTTTAAGTGAAAAGATACTTTAAAATTTTATGATTTGTAAAAAGGTCAAACTTATCACCTAATAAAAAGAGGGAGTTTTAAATACTAAGGTCAATTCAAAGTTTATTGAAATAAACTATGAAAAATTCTCACCCAGCAAATAGTGCCTCCATATTTTTAATGCAAATACCATGGCTAATAATTCTAAGTCGTGCATTTTGTTATTCTTCTCATGAGTCTTTAGTTACCTTCTTGCATAAGCAATCATCCTTCGTTCCTGCATTAGAATTGCACCAAATCCTTCTCCGCAAGCGTTTGTATAAATGGTTAATCCACTATTTCCATTTATAATTGTTGGAACTGGAGAGGTTGTTAACCTCATTTTGAGTTTCTAATGCTACTTCACATTTAGGAGTCCAGATAAATTTAGCATCCTTCATGGTCAACTTCGTTAGGTGGTAGGAAATATTTGAGAAGTCTTGAATGAATCTTCTGCAATACCCTGTCAGACCTAAGAAGCTACGAATCTCTCTAGGGGTTTGTGGATGCTTCCAATTTAGAATAGCTGCACCCTTATAGGATTTACTGAAATCCTGTCTCTTGACATTATATTCCCAAGGAATCTTACCTCCTTTTCCCAGAAATGACATTTTGAGAATTTGGCTTTTAGCACATTATTTCTCAATATCTCCAACACAATTTCTAGAAGCCTTTCGCGTTCTTCTTCCGTCTTAGAATAGATAAGGATATCATCGATAAAGACTGACATGAATTTATTGAGTACATCTTTAAATACTATATTCATAAGGTCTACAAAATAAGTGGGCACATTGGTTAGCCCAAAAGGCATAACCAACCACTCGAAGAAAGTATTTGGACCTTTTAATGCAATTATATGGATGCATTCTTCTACGATTCTCAACTGATGGAATCCTGTAGCTAGATCCATTTCCGAGAATACCCAAGCACCATGTTACTAATAAAACAAGTCATTTATTAGAGGTAGAGGATAGTTTTTTCTTAATCGTTTGTTTATTCAGATCTCGGTAATTTACGCACAACCTTAAAGATCAATCCGACTTGGCAATAAAAAACCACTGCCGATCCCCAACTAGATCAACTTAGTCTTATCAACCCTTTTTTTGATAACTCTTGAGTTAGGTTATTTAACTCCTCCCTCTCTTTTGGAGCCATCCTTCGGTCCCGTTGTTTAGTTGGTTTTACATCAGAATCAAACCAATACGAAATACGATTTCTCGATGTGGGGGTAAACACCTCACTTCTTCAAAAACGTCTGGGAATTCTTTAATAGGTATGGTTCCTAATCGTTCTTGGGATGAGTCTAATGCATATAGGAAACTTCCCCTCCTTGGACTAGGATCTTCTTGAGATATTTCTATAAACTTCCCAAAACTGGTCCATAAGGTTATCATCCTACTAATGCAATCGAGAACTGCTTTATACTTAGTTAACCAATCCATACCAAACAAATTTCGAATCCAATAAAATCTAAGACAAATAGGTCGAAAGGAAATTGATGGGAAGAATGGGAAATTGAGACTTTTTCACAATTCATACAAAGGTTAGTGGTACCGCCTATATGATTCGTCACGCAAATTAGAGTATGGACTATCTTAGGTTCAAGTTTTAATTCTTATGTGGTTTTCTTAGCAATAAAACTATGAGAAGCTCCTATATCAAACAATACACTAACTAAAACATCTTCGATAAAAATATTGCCTTCCAAAACTCCATTGCCCTTCACATCCTGAGAGGTTGAAGGCTCATCCTTTATCGCGTAGACGCTGGCTTACTCTTCCTTCCTCATAATCGGACAATCCTTGATCCTGATCCCCAACTGATGATAATTATAGCAGTTTAGTGGTGGCCTATGAACTTTGGGGTCTAATAATGAGTTGATAGGTGTCCTTTTTGTTGGAAATTGTAACATGTATCATTTTTTGAAGTAGTTACCTTGAGCTCCTCCTCCTAATTTGCCTTGACCTGGCTTTTTTCCATTTTGATTAAACTTCCTCTTCTTACAATTATTGGTGTTATTGTTTTTGTTGTTGGTCCGAGCTACTACCGGCTTCGTCTTATCCAATGTTTCATAATGGAATCCCATATCCAGCAAATCTATAAATGACCTCATAACATGGGCAGTCATCCAGCTCTGGCATTTCTCGTTCATCCCAGAAATGAACTTTTCATTTTTCTTTAACGGCATGTCGATTAGACCAAGCCCACAATAAGATAATTCGTTGAACTTATTTGCGTACTCCTCAATAGTCATTTCCTCCTACTTCGGATTCATAAAGCTTATATAAGGACGAGATTTCCCTGACGCTGGCATGTACTACTCCTCCAAAACCTCTTCGAACCTTTCCCAAGAGAAATTTTCCTCCGAGTCATTTAGGGTGATAGAATCCCACTAAGCCAGAGCTTCTTTCTGAAGTTGCCACGAGGCCAAAAATCTCGTTTTCTCATCATTGATGTTTAATGCTTTAAAGATCCTCTCGTATGATTTTATCCAAGCCTGCACTTTAATGGTAGCTTATGTACCCTTGAATGGTTTTCCCCCTAAGCTGGTATAATTCTTGCATAGGGTGGCAAAACTAACCTGGGGTTGTACGTGAGCTATTTCTTCGATAGCAGTGGCTGGAGCTCGACCGTTGGTTGTTGTGGTGCTGCTATTTCCCCTCCTTCATCCTACATGGGTAATCTTGTCTTACTACCTGAATTTAGTAAGATAACTTTAGATTAAAAAGATGAAATTATCTTTGGGAATGGGTATATAGCACAACTTTTATTCAAATAAGGATTCTAAATGCGCATTCTCAAAGATTAAACTCATTCTAGGGTATCGTTAACCCTATCTCTAATGAGTTATACCCCACCAAAGCCAAGGTTCTCGCTTGACCATCAGCTTTGATACCAAATGTGAAGACCCGTCTCCTTGACTCTCGAGAATCGACACTAATACATGCATGATATTCACGTGCCGTAAATCCAAGTGCCGAGGAGGCAGATTTTCAGGGGTAAAGTAAAGTAAATGATAGAAACACAAATTCTCACATTATGTTAAAATAGATATATTGTACATACAACCACCCTTATCAGGGTACATCAGAGTTTTTTCGTATGAATTAAACTGACCAGGAACAGTTATAACTGCCTACTCCCACACTTGCGGGTACAAAATAAACATAGATATGGCGGAAAAATAAAATAAACAGATATATAGACATCCACATCAAGTGCTCCAACTCCATTGGTCCAAAAACCTCTACCAACATGCTCTTTCCAAAATACTCCAAACAGAATCCTGACTACTTGGCTGTCTAGAAAAATAGGGCACCCAGAGTTTAAAGGGAAAACAAAATAAACTCCTGGTCAGTCATGGGACTGGTGTGAGAACTCAAAATACGTTGTTTGAAAACAAAAAGGTATCTCAAAAGACAACGCCGCACATAAATATGGAATGGGTTTCTACATTATTATAACCAAAACATTCTTATGTAAAAAATAAAGGATATTATTTTTAATGACATATCTTTGAAAAAATTCGTAAGTAAATTTATTAATCTTAGCCGAAATTGTTACATCATTAAATTTTAGCATACCGCCTTGTAAAACAAGGCTTTCTACATCTAAAATCTTATGGGCTCTTATTGGAGAATGGGTTTCTATATATATATAACTAGGTGAATGGACTACCTTTCGACAGTACACCTCTAGAGGAATGTAATGAGGCCTAACCGACGGTCCTCTACCAACATAAGACCGGCCTACCTTTTCCTAGAAGTACCAAATACGTCATCACCCCGGTCATTACCAACCTAACCGAGACATCTCCTAACATACACCGTAATAAATTAAACCGAACATCATAGCCGGTAGAAATATATCTAGTAGGGTATGATCATAACCTAATGGTCGATAACTATATAGCCTTGTCGCATCTATTTTGTTTCGACCATTTCCAGGTGTGAGGCTTGAGGTAACAATTACCTTTCTCGTTGCACATCATCTTTCTTTGAATGCCACACTGCCATCCCATGGTCACGCAACTGATTTCTACAAATGTATAACTCATGAGCTCATACACTCACGGAAGGGTGTTAAGCTGAGAGAAGTTGCCTTCTCTGCCACCAAACGATGATACGTTCATAGAGATCACTTATGTAATTTGGAATGCAACGTTAGACATTCGTCCATATAAGTTGTACGGGTATAGGATAAACCGAAGGAACTCTCCTACAACAATCAATCGCGAATTCACCCAAGGATTATTAGCGATTAGTCCTTGCGTTCGATATTTCATAACGAAGAAACTACTGCTACTATATGTATATTGGGATTTTATCCCTAAATGATCAACAAGCGGTCCTTCATTAGGAAAATACCAAATATCATATCCATGTCATCACCATGAGCACGTAAATCGGTTCATAGTGGTCTTCGAATATGAGTTATCTAGATCCGAACCTGGTTACTTCGAAACAATTATCGATAAAATGATGTTCTTATGACTAGGAAATCATTCTTTAATTGAAAATTCATTTTTATTACTGTAACGACCCCACTTCCTATCCCAGAAAGTAGCATCGTTAATAAGAAAGAAAAGGGTGAGAAAATAGAAAAGATAGAGAAGAAAGAACAACAACATCAGAATCTCACAGCGGAACGAATAAAGTATATTAATCACATAAGTATTTACATAGTATATAACATCAATCAGAATGATACATATAGTACATCACATACTAGACAGTTATAAACACCTGTCTAGTTAATACAACACAATACACAATACATCACAGAGATACCACACAGCAGAACTATATATCTATAACGCTGAAGCCTCCTGCTCCATTGCTCCTCCAGAATTCGTCAAAGCTAAACCTGAATCCCTTGGCTACCCGTAAAAATTTGGGTACCCGAGAGTTTATGAGAAAAAAAAAAACTTCGGGTCAGACATGGGTCTGGTATGAGTAACAGGTTAAAGTTGCTTAATTTTGAAAAATCCTTTGAAAACAAAAGGTATTACGTAAGACTTCCCACACATAAACATGGAAAAGTTTTTACCTTACGCTAACCAAAACATTTGATAGGAAATCCAGTGATATTATAATAGGTCTAGGGTTTTCAAGTAAATAGAAAATAGCCGAAATTGTCACATCTATTAAATTCCAGCTACTAGCCACAAAAGTGGGTAATACAATCAAAACCGTAGGCACTTATTGGATTATGGATTCCATACAATGGCAGGGCTACTGGGGTACCGCCTGTCACAGTTCGTGGCCTAGATCAACGTACCGAGGATTACTCCCTTCATCCCCTGCAACACAAGGCCGGAACCATTCCTTACTGAACAGTCCCGAACAAGATAAACCCCGCAGTTGGCTGCAGACCAACCGCCCACTAAGCCGAATAAAAAGGGACATCTAGACAGGGGAATATCCTTGTCCTGCTTGGGCATGACCCACCTAACCTTGCTACACCTCCCCTGTTTTAGCCATTCCCGGTTGATGAGGCTTGAGGTTACGATTACCTTTAAAGAACTTATTTCTTAGAATGCTCATCGTCCGCCTGACGATGTGTTGAAAGCATTCAATCCATACAAGTTCGTTCCGGGTCCGAACGAAACCGAAGGCATCATCTCGTTACACTCATTTTCGAATCACCCTCAGAGTTAACGACGATAACCCTTGCATTCAGAACCTTCATCTTCACTTTAGATTCACGACCTATCGTAGTTTGGAAACGATGTGGTTTTCGGATATTCCTAATGCGGAAAACCGATCCCGGTCTCATCGAAATCCAAAGCGTGTCTTTTAAGGCCAAGTTGTCTATTTAGTCTTAACAGTGAATTCAATATTATCAATATACACAGATAGATAATTCACATCTCATAACAAATAATCACATCATCATAATAAACAGATAATTAATATCACCATCCAAACAGATAATTAAACATTATCATACTTAAACCAAGCATCTCATATCACATAGACATTATCCAACTCATTTCTGAGATCACAATCAATCAATGAAATATCCATATCATCCATAAGTAATGATTTATGAATCACAAGCTATAGTTAATTTAAAATGAATTAAATTAACTACTTCCATTTTAATTAATTTAAAATAAATTAAATTAATTACTCATTCCATAAATCCTGCTCTCACAATCATTAATTAAATTAATTAATCATTCTCTAATTACAAGAATAAATTAGTCTTTAATAAATTCCTTAAATGAATTATTTTAAATCATTTATAGCAGATTAACATTTAATTACTTACCCATTAATTATTCCTTAATTTACAATTCTTAATTACATCATTAATTATATTAATTAATGATCTTCAATTTATATTCAATTGCTTATCTAAAATAATTGAGTGATTAATCTTTACTTAAACACAATTATTAATCACCCCTTGATTAATAACAAACCAGTAATTAACTACTCTTAATTACTTATTAACAAATTAATCATTCCATAATTAATTATTTCCATAAATTAATCCTTTGATTAATTACAAAAGAAATTACTCAAATTACTCTACTTACAAATCATCTTGTATTAACTTCATCAAGTAATGATCATCCAATTACTATTCTGAGTAATTATGCTCCATTAATTACATTTATATTGATTTATTTCCATTTAATTATCTTGTTGATTTATTATTCTCAAATAAATCAATTTCTCTAATTCCCATCATTAATTATATTAATTAATGATTTCTAATTTCATTTTCATTTGTTAATTATATTAAGAATACACATCTTCAAAACACAAATATTAATCCTCTGAATTAATATATACAGTAATTAATCATTCTAAATTAATTACTTCTCAATAACAAGCTTAATTAATCTCTTGATTAATTTTTAAGTAATGATATTCTCAATTACTTCCATTAACAATATTATCCAGTTAATTACATCCCGTAATTATCTTTCAATTACTTTTCTAAGTAATTCAATTCCAAAATATCGGTTAATTAAACTAAATTAATTAACTCAAATTAAATCAATGTACACAATTAATAAGTAATTGATTTCTTAATTACTTCTCAATAAATAATTTCATTTAAACTATTGAATTAATTAATCTAATTAATTTATTACAAAATCAATCATATTAATTAATTATAACATAATCTGGTTAATGAATTTCATTAATAATTATTTAATTATTTCCTTCTAACATAATCAACTTATATTAATTATTAATCATAAATTAATTAACCATTATTAATTTAAAAATCTAATCTATAGTTCTAAATCACATATTAGTTAATTAATTCATTAATTAACTTTAATTACTACTTTTTAAACTATTAATTACTAAATTAACTAATATTCATCATTAAGTATTCTTGCCTAATTAACTTAAAGATTAAAACATATAAAATTCCAAACTTCATGAATTAAAGTAAATTGTTCTTATAATTGAGTTAAATTCTTATTTCCAATATGTTTAAACATCTATTTCAATAATTTAAATTTTATCTTAATACAATGTTTACACTAATTTATTTTCAAAAACCCCTTTTTAAACTTACATATTTAATTACACCTAAAATTTATTTGAATAAATTTAAATGATAAAACTTTATTCTTGTTCCTAAATCTAGCTTTTCATAACTAAGTCCTGATTTCCTTGGAGTTAACTTGACTAAATACTTTCTTAACAATCTTTATCTTGAAATTCAACTCCTTTGAATTTACTTAAATATTTAGCACTTTTGAATTAATAAAATAATTTAAATTATGAAACTTAATTACTTACAACTATATCTCAAAACTATCTTAAATTCACTATTTAAATTTCATTTTAGCACTAATTCAAAATCAGTTTAAAACACAAGTTCAAATTCAGTTGAAACTGTGAAAAAAACAGTTCCAGGTTTATAAACCTGCACACTAAAACCCGAGCACCCCCCTATTTACTTCGAGTAGTACGCGTGTTTCCCCCGAGAAAAGAACGACCCGCTTCGAGACTTCCCCCTGGGCGCACGCAAATGAAATAAATAAAACCAAAAGCTGAAAAACACTATCCCACTCACCCCTCCAAACCTGTCAACGGCACGCGCGCAGCGCCTCCACCACCGGAGGTCACCAAACTCCGGTCATCACATCTACTATCTCTCCCCTACCTAAACCCAAAGACACGAGGCACTCGAACACTTGCACGAGGCGCGGTGATTCAAAACTCAAACACAGTAAATTTTAGGTTTAAAAACTTGGAACCCCCACCGACGCTTCCACCACCACTTGCGCCGCCATCCCCTAATTTTCTTAGCACCACGGCACAGTCCTCTACCTCTAGACCGAATCTCAAATCACCAGGTCGAGTTGATCACCCACGGCGACGTAAAATGCCTAAAATAGGAAAATTCGAACTGCACCTCATTCCCTCCACTAAAAATCCCCATATTCATTTTAAAAAACATAATTTGGTTTAACTATTCGATCCATGAACCTGAACCAATGATCGGTGGAGGTTGAATTTTTGTCAAATGTTGAGTTTGCCCAGAGATTGGTTTCCAGAGACAAAGTTTTAAGATGTTTATATCTTAACTGAATTTTTAAACTTAGATCTTAACGTTACAAACATCTTTTATTCAAATCTTAAGTCCATTCATCAATCAGAGAAGAAGAAAATGATTTTTGAATGTGAAGTTCTGTTTATAGAGTAACAGAAAGCAGACCTATATAAACACTGTCAGTTATATTTTGGTTTCCAGATAAATTTCTCTTATATTTTAAGTTAAATAAATTTTAAACATAAATCTTAAGGTTAAACAAACGAGTCTCGTTTAAATTCTATCAACTAACAGCCAACAGATCAAAAGGAATTAGATACCTTTGTTTAAAAGCTAAGCCTGAAACTAAACAGGCAGAACAAGTTTAACTACAGCAATTATCTATCCATCCATATACACATGCATTTTCAAATATATATACACATACTTAAAATTTCATCTCAGAAATTTTTCACAAGCAACAAATTAAATTTTTTCTTAAGCTTTTAAAAAGGTGTTACTCTCAGAGAATTCAATATGCAGTAATTTATTTTGCAATTGGCCAGAGAAAAGAAATATGTATAGATTCACACAAATATTTAAGCATCCAAAAATTTATCTTGCAACAGATTAAAACCTGAGAAATTTATAAAGTGTTACTCACAGAAAATGGAAGAACAGAGGCACTTTTGCTTTGCAACAGGCTTGCAACTTTCAGGTTGAACTCCTCCTTTGATTTCTCAGTAGAACTGAATTTTGATTGTTGTTTACCTGAAGCTTTGTTGAGTTTGAAATAGTTTTTGATTCAGATTCTTAGCTTACTTTCGAATTTAAAATGAAAAAGGCAGAGATGTATATATATCAAAAAGTTGCAGACAGGTTTATTATTATGTCTCATGATATTATGACAATATAAGATATAATCTTGTTTGTACAGTTTTATTCCAGAGATATTTTCTTTAATGGTGGCTGATATAAATGCTTAGTGTACTAAAAGATTTTTCATTAATTACTTTTTGTTTGTTAGCTTAAGATATATAATACCATCTCCCTAAACAAGCTTCACATATATATGCAGTTGTTTATTTATCTGGCCTGCACACAAAGATATTTTTATATCTTTCATTTTGTTGCTGTCATGAATTTCATTCAAATTGGCCTGCACATATTATTGTTACTCAAGTTTTGTTACTGTCCTTTTTTTTTCATGTTTCTTCTTTTGTTCTTGATATTTTAAACATATTATATATGCTGCAGTTTATTTATTAATAGTTTACAAACTTTTAAAAAAAAATGATTTTGTTTCTAGTTTTACATGTTGACTAGTTACTGTAAATTTGAAATGTATTTATACTTAGTTTTAATCTATAAATGTATCCTGTATGTTTACTTTTATTTAACTTATTACATGTAGTATGTTAACTTCCAATTTATAGCTTTATGTATATTTTATTTTATTCCTATGTTTTTTATGTTTGAAACTAAATGACTTGATAGTTGTTATGCTATTATAATTTAACTTATGTATTTACTTATATTTCTATATGCATAATTTAATTTTATTTATTTTATAAAAACATATTTATCACGTTGAAATGATAGATAGAATAGATTATCTGTTTATTATAACTACATATTTTATTATGTATGTTAATGTATTTATTGACAAATATATTTAAAACTCATATATATTTTAAATTCATATTTTAAAGCAAACTATACTAAAAAGAAAAGCAAACAAATCTTTTGTTAATAAATTAAATTTAAACTTAAGTTAAAACGAGTCTTGAACTATTTAAACATTTACTTATGTATTTAAAATCCTGTATTTATTTATTTATTTAGCTTTGAAATGTTTATATTAAATAAAACATAATTTCTAATTCACTAAAATATATTTTTGTATTTAAACATATTTTATTAGTTAAATTTCAAAACAAATTCCTCTATTTACAATGTATACAAATATATACATATATAAATAGAAAACAAACAATTAATTTTTAACAAATAAAATTTATCAATTAGATATTTATTAAAAGAAAAGTATAATTCAGATTAAATTATCAAAAATATATCACATCAATTTAATATTTAATGCAGATTATTAAATTGATATTGCTAGAAAATTCCGGGTCGTCACATTCCTCCCCCCTTAAAAGAATTTCGTCCCCGAAATTTAAAAGCAAAGGTAATTTAATAATATATTTAAGATTTTAAATTAATTTTAAACCATAAGTATATATCAATCACATATTAACAATCATCACAACCAATCTACTCAATCAACAAAGCAAACTATCCAGATAAAATTCTGGATAGAGCTCCCTAGTGTTTCCCAGTATAACACCGGAATACTCGATCTGCAGAATCCAATCAGTCTATACTCCTAATCTATAGAACCCCTCGAATTAGAGAAAATTCTTCCAAAATTAAATCTCCGATTCTGAAATCCAAATTCCTTCGTTTCTTATTAACCAAATACTTCTGACAATCCAAAGCTGCCATCAACTTACTGATCAGCTCAACCTTCGCTGATAACTCTTAAAACAATCTGAATCCAAAAACAATCCAGTAGAATAATTTCCTCAAAACCAACCAAAACCAAGAACTCAACCTCTACTATCATCAGTAGAAAACATCTTCTCTTTCCCAGAAAAGAAAAACAAATGCACTCCCCACTGCTTCCGCTGCTCAACTCTGATCTAGAGTAGATGAAAATGCTGATGATGCACATAAGCATAACTGGACAACACATTACAAAAATATGATTCAGCAGATCCAAAATAGAACTCAGACATTCCTCCAAAACTTGAGTCGCTTCACCAATTTCTCTCTCTAGAATCCATTCTATTACTAAGCTGAACTATTGGCACTACTTCTGAAATCCAGTCGATATCAAACTCAATTCCTTAGATGCTAAGGCAAACCGCCGACTACTTCAAAGATATCCAGAAGAATTCCTGCCATCCCAGAGAATACTCAACTATCGCAAGTCACTTTTGCGATCAACCCAGGCTAATATCCAAAGAAAACTGTTCTCTCCTTACCTATCTGAACAGCTTAAATTTACCCAGCCAATCTATTGGAGAAATGATTTCACAAAACTGATTCTGGACTTCGATGACCTCATCGCGTGCCGGTAGAACAATCTGAGCTGCAATCACCGCTACTAATGCTCAAAAATTCTTAATCCAAAATTCCTCGGGAAACTCAGGCCTCAATGCCAATCACAACATTCAGCTAAACTCAAACTCAAAACTAATACAGACACACTTCCTTATTCAAAAATCTTTGAGAACTTCTTCGGAAACAATCCATCGCTACTGCATCTCAACACACAACTATTTACTTCTTGAGTTACCAGGATAATTATCTAGCTTCTGCTCAACTCACACAATCCAAATTCTACTCATCCACTCTTGTACTACAAAAAAAATGGTCCTCCAAATCTTAACAGTTCCTCAAGAGATTAGGTGAAATCCTTACACCACAAATTTACTCGAGACGGTACCAGGTCTACAGTCTCGTCAAATATACTTCCAACCACACGTAGTCGTGTTACACACACCACTACTCCATCTACCCTTATACTTATATTGGAAAAACCGGACAGGTAATCCAACAAATAGAATAGAATATATATATATATATATATATATATATATATATATATATCAAATTTACAAATACGCTCTCTCAGGAAAGAAATCACTTAAGAGCCTAGGTATTCACTCAACCTAGCGCTCTGATACCACTGTAACGACCCCACTTCCTATCCCAGAAAGTAGCATCGTTAATAAGAAAGAAAAGGGTGAGAAAATAGAAAAGATAGAGAAGAAAGAACAACAACATCAGAATCTCACAGCGGAACGAATAAAGTATATTAATCACATAAGTATTTACATAGTATATAACATCAATCAGAATGATACATATAGTACATCACATACTAGACAGTTGTAAACACCTGTCTAGTTAATACAACACAATACACAATACATCACAGAGATACCACACAGCGGAACTATATATCTATAACGCTGAAGCCTCCTGCTCCATTGCTCCTCCAGAATTCGTCAAAGCTAAACCTGAATCCCTTGGCTACCCGTAAAAATTTGGGTACCCGAGAGTTTATGAAAAACAAAAATAAACTTCGGGTCAGACATGGGTCTGGTATGAGTAACAGGTTAAAGTTGCTTAATTTTGAAAAATCCTTTGAAAACAAAAGGTATTACGTAAGACTTCCCACACATAAACATGGAAAAGTTTTTACCTTACGCTAACCAAAACATTTGATAGGAAATCCAGTGATATTATAATAGGTCTAGGGTTTTCAAGTAAATAGAAAATAGCCGAAATTGTTACATCTATTAAATTCCAGCTACTAGCCACAAAAGTGGGTAATACAACCAAAACCGTAGGCACTTATTGGATTATGGATTCCATACAATGGCAGGGCTACTGGGGTACCGCCCGTCACAGTACGTGGCCTAGATCAACGTACCGAGGATTACTCCCTTCATCCCCTGCAACACAAGGCCGGAACCATTCCTTACTGAACAGTCCCGAACAAGATAAACCCCGCAGTTGGCTGCAGACCAACCGCCCACTAAGCCGAATAAAAAGGGACATCTAGACAGGGGAATATCCTTGTCCTGCTTGGGCATGACCCACCTAACCTTGCTGCACCTCCCCTGTTTTAGCCATTCCCGGTTGATGAGGCTTGAGGTTAAGATTACCTTTATAGAACATATTTCTTAGAATGCTCATCGTCCGCCTGACGATGTGTTGAAAGCATTCAATCTATACAAGTTCGTTCCGGGTCCGAACGAAACCGAAGGCATTATCTCGTTACACTCATTTTGGAATCATCCTCAGAGGCAACGACGATAACCCTTGTATTCAGAACCTTCATCTTCACTTTAGACTCACGACCTATCGTAGTTTGGAAACGATGTGGTTTTCGGATATTCCTAATGCGGAAAACTGATCCCGGTCTCATCGAAATCCAAAGCGTGTCTTTTAAGGCCAAGTTGTCTATTTAGTCTTAACAGTGAATTCAATATTATCAATATACACAGATAGATAATTCACATCTCATAACAAATAATCACATCATCATAATAAACAGATAATTAATATCACCATCCAAACAGATAATTAAACATTATCATACTTAAACCAAGCATCTCATATCACATAGACATTATCCAACTCATTTCTGAGAT
Source organism: Allium cepa (assembly GCA_030765085.1). NCBI lineage: Eukaryota > Viridiplantae > Streptophyta > Magnoliopsida > Asparagales > Amaryllidaceae > Allium > Allium cepa. The sequence continues at coordinate 241,481,484 of CM060935.1, read as the reverse complement.
CACAATCAATCAATGAAATATCCATAACATCCATAAGTAATGATTTATGAATCACAAGCTATGTTTAATTTAAAATGAATTAAATTAACTACTTCCATTTTAATTAATTTAAAATAAATTAAATTAATTACTCATTCCATAAATCCTACTCTCACAATCATTAATTAAATTAATTAATCATTCTCTAATTACAAGAATAAATTAGTCTTTAATAAATTCCTTAAATGAATTATTTTAAATCATTTATAGTAGATTAACATTTAATTACTTACCCATTAATTATTCCTTAATTTACAATTCTTAATTACATCATTAATTATATTAATTAATGATCTTCAATTTATATTCAATTACTTATCTAAAATAATTAAGTGATTAATCTTTACTTAAACACAATTATTAATCACCCCTTGATTAATAACAAACTAGTAATTAACTACTCTTAATTACTTATTAACAAATTAATCATTCCATAATTAATTATTTCCATAAATTAATCCTTTGATTAATTACAAAAGAAGTTACTCAAATTACTCTACTTACAAATCATCTTGTATTAACTTCATCAAGTAATGATCATCCAATTAATATTCTGAGTAATTATGCTCCATTAATTACATTTATATTGATTTATTTCCATTTAATTATCTTGTTGATTTATTGTTCTCAAATAAATCAATTTCTCTAATTCCCATCATTAATTATATTAATTAATGATTTCTAATTTCATTTTCATTTGTTAATTATATTAAGAATACACATCTTCAAAACACAAATATTAATCCTCTAGATTAATATATACAGTAATTAATCATTCTAAATTAATTACTTCTCAATAACAAGCTTAATTAATCTCTTGATTAATTTTTAAGTAATGATATTCTCAATTACTTCTATTAACAATATTATCCAGTTAATTACATCCCGTAATTATCTTTCAATTACTTTTCTAAGTAATTCAATTCCAAAATATCGGTTAATTAAACTAAATTAATTAACTCAAATTAAATCAATGTAAACAATTAATAAGTAATTGATTTCTTAATTACTTCTCAATAAATAATTTCATTTAAACTATTGAATTAATTAATCTAATTAATTTATTACAAAATCAATCATATTAATCAATTATAACATAATCTGGTTAATGAATTTCATTAATAATTATTTAATTATTTCCTTCTAACATAATCAACTTATATTAATTATTAATCATAAATTAATTAACCATTATTAATTTAAAAATCTAATCTATAGTTCTAAATCACATATTAGTTAATTAATTCATTAATTAACTTTAATTACTACTTTTAAACTATTAATTACTAAATTAACTAATATTCATCATTAAGTATTCTTGCCTAATTAACTTAAAGATTAAAACATATAAAATTCCAAACTTCATGAATTAAAGTAAATAGTTTTTATAATTGAGTTAAATTCTTATTTCCAATATGTTTAAACATTTTTTTCAATAATTTAAATTTTATCTTAATACAATGTTTACACTAATTTATTTTCAAAAATCCCTTTTTAAACTTACATATTTAATTAAACCTAAAATTTATTTGAATAAATTTAAATGATAAAAATTTATTCTTGTTCCTAAATCTAGCTTTTCATAACTAAGTCCTGATTTCCTTGGAGTTAACTTGACTAAATACTTTCTTAACAATCTTTATCTTGAAATTCAACTCCTTTGAATTTACTTAAATATTTAGCACTTTTGAATTAATAAAATAATTTAAATTATGAAACTTAATTACTTACAACTATATCTCAAAACTATCTTAAATTCACTATTTAAATTTCATTTTAGCACTAGTTCAAAATCAGTTTAAAACACAAGTTCAAATTCAGTTGAAACTGTGAAAAAAACAGTTCCAGGTTTATAAACCTGCACACTAAACCCGAGCACCCCCCCTATTTACTTCGAGTGGTACGCGTGTTTCCCCCGAGAAAAGAACGACCCGCTTCGAGACTTCCCCCTGGGCGCACGCAAATGAAATAAATAAAACCAAAACCTGAAAAACACTATCCCACTCACCCCTCCAAACCTGTCAACGGCACGCGCGCAGTGCCTCCACCACCGGAGGTCACCAAACTCCGGTCATCACATCTACTATCTCTCCCCTACCTAAACCCAAAGACACGAGGCACTCGAACACTTGCACGAGGCGCGGTGATTCAAAACTCAAACACAGTAAATTTTAGGTTTAAAAACTTGGAACCCCCACCGACGCTTCCACCACCACTTGCGCCGCCATCCCCTAATTTTCTTAGCACCACGGCACAGTCCTCTACCTCTAGACCGAATCTCAAATCACCAGGTCGAGTTGATCACCCACGGCGACGTAAAATGCCTAAAATAGGAAAATTCGAACTGCACCTCATTCCCACCACTAAAAATCCCCATATTCATTTTAAAAAACATAATTTGGTTTAACTATTCGATCCATGAACCTGAACCAATGATCGGTGGAGTTTGAATTTTTGTCAAATGTTGAGTTTGCCCAGAGATTGGTTTCCAGAGACAAAGTTTTAAGATGTTTATATCTTAACTGAATTTTTAAACTTAGATCTTAACGTTACAAACATCTTTTATTCAAATCTTAAGTCCATTTATCAATCAGAGAAGAAGCAAATGATTTTTGAATGTGAAGTTCTGTTTATAGAGTAACAGAAAGCAGACCTATATAAACACTGCCAGTTATATTTTGGTTTCCAGATAAATTTCTCTTATATTTTAAGTTAAATAAATTTTAAACATAAATCTTAAGGTTAAACAAACGAGTCTCGTTTAAATTCTATCAACTAACAGCCAACAGATCAAAAGGAATTAGATACCTTTGTTTAAAAGCCAAGCCTGAAACTAAACAGGCAGAACAAGTTTAACTACAGCAATTATCTATCCATCCATATACACATGCATTTTCAAATATATATACACATACTTAAAACTTCATCTCGGAAATTTTTCACAAGCAACAAATTAAAATTTTTCTTAAGCTTTTAAAAAGGTGTTACTCTCAGAGAATTCAATATGCAGTAATTTATTTTGCAATTGGCCAGAGAAAAGAAATATGTATAGATTCACACAAATATTTAAGCATCCAAAAATTTATCTTGCAACAGATTAAAACCTGAGAAATTTATAAAGTGTTACTCACAGAAAATGGAAGAACAGAGGCACTTTTGCTTTGCAACAGGCTTGCAACTTTCAGGTTGAACTCCTCCTTTGATTTCTCAGTAGAACTGAATTTTGATTGTTGTTTACCTGAAGCTTTGTTGAGTTTGAAATAGTTTTTGATTCAGATTCTTAGCTTACTTTCGAATTTAAAATGAAAAAGGCAGAGATGTATATATATCAAAAAGTTGCAGACAGGTTTATTATTATGTCTCATGATATTATGACAATATAAGATATAATCTTGTTTGTACAGTTTTATTCCAGAGATATTTTCTTTAATGGTGGCTGATATAAATGCTTAGTGTACTAAAAGATTTTTCATTAATTACTTTTTGTTTGTTAGCTTAAGATACATAATAACATCTCCCTAACCAAGCTTCACATATATATGCAGTTGTTTATTTATCTGGCCTGCACACAAAGATATTTTTATATCTTTCATTTTGTTGCTGTCATGAATTTCATTCAAATTGGCCTGCACATATTATTGTTACTCAAGTTTTGTTACTGTCCTTTTTTTTCATGTTTCTTCTTTTGTTCTTGATATTTTAAACATATTATATATGCTGCAGTTTATTTATTAATAGTTTACAAACTTTTAAAAAAAAATGATTCTGTTTCTAGTTTTAAATGTTGACTAGTTACTGTAAATTTGAAATGTATTTATACTTAGTTTTAATCTATAAATGTATCCTTTATGTTTACTTTTATTTAACTTATTACATATACTATGTTAACTTCCAATTTATAGCTTTATGTATATTTTATTTTATTCCTATGTTTGTTGTTTGAAACTAAATGACTTGATAGTTGTTACGCTATTATAATTTAACTTATGTATTTACTTATATTTCTATATGCATAATTTAATTTATTTATTTTATAAAAACATATTTATCACTTTGAAATGATAGATAGAATAGATTATCTGTTTATTATAACTACATATTTTATTATGTATGTTAATGTATTTATTGACAAATATATTTAAAACTCATATATATTTTAAATTCATATTCTAAAGCAAACTATACTAAAAAGAAAAGCAAACAAATCTTTTGTTAATAAATTAAATTTAAACTTAAGTTAAAATGAGTCTTGAACTATTTAAACATTTACTTATGTATTTAAAATCCTGTATTTATTTATTTATTTAGCTTTGAAATGTTTATATTAAATAAAACATAATTTCTAATTCACTAAAATATATTTTAGTATTTAAACATATTTTATTAGTTAAATTTCAAAACAAATTCCTCTATTTACAATGTATACAAATATATACATATATAAATAGAAAACAAACAATTAATTTTTAACAAATAAAATTTATCAATTAGATATTTATTAAAAGAAAAGTATCAATTCAGATTAAATTATCAAAAATATATCACATCAATTTAATATTTAATGCAGATTATTAAATTGATATTGCTAGAAAATTCCGGGTCGTCACAATTACTCAAATCACTTTTATTAATTGAAATTCGTTTTTATGCCTCAAATCACTTTTAACACATTTTAAAACATTTATAAGATTTATTCCATATTTTTAAACAAATTTAAAAAAATATTTCTAAAGATCGAGTGAGTCATTCTAAATGTTTCTAGTCAAGACGCATCGAGAGTAGATATCAATGTATCTGTTGAGACTAAGAGTATGTAATGCTCTCCAAATATTAGACAGTGTATTACTCATGACTACTGGGGATACTTAGGGGTTTTGTACTAATAGTTATTGGTTAACTATGGAATGACTTACTCGATAGTTTTCTGTTGGTTAATAAAACCAAGGTCAAATAGGAAATATCGATGTGACTAATTTATATAGTTCTCTCGACTTGAGAATACTGTAGATCTTTAATATGAAAGCTCCACTTTGATTATAGTCAAATCATGGCAACAGTGTCCATCGAGTGACTGTAGTTGGGTCGAGTGGAAGTATTGGAAGTGAAGCACTATTCAAGAGAGTATTTATCTCCTTGGTTATATGGGGATAGTATCACGGTCAACTCAAAGTCAAAGTCTTTGGCCAGAGCATTTCGGTTAATAATAATTGTTATTATTGAACCAAAGACTTTGTGTTTAGACTATAGAATTAAATATGGACGATGTTGGAATTTTGACCTTTACCCAATTCAATAAATCCAAAGTGATTTAGTTTTGACGAAGCGTATTAGTGTAAATAAATGTCATAACCAGGTAACGCTTAATAAAGCGAAATTATATTTTATCAAAACTTAGTAAGCGATAAATATGACGAAAATATCACACTACCTACTAAGTGATATGTGAACTTTAACATTCGAATAGTTCGATGTTAATCGCTGACCAAATTTTACACCCGACGAGTCACACAACCGATATGATGAATTCTCTTTAGACCAAAAGATTTAATTAATTTGTAATTGTTATAAACTAATTGAATTAATTAATATTTGTGAAATATTAATTATAAAATCTTGAAAATGATTTGAGAAATAAATATTATTGTATATTTATCATAGTTATAAATATATATTGTTCGATATGCGATATCGATAAGCATTTAAATTAGATTTAATTATTAATATATATTTGGGCTTAAAATGGGTTTAAAGTCCATGAAAAGGGCTGGAAATTTTGACCAGGGGAATGTAGGGAGTGGCTAAAAAAATGGGCTAGGGGTATTTTAGATCGATGGCTCGGATTTAGGGAGAATGGGTAAGAAACTTGATCCACCTTTCTCTCTTTTCCTTCAACTATAAAAGAACTCATAACCCCAATGCATTTGAATCATTTTAGGCTGCAGTTTTTATCTCCCTGCTAGCTAACCACACCTACACAAAGCTCCACTAATGTTCATCTCAAATCAATTTCAAATCGATAAATATTGGATAGTTAACGGTCCATAATTCAAAGATTAGCAGTCTGCCGAATTGAGAAGAGTTCTAAGGAGGGATATTCATTATAACAAGGTGTACTTCAAGACATAGTTTTGGTATGTTTTCTTATTTTATATAACTTTTCATTTATGTATAATATTCCATTGCATGTGTGGGTATGTGTGTGTATCGTATTTATATTGTTAGTTAGGAGAAATTCTTATATGTACGAATGTCGTCACATATTGAATGGTTATGTATATTATGTAAGATAAAAAAAATTAGATTCGTTGTATGCATAGCCAAAATTATTTATTTAAATATATATATATTTATATTAATAAGTCATATTACACAAATTTAAATGACCTATAATTCATTGTGTCACCGTATCATGTTAAAAATTGATCTAATATTTTATATATTCAAGTTCATACTAAATATAATTTTAGGTAACAACAATTTTTTTTTAATTATTGACTATTTTTAATATTATTTAAATCAGAATAAAGGTTATATAATTAATATAATATATGATTCAAAAATTATATTAAATTTTGTTAAAATTTTCCATCATTATATTAACTTTCAAACAAAATTTAAGAATTTAAAAATCAATTTTTTTAAATCATTTATAATAATGGTTGAAATTAATTAAATAACAAAAAATATAATTTCAACTCACAAAAATATGGAAAATTTTTAGTGACCTTATAATAACATGCTAGAATTTCAAAAAAAATTAAAAACTGAAAAATATGCTATGAAATTATTTTTAATTATATTTTAACTTTTTTGGCTAATAAATTTATATATAAATAATTCAATAATATTATCTTATAATAAAATACTTTTTATGCTATGTATTGGAACAAAAATGTTATAAGATATACATACATACATATATATATATATATATATATATATCTTTACTACTAATAAAGAAAATTCACTGAATAGATTTACACTGTGTCTTTTAGAAATACCAAATATGCCCTTCATCTCCTGTTCTCCCACATATCTCATTCTCCAATTTTCCATAGCTATTTCTAGAACTAAAAACCCTAGTTTCCCTTTCCCGTTCCAACTGGCTCGAAACTAAACATAATAATCGGTTTCCAAACCCTACGCAGCAGCATCAAGATTAGCAATTAACAAAGAATAGCGCTTGATGACGATTATGCTCAACTATCAAGCCGATTTCTGATAGCCTTCAACCACAAGTAAATTTCCGTTTATTTTCAAAAACTTGAACGGATATTAAGTACTGTTTGCTAAATCTGAATTCAGTGTTAGTTCTTAATCTGTTCGTTGACGGTTTTTTCCATTTTTAAATTTTGTTTCAGTTTTTTTCATAGGTACCTTCGGCTTCTTTATTATGCAATAAAGTCGCTTTGTTCATTAATTTATACATGCCTTTTGGTTTGGAACTTCAACCAAAGGTAATTTCTGTTTGATTTTCATTAATTAAGTCGATATTATCAACAATACTATGTGAGTGAAGCATATGGCTATCATCATTTAATTACTAGGTTTCAGTTATCTATTTTCTAGATGTTTATAGTTTTATACTCTTTTTTACATACTGGTTTGATTTAGGCTCCATTTGTTTAAAATGCTAAACTCCGAATTCCAATTGTTGAATTCTGAAATCTGAATGCTAATTGCTGAATGCTGAATTCTGAATAATCGCTTACTTGTTTGTTTGTATTCAACAATCGAAACAAAAAATAACATTCAGCATTCAAAACAAAAATTAAGTACTAAAAAGTTCTTAATTATTTTATCTGAATATATGAGTTTATTCAGAACACTGACAAAAAACAAACAGCATAAGAAGTTCTGATTTATATGTCAGAACTTGGATTCAGACTTTTTTATTAAAAACAAACGAAGCCTTAGTGAAGATCACTCTGGGAACTCTAATCTTGCACATTTCCTTGTCATCGTAATACAATATCATTAGATGCTCAATTCTTTCTCGACTAGCCTTATGATATTCTAGATCTTCACACTTGGTTGTCTCTTATTGTATCAATAAGATACAAAGCTTAGTTTCCTAACACAAGGCTGCCAACATTAATAACCTTTCATTCACTCTAAAAATGGAAAACGACGTAGATATCTTCTTAAGAAAGGATGATATTTTCAAATTATCTTACTAGAAACCATAACATTTTTGCCTTCACTTTAAATATGTTAGCGTCATTCAGCTTAGAGTTATTTTATGTTAGGAATTTTTTCTATAAACGATAGCTTGAGTTCACGATGTAGTGATATAGCACAAACCTATTATGAACGTAAAAGTGCATATTCTTTTTGCACCGGGCATGTCTTCTGCTTTTTACCAAATCTAATAGTGCGGTTTGGAATTATTTTGCATTCAACTATGGTAGGTTAACAACAAAATTATAATGCTATATTTATACATCATTGCTATCCTTTACAAAAAGTTGATATAATTTTACATTAAAAAAGAAACACGTTGTAAGAAATAATCAGGAATAAGGTTACTATTAAGGTTAACCAATGTAAATCCAGTATTAGATTTGTTGGATTTGTGTTAATAGATGTAAGCGTTGGCTAAGCTTAGATTGAAAATGAAAGTTTTGGAACTGATATTTTAGTTTGACGAATGATTAACATAGTCCAAGGTTTAGAGATTTGAGTATCTATTTTGTTTATAAATTTGATTTGCAGACTACAACAGATTAAGATGATCTTCATGAGGTAGTTATTTGATTTCATTGAACAAGTTATTTTAAATGTGTAAGATTTATATTTGTATTTAAAATTGTGTTTTCCTTTCTATTTTAAGATATCTTTGATGTAGATAGAGAAAATGGGTTCCTCTGTTTTGTTCCGACACAAGCTGATTTGTTACAATAAAAGATGATGTATCTACAAATTGTTTTGGATAGTTTCTGTTTACTGATTGATTGAGCTCTAATTTTCATTCATAGTCTTTGGATTTATAATGTAAGTTTTATTAACATTTGACAATAAACTGGAATTAGTATATTGTTTTATCTATCTTTGTAAGGCTGCGTGTGATATTATAACGTAAGTTAACCTTAAGATAATAAATATACTTCAGGAAAGCATATCAATGGTTTTTTAAAAATAGTAATCCAAATATTTCTTTTCTTCCGTGGTCCATGTATGCCTTTAGATTAACTAACTGTGATTCTTGACTATTCTTGCTAGCTCAACATGTGAAATTTTCTATTATCCAATATGATATTTGATAATCATTATCCCTTTATGGAAACCATAGATGTTTGGATAATTAATTATAGTACTATGTATTTCGTCCTCATTTTCACCATGAATAGGAGATTAACAGTCATAAACGTTCATAACAAATAAAGTTACATCAAAATACAACAAAATTTGTAAATAGCTTCATATTCTAAAAAGCACAGTGCATAAAGGATTGATTCAATCTACACCGAGGCTTTCTTTACCAGTATATGTCTTAAGATCCATTTATACATATAATAATCTATTTTGACTGATATTGTTGTTAACTGAGTGATTATTGAAGGTAAGATCAAAACATTGTCATTTACAATTTTTCACAGCATACATTGTCTACAAACAAACCTTTCACTTACATAGGAGTGGGAAGTACATAAATGTACCGCTATTACATAACAATGGTCAGAGTAAAAATACCATTGGCTTATAGCCTAACTTATAGTTGACTTGATATAAATATCTTCAAATGTCGTATATTCAGTTACATCAAGGCACTGCATGTATCATTAAAAAAATTATCAAAACATATTCTCCATTCTACGTAGGCTTCCAAGACTACTTGATTTCATATTTGAAAGTTTCAAGTAACTATGAAAGTGTATTTGAGTCTATTTTAGTAAAATAAACTATAAATGTTAGTTAAAGCTATCAATCTGTATGAGCCAGCATTAGTTAAGTAGACCAATGAAACTTTAATGCGGACCAATCACCCTTTGTAGACTCATAAAATTGAGGCATTTCCAATATCGTTCAATAAAGCCTTGCTTTTTATTCATGTATCTCAAGAAAGCTGAAGAACTAAAATACAAAGGTTCTAAAAGTAATCCCTAAATATATGGTTCAAATCGAAGTTTTATAGGCTTGACTTTTCCTTGGCCTCCATTTTTTTAGATGTTTTTTACATAGTAAACAATGTTAGTCATCGGTTCTTTTTTTAGATGGTTCATTCTGAGAGAAAGCTATGGTCTTAGAAGCTCTCTATAGTGTAGTGTTTCCCCAACACAAACACACTAAAAATGCAAGAAGCAAATGGTGAAATTTGAACGGTTCAACTGCTATTATTTAAGCTATTGTTTAGACTTTTGTTTGCTACAAGTTTTTATTTTAGCCTTTCTTAGTTTGCTTTTTATTCCTTTGCTCTTGAGAGCTATTAGTTGTTTCTTTCTAGATTGGGGTATATTTACTCTTTGTAGACCTAGGGAAATCTGATCCCTGTAATGTAGATGTATTTTATTTGATATACCATTTGCTTACTGTTTGCAGCATCATAATCAAAATGGTTTATAATGAATAAAAAAGATAAAGATTTATAATTGTTAGTTATGAATAAAGGAAACGTGTGCTTCAGTTTTTAAGGTAATACCAAGTGTTCTGCATGACCAAAGTGTTAATTTAAGTTTTAGGTGATAAATCAAAGTCCTAAGTTCATTATAGAACATGACTCAAATTAATCTTAGAATAAATTTTCCAATTATTATTATTGGGACACTTGCACGTTTAAAAAGGAACGGTGATATCAAAAATGGTCGATGGCTGTTTTTATACACATAGCTATGTTAAATTTATATTTATTGTTTGTGCTTGATATATATATGTACAGGTATCCACAGAACAATGCTCAATGGATGTTGTTGCAAAGGAATTGGAAAATGATTATAAAATGTAACATTATAGTGAATGCATGGTTGTTTGCATTGGGTATTCTCAAAATAGGTATTCTCAAAAGAGAAAGGACTACAAAATAATTATTGCTAGGATTGTTTACAATCCAAGCGCTAAAAACACATGGCTTTGATCGGGTTCATTCAGATGTTATTAGGATTGACTAGGATATATTTGCGAACTAAGTGATACAAAAAAATTATTATCAAGTATATATATTGCACGTACATGCGCATATAAAAGCTAAAGATATTTACTTTTTACCTCTAAATCTAAAGTTTTTATGATCATACCATTTTTATTTCAAGTAGTTTTGATGGTGGTGTCTATTACAAAGTGAGTGAAATTCCGTTGATTGATGGTTAAAAGGGAATGGTGTTTGAGGTCGCAAACAGATGGTGCGATTCACTAATGGGTGTAGGATATCTTTGGAATTTCAAAAAGTCATGGTGGAAATCTTATTCGTTAAATTATCGCTATTAATTGAAGAGATGAAGCCATATTGTGAAGTGATGATGTATTTGGATACATTTTTTCTTAAGTACACATTTGTTAAAAGAGCATATGCACGTAAAAGTATAAGTATTATTTTCATTTCCAACAGTATAAGATAAACTAAAACAAAAGAAATGAATGATAAAACTTTAGTATTATAAAAGAATTGGTTCTATGGCTATCCTTCAGTTGCCTCGGTATTCTCGGAAGCCGCTTTAGGTTCGGCTTATGCTAGCAACGGTACTATCAAAAATACATCCACAGGTGTAACTATAAATGCATGCATATTGTGATTAAATGAAGGTTCACCTAGACATAAATATATACTCATATATATAATTTTAATTAATTTTATAATTGACATAACTATATAATATAAATATATACATATATTAATACATACATTTATAAATATTTTTAGATATTACAAATGTAATTATAAATATATGTGTATGTATATGTATGTATGTGTTAATTTTATTATAAAACATACAAGTACAATAAATCAACTTTGCATAATTTATATGTATGTATGTATGTATGTATGTATATTAATATATAATCATTCATCAAATTATTATCTAATTTAATACATGTACAAATATATGTATATATATATATATTAATATTAATATTTCACATTTATGTAATACATATTATATATATATATATGTAAATATTTATATTGTTTTAATACTCATTTTAAAATAACGAGTTTGTGTGTGTGTATATATATACATACAAACATATATTTGGACAACATACAATTTATATAAGATGAGCTAGCATTTTTGTTGCGATGCAAATCCCAATATTTACATATGGGCATGTTATGCTTTGCACCGATTGTTATGTTACACATGAACACACATATACAAATGTATATGATACATATGTTTACCATTATACTTAATTTCAAATATAAATTAAATATAATTCAATTTATTAATTATAATATAATTTAAATGAAATAAATATTTTATTCAAATAAATTAAGAAATTTTCTAAGGCTTCATAGGCCCAATAAAGATACGTTGGGGTTAAAAAATTGAAATTCACATATAACTTCCACTATAGGTTGGCCCAGTTCCAATAATGATATCAGAACCCAATAGCCTATGCAGTTTAAATTAGCCACGCTAGGGTTAACTATTAAGCTCACAACCAAAAGTTGTCCCTAATAGAAAATGCCCAAATTTGAATTGGGTCTTAGGCTAATTTTCAAAATTGTTTAAAAATTTAAAAATATATTTAAATTAATAGTTAAAATTAAATAATATATGCAAATATTATAAAAGTTATAGTATAATAAAAAATTTCAAAATGTTTGAAAATAAATATTAATTCCAAAAGTTAAAATTTTATTAATAATATTAGCAAAATTAATTAATTAAATAAGTTAATTAATTAATAAATGCATGCATGTATTGTATATTATGATATATGTTTTGTTGTTTTAAAATATTTAAAATATCATAAGCATACATGTATGTATATGAATTGAATTTTGAAATTAATAAAATTTAATTAAAATGGTTTAATCAAATAAATAAATTAGAAGTGTAAAGGCCTGCAAATCCGTGCCCCTTTTGAGCTGGCAAAACCCCACAACAATTCAGCCAAAAGAGGAACAAATGTACGAGTCTTTAGGGTTAAAGAAGAAAGAGGTAGAAGAAGAAGAAAAGAAAACAATAACAGAATCTCACATATCGCAGCGGAACAAATATAATAGATAAATGAATATCTTTAAAACAAAGAACTATATCAGTTGTTATATTACATCACATTACATTATCAGAGTTTACAACAACAAACAGCGGGAAAGAAATATTACATATATAAGTGAAAGAAATATTACATATATAAGTGATACGCTTCGCCATCCAGCTTGCTCCTAATCTCCACAGCATCTCTTTTTCGACTTTGCTGCCGAATAACTACTAACCTGACCTTAGGCTGCCCGTGTGGAAAATTATAGGCACCCAGAGTTTAGAAAGGGAACAATAAACTCTAGGTCAGCCGTGGGACTGGTGTGAGATTTTAAAACTAGTTATTTTCACAAAGAAAGGAAAAGAAATCCGCTATGCTTTTTAAGGCCTCCCGCCACACACACAATGCAAACGCAGAATTGGAGGAGATTTCTCCTTATAATAGTCAAACATGCTTAATACACAAAATCTTTTTAATATTATCATTAGTGCATAGTGCAGAAAACATTTCGAAAGTATAATATTAGACTTATCCAGCATACAACCATTATATTTGCAGTAACCACATAGGTTAAATATCAGGGCTCCATACCTGACACCACCCTTTTCCAGAAGGAATGGACATACCCTAGGGGAACTACCCCTGAAACCTTGCTGCATCTTTCATGTTTCGACCATTACCGGTTTGTGAGGCTCGATGAGGTCTCGTCCACAAAGCTACACTTTTCACAAAGTCATGCTTTGATCAACAAATGATCAGTAGCACTTCGTATGCCACATTACCAAATTGGAATGTATCACTAGTAGTCATCAACTATATAACGTCTGAGCTCGTACGTCTTGGAGAAGGGTGTTAAGCTAAGAGAATAAATTCTGCGACACAAACAGAAATGTATTTGATAGAAACCAGCTTTACATGTCAAAGTGTAATGTCAGACACACATCCATACAAGTCCGTTCCGGGATCGAACGGAACCGAAGGCACTGCTAAAGAAGCCCTTACAAATCTGGATACTCACTAATCACGTCCGGAATCCCCATCACAAAGGGTGATCAAATCTCTATACCAGAGCAACTCAATGTAGAGACATTCGACAGGTAATCCTTTCGTTTTCGAGAATACCCGATCTTCAACACCGTCTTCAAATACAATCACATTTCGTCATATCATTATTCGGAATGGGTTTTATGACATAAGGTCCTCTCCCGGCTAATCCGAATAATGAGCGCTTATTTTTAATAATAAGTGTTCAATCAGATTTCAACCAAATCATAACAAATTTTCACTTTGATCTATTAAATAAAAGATCCATCACAATCACAAAGGTTCGATGTGGGTTTCAAATATCCATTTGGAATTCGACTCCCTGTCGCATCGAAATTCAAATGTCGTTTAAAGGCAAATATTGATAGTCCGTTATTTAACTATCAATCAACATTCACAACAATTACCAGATTTAAATAATTTTCTCCAATTATTTATTTCAAAATATCTTCGCAAGATATATTTCACACTTCAACCATTTGAAAACAAATTTCAATTTACTTACCACATTTCAATATTTCGAAAACACATTTCAAATCACTTTTACTTACGCGGAATACATTTCCAAATATTTATTTATTTCCACTAAAAATCTGCCGAGTTCAAATACTTTAAGAATAATTAAAAATACTTATCCAAAATATACTTGGAAACGTTTAAAATAAAAATGTTTTAAAACATTTATTTAAATATTAGTTATGAAAATATTATGTAAATGTCTCATATAAAATTTCAAGTCCAAACTAATTTTAAAATAAAATTAGAAGATAGGATACAACTATTTATATATTCAATTTCTTAAACCAATATCAATTACATCTTTAAATCGTTACTTCCACACTTAATTAAATAAATCATTACTTAAAAGATTTACAAAATAACTTAAAGAAACTAATTTCTCAAAAATATTCTTTTAAAACCAACCCTAGAACTTTTAACTTATAATTCAAAATCTATTTTACAAACATACTCGGCTTTTCAGGGAAAATACACCTTCCTTTTCAAAATGGATCATTTTAAATCAATTAATAAATCCTTCTGGATTTATTTTAAATTTACGTTCCAAATCGGTAAATTCCTTTCCACACTTTTAAAAATAAAACAATATTTATTTTTAAAACAAATTTCTCTTTCTTTTATAGAATTCCCATTTTGAATTCAAATTCCCAAATATTCACTGATATATGATTTTTTAAATCGATTTTTAAATATTCACTATCAACACCCAATCAATTTTCAAGTTGATTTCCAAATTTTATTTGAAACACCAAATCAAATTTCGAATTTATTTCTGAATTTACTTCAACACCAACTCGATTTTCAATCATTCACCAAATCAATTTTCATATGGATTTCCCAAAGGTTTATTCTTTTTAACACCAAATCAATTTTCGAATTTATTTTTAAAATAAATTCCTTTATCTCTTCCAAATTATTTAAAATCCATATTTTTTAAATAAATTATTCACCTTTTGCATATTATTACTTGTAATCCATTTATTAAATATTTTCACCATATTTTGGAATTTTATTCAGTAGGATTTCACTATAGATTTTCTACTTAAATTTAAAAATCAAATTTTATTTATTTCTGGTATCTTACAATACTAAAAATATATTCGGCTAAATTTAGCCTTCAACGATTTCAATCACAGTATAATCACACACAGATTATAAATAAATAAACATACACATATGAAACAAAATCAAATATTTGAGGAGTCCAGTTGGATCCCTCCAACCTGTTTTCCCTGCATCCACAGACGTTAGCACAACAATTAAATACCCATTCCACTTTGAGGTGGAATATCGCAGTATATGGGATTTATATAATATCATCCGCTATTATGCGGCGCATAGGGTCTCATCCGCTATATAATGCGGGAAATCAATCACCCAATATATACTATATGCTAATATATAAATAATATCATCCAGTGAATAATTATTATAAATCAATCATCCAAGCACGCAGTCAGTCAATTTCAAATCTAACTATTCGAAATTTCAATCAGAACAATTTTGATTGAGTGAGAAGATCTCACCTTTGCGCTTTCGTTTCGCAATCCATTTCAAATTTGACTTGTTTCTCAATTTTTTTTAGACCTTGTATCAAATAATTTTGCAATTTATTAATATTCGAAATGATCGAACAATTTATTTTCATTTAATAAATTAAATTAACCAATGAATTTTATTTTAAACAAACCATTAAATTGTAAACAAATTTTTTTCCTTTGTTTAAAAACTATATATATAAAATTTTCCAAATCTTCATGTATAAACAAAAATCTGCAATATAATTTCTGTGTATATATTTATTGGAAAACCTGCATGTATATAAACCTTATATAGTTCAACTTCATTCACCTATAAATGTTTAATTTAAATTAAATTGAACATATACCTAGCTGCCCGCACGAGAACCACCAACACAACCGCGATCGAGCATCGATCAACTGGTGAAGTCGCGACCCCAGCCCTAGCACCCACGTGACTTCCCACGCGAGAGCGCGACAACAGCCCGCCTCCGATTCAAACATATCTCTTCCACTCGAAATTCACCCCCATTCGCCACTTTAAATGATCAACATCACTATCTTCGGCCCACGCCATCGCCGAGCGCAGCCCTTCGCTGACGCATGCCGCCATCGCCGCCATCCCACTCTCGATCTCGAAGTCGATTTTGACCTCGCTTCCATATCCCCTTTGCTTGCAAATGTCGCGAATACCACTAGAGCACTGAACTCCACCAGACTCATCCATCTAGTGCGCCTCGACATCCTAAACCCAAAAATCATCTCCACTGATTATCGCGAGTAGAAGTCGTGCCCAAAACCTCGCTCGACCGCTGCCAATTTGCGCCCAGATCTCGCGTTTGTTAAATCGAAAGTGGAAAAAAAGGACGGCCGTTTTTTTTTCTAATTTTCGTTTTGCTTCGAGCTTGAGGAGTGAAGATGTTCGGTTTTCATAAAGATCGGTTAGCTTTTAAAGGAAGATAGGATAGCGGTACGATATAAGGACACTAGGTAGCGTATGGGAGAAAAAAGGTTACAGTAATTGTGAGGTGAAGGCAAAAAAAAAACATTGACGTGAAATTTGACTGGTCAGGCAAAGCATAAATTATATTAAATTTAAATTTTAAATCGACTTGATTTTGTAGCTTAAAATCTTGATATCCTATCAAGGCATGCCGCTAGGCATTTATAATGTTATACCCCTATTTTGAATGCATTAGAAAAGATTCTGAGTCCTAATTCGATCATATGGAGAAGATAGCTTTTGGACCCAGTTATTATATTGAATTCGATATAAATTCCAACGCATTTACTTATCGTACGATCACACTACAACTCCAATTACTACGAAAATTGAAATCCAATAATAATACAATATTATGGATCCAATAGAGATGGTTTCGTCGAATTTCGAGACTGTGACTCAGAAGGCTATTTTGAAATATCGATTTAAACGATATAAATTCAAAATTGAACAAATTGCTTTTAAATTCACTTGTAAAAGTTTTATTACCTCCAGTATTATCAACATAAATTTTCCAAGTCTTCAAATTATTTTTAATCAGCATAAAATTGAGGATTTAATAATTTACCCATATTTCAAAAATTAAATCTAATAATTTAATTGCCAAATCCATAGTTAGATTTGAAACTCAAGTTAAAATTAACTTCCAAATGTCAAAACTAAATCAAATATTTCAATTCCAAATGTTCAAAATTCTGGGTCGCCACATCCTTCCCTTTAAAAGAATTTCGTCCCGAAATTTCTAGTTAAGAAGAATGATCTTTAGCCCGTTCGCTATCTTTCCAAGACTAAACGGTTTTATCAACTTACCAAACAAATCTTTTTTTATTAACAACCCATTATCGCTTCAGCTAACTTTCCAAAATTAATCATAGATTCCAAACAACATTGTTTTCTTAACAATTCAAATTTAAATTTAAATCCAAATTTTAAACTTTCATAATTTTCTCAAAATTTTTCTAACACCCTAAATTTTCGAAAAATTTCACCAACGTCTACTTTGCGCGGCTAGCTCGGTACAACTGCAAAATGGCACCACAGGCCCTCAGATTCCAAAAGAAAACAAAAGGCCAAGTGGCTAGACAAGAAAATCACCAAATTTCATATAGATTAAATACATACCTTTTTGTCGAGCAACTCAATTTTATCTTCGAAATAAAAATCCCAATTCCATTTCCTTTAATACACCGGTATATCCTGATATCCATAATGTCCAATTTCAACATTCAAAAATCATTTTTGCACATTTCTTTAAAAAAGTTTGAATACATACTTCTTATATCATCTTTACTTCATTATTGAAGTTATATATTCATTTTCATTCAATCTTGCTCTTTCAATTTTATTTGAATTCAATTTACCTTTTGAATATTGAATTTTTATCGACTATCTTTCATCACAACTGATTCATATCACTATTTTAAATTAGTTTCATTTACTAATTCATTACCAATTCCAATTTATGTAATCTCAAGCCATTTTTTATATTTCCACCTTTATTATCTTTAGTTCACTTTGAACTAATTTTACAACTTCGTTTGATTTCACACAATTCAAATTGATTTTCAATATTCAGTTTCAATTCCAATTCCAATTTATTATTCTTTTGTTCATTCCCAAAAATTTATTTTCAATTCACTATTTTGGTTTATAACCACCCATATTAAACTGGATTTCCAATTCTATATGAATTCAATTCACCTTTCATTTATAAATATTAAATTCAATTCATTTCAAACCATATTAATTTGTCATTTCTTCAATTAATTTCACTTACTCAATTCAATACTTCGCTTTGTTTATCACAAATCAAATTCAATTCCAATTCTAGTTCTAATTACTTACAAATTCGAAATGAATTTCAACATTAAATTGCACTTTCATTTGCTTGCAATTGCAAATTTATTTGTTCATTCACAATTTATTTTTCTCCTTAATAGATTGTATTCCAATCATTTTAGTCTATTAGACTTCTAAAATTCAACTTTATTCAAATTAACTCAAGTAAATTTTAGTTTAAATCTGAACTTTTCTAAATTTTCTAACCTATTTATTCCATAACTATTTTTAGTAAAATTCCAGAGTCTTTTCACCTTTTCTAAAACCATTATTGAAAACAATTCAAATTATCCCTTTAAATTTCTAAAACCAAATTCAGGTTGCAAACAACTTTAATTTAAAATAATTCGGTAGCGATTCCTCTTTTGGAAACTCGAAAATGAACACTGATGATGTCGCGATCATCATCGGAATTATTTTCCAGCGACCGAAAAGGGTTTAGAGCTTTCATTCCTTCAAAACACTTTTCCAAAACCTTTCAAAATCATCTTCAAAATCAAATGGGATTTAAACTTTCCAAATCTTCAAAGTTTTCAAATTATTTTCAAAACATTCACAAATACTTCTCTGGAATTCCATTTCAAATTACAAATCACATTTACAATTATATTCTCAAATTCCCTTTGTCTGTGAATTTATTTCTTAATTTTCGAGTACGATTTCAATTTCCTATTCAATTGATAATAATATTATCACTTCCTAACAATCAAGCAACCATATACTATAATAATTTACAAAGATTATTTCCTTTATCTATGAAAATAGTTTTGGGTAAAATTATTTGATTACCCTATTTTAAAACAATATCGTGTCGAATTGTTCTGTATGATTTTTTAAAGATTCCTATCGATAGAGTTGTACGGACTATACTGACCAGAATCCATATACCACTCAATAAACCAATCATCACAATATAAAACAATTTGGCATTCACTAACAAATACGCGCTCATATCTATTATTACACTCAAACTCATTCTAGAGTACTACTGACTCTATCTCTGATGAGTAACACCCAACAGAGCCAAGGTTGTCGCTTAACCAATTGCTCTGATACCACTGTAAAGGCCCGCAAATCCGTATCCCTTTTGAGCTGGCAAACTCCCATAACAATTCAGCCAAAAGAGGAACAAATGTACGAGTCTTTAGGGTTAAAGAAGAAAGAGGTAGAAGAAGAAGAAAAGAAAACAATAACATATTCTCACATATCATAGCAGAACAAATATAATAGATAAATGAATATCTTTAAAACAAAGAACTATATCAGTTGTCACATTACATTATCAGAGTTTACAACAACAAATAGCGGGAAAGTAATATTACATATATAAGTGATACGCTTCGCCATCCAGCTTGCTTCTGATCTCCACAGCATCTCTTTTTCGACTTTGCTCCCGAATAACTACTAACCTGACTCTAGGCTGCCCGTGTGGAAAATTATGGGCACCCAGAGTTTAGAAAGGGAACAATAAACTCCAAGTCAGTCGTGGGACTGGTGTAAGATCTTAAAAATAGTTATTTTCACAAAGAAAGGAAAAGAAATCCGCTATGCTTTTGGAAAATGAAACAACCATAAGGTCTCCCACCACACACACAATGCAAACGCAGAATTGGAGGAGATTTCTCCTTATGATAGTCAAACAAGCTTAATACGCAAAATCTTTTTAATATTATCATTAGTGCATAGTGCAGAAAACATTTCGAAAGTATAATATTAGTCTTAGCCAGCATACAACCATTATTGTATGCCTACTATAGCTACCTTGTTCAATAGCAGGTTACCGCCACATTACATGGCAGGTTCTACAACTAAAACCGTACAGGGTGCGTATTGTTTCTTTGGATTTCCAACAAATGGTCAGGCTAAGGAACTTCCTACTGCCACACGGGTATGCCTTTGGAAGGACGCTCCGAGAACCTACCCGGCTCTCTGCCAACACAAGGCCAGTTGCCCCCTTCCCGGGAAGTAAAACCTAAGATATGCCACCCCCGGTTGTTTGCAACCTTTATCCGAGGATCCTCTACACCAACAACCACAAAGAAAAGTATTTTCAGTAACCACATAGGTTAAATATTAGGGCTGCATACCTAACACCACCCTTTTCCAAAAGGAATGGACATACCCTAGGGGAGCTATCCCTGAAACCTTGCCGCATCTTTCCTGTTTCGACCATTACTAGTTTGTGAGGCTCGATGAGGTCTCGTCCACAAAACTATACTTTTCACAAAGTCATGCTTTGATCAACAAAAGATCAGCAGAACATCGTATGCCACGTTACCAAATTGGAATGTATCACTAGTAACCATCAACTACACAACCTTTGAGCTCGTACGTTTCAAAGAAGGGTGTTAAGCTAAGAGAATAAATTCTCCGCCACCAATAGAAATGTATTTGATAGAAACCAACTTTACATCTCAAAGTGTAACGTCAGACACACATCCATACAAGTCCGTTCCGGGATCGAACGGAACCGAAGGCACTTCTAAAGAAGCCCTTGCAAATCCGGATATTCACTAATCACGTCCGGAATCCCCATCACAAAGGGTGATCAAATCTTTATACCAGAGCAACTCGGTGCAGAGACATTCGACCGGTAATCCTTTCGTTTTCGAGAATACCCAGTTTTCAACACCGTCTTCAAATACAATCACTTTTCGTCGTATCATTATTCGGAATGGGTTTTATGACACAAGGTCCTCTCCCGGCTAATCCGAATAATGAGCGCTTATTTTTAAGAATAAGTGTTCAATCAAATTTCAACCAAATCACAACAAATTTCCACTTTGATCTATTAAATAAAAGATCCATCACAATCACAAAGATTCGATGTGGGTTTTGAATATCCATTTGTAATTCGACTTCCGGTAGCATCGAAATTCAAATGTCGTTTAAAGGCAAATATTGATGGTCGGTTATTTAACTATCAATCAACATTTGCAACAATTACAAGATTTAAATAATTTTCCCCAATTATTTATTTCAAAATATCTTCGCAAGATATATTGCACACTTCAACCATTTGAAAACAAATTTCAAATTACTTACCACATTTCAATATTTTGAAAACAAATTTCCAATCACTTTTCCTTAAGCGGAACACATTTCCAAATATTTATTTATTTCCACTGAAAATCTACCGAGTTCAAATACTTTAAAAATAATTAAAAGTACTTATCATAAATATACTTGGAAACATTTAAAATAAAACTATTTTAAAACATTTATTTAAATATTAGTTATGAAAATATTATATAAATGTCTCATATAAAATTTCAAGTCCAAACTAATTTTAAAATAAAATTAGTAGATAGGATATAACTATTTAAATATTTAATTTCTAAAACCAATATCAATTACATCTTTAAATAATTACTTCCACATTTAATTAAATAAATCATTACTTAAAAGATTTACAAAATAACTTAAAGAAATTAATTTCTCCAAAATATTCTTTTAAAACCAACCCTAGAACTTTTAACTTATAGTTCAAAAGCTATTTTACAAACATACTCGTTTTTCAGGGAAAATACACCTTCCTTTTCAAAATGGATCATTTTAAATCAAGTAATAAATCCTTCTGGATTTATTTTATATTTACGTTCCAAATCTGTAAATTCCTTTCCACACTTTTAAAAATAAAACAATATTTATTTTTAAAACAAATTTCTCTTTATTTTATAAAATTCCCATTTTGAATTCAAATTCCCAAATATTCACTGATATGTGATTTTTTAAATCAATTTTTAAATATACACTATCAACACCCAATCAATTTTCAAGTTGATTTCCAAATTTTATTTTAAACACCAAATCAAATTCCGAATTGATTTCTGAATTTACTTCAACACCAATTCGATTTTCAATCAATCATCAAATCAATTTTCATATGGATTTCCAAAAGGTTTATTCTTTTTAAAACCAAATCAATTTCTGAATCTGTTAACGCTAAAAATGTATGCTAACACCACGGTGTGAGTTGTGACACCACCTGTTGGTACGGGAACTAAAAGCAAGCAGAAAATAGCAAAGAGACAGCAATTTTTATAGTGGTTCGGCTCAAAGTCAAGCCTACGTCCACTTAATCTCTTCTATTACTGATTCGATTACAAGTTTCACAATAATTCTTCAATTACAACACCATTAAGGCAAGTAGTTAGAACTTTGATGTGGAAAAGCTCTTTAAATTCATGTTTGTTAACGCTAAAAATGTACGCTAACACACGGGTGTGAGTTGTGATATAGTGAAAGCACTACCAATTGGTATGGGAACTAAAAGCAAGCAAGAAATAGCAGAAAATAGTAAAGAGACAACAATTTTTATAGTGGTTCGGCTCAAAGTCAAGCCTATGTCCACTTAATCTCCTCTATTACTGATTCGATTACAAGTTTCACAATAATTCTTCAATTACAACACCATTAAGGCAAGTAGTTAGAACTTTGATGCAGAAAAGCTCTTTAAATTCATGTTGAATGAACTTGATCTTTTCTCAAAGGTTCCTTGAAGTGTTCTTGGCGTTTGAAGTGTTGTAGAAGTCGTGAAAACAGCAAATTCTCGGCGATCGAGAAAATCCAGAAAAAACCCCTTCCAATGTGGAGTAGGCGAGGTATTTATAGAGGAGTTTCGGAGTTATGTCGTGTGGCGCCATAGGTCGTGAGCGACCTAGGGAGTTGCGACCTAAGAGCGATCCCGAGGTAGCAAAAGTGATTAGCGACTTAATGGAGTCATCCTGGATGAGATATATGCCATGAGCGACTTAGAATGTGTAGCATAGGAGTTATCTCGGCTTGCTAAGGTCGTAAGCGACCTAATGGAAGAGGCAGCGTGCATGCGGCTTAACTTTGAAGCTTGCTAGGTTGTTAGGTCGCTCTTTCCTTAACTCATTAGGTCGTTGCTCGTTAGGTCGTTGAGTCCATTGAATTGCTAGGTCGCTGGATCTCCTTAAGTCGTTGAGTCGTGCCATGTTGAGCCGCTTTGTGCTTTAGGTCGTTAGGTCACGCCCTACTATAGGTCGTTAAGTCGTTTATGCCTTGGATAGTTAAGTCGCTTATTCTCTTAGGTCGTTAAGTCGAATAAGTCGCTATGTCGTGAATAAGAGAGGTGTTAACGGAATTTATTTTTAAAATAAATTCCTTTATCTCTTCCATCACTGTACCGTGAATCCCCCATTTTCCGACCCTAATCCGACTTCATGTGTCGCGTTTCACCACGAGTCATGTTACGATCGATTTTTGATCATCATTGGACATATTGTCGTTGCAATTCTTGAGAATACAGCAGTGCATCGGATCTATGATGGATCTGAGGTGATTTGAATCGGTCTTGGATGATTTGGCGGTGGAAAGATAATAGATTTTATTATGGAGATGCTAACGGGTTATCGTGTTACGCGAGTTGTTGAATGAGGAAGAGTTAGCGGGTTAAGGAGAGTTAGGAGTTAGCGGGTTAGGAGCTTCGAACGACCTAGGGCATAGAAGTTTGGACATAAATCGCGGTACTTAACTTAGTGAACGACTTAAAGAATCAACACGACCTAATTTTAAGCCGCAGCATAGTTTTAACTCATAGGAACATGACTGATGAATTGCCAGAATTTGACAGAACTTGATTGAATTTCCAACTTGAACTTTCAGAATGAACTGCTTGACCTTATTGCACTCTTTCACAGATTGTATTAACTTTTAAGCTAACAACCTGTTAAATACAACATTTACAAAACACTAGGGCGAATATACTGCCATTGACTACCCACATGGAATGACAGATTAGTCGATAAAGAACAATCAACTTAAAGGAATTGTGTGAACGAAACGCTGTGAATTAACCAGTTCAAGTGAAGTATTAAAGCAAAGCTAAGTTAATCAACTAAAGTTGATCTGTTTGTATCAACACTGTACTTGGACTTAAAATAACAAGCCTTGAAACTTTATAATCGACAAACGCCAACTAGTTTAATTCCAGTTATATTTGCTTATCATTTTATTAGTTTTGCACAACACTTCACACTTTTAGGAAACATGCACCTTCATATTTGAATATCCAGTTCCTTGTGTAGAATAGCTTCTCAACAAGTGCAAGAAGAGATAGCAGAGCGGGCCAATGAGGTTTTCCCAATAGCTAACCCTTTAGAGAATCCTCTGGAAAGAGTTTCAACTTCACTGAACCAACGGGCTTTCAGCCAGCTATGTACTCAATTCGGCATTGCTGAAGTGGACGCTCTGCTTCCTGGGGTAAATGACACTACCGATAGGCCGCCTCCTGGCTTCATTGCACTCAATCGTAAAATGTGTCTGAATGGAGCTATTCTCCCCTTCAACGATTTTCTTAGAACACTCCTTCTTCGACTAACTATTTCTCCATTCCAGTTGCACCCTAATGGCTATGCCATCTTGATGGGGTTGTGCGTACTATTTAGGAGGACACTTAACCGCCTCCTGAGCTTCGAGGAGATCTATTATTTGTGTTCATTCGAGAGGAACAAATATCACCCTTCCATTACTCTTGTAAGGAGTGCAAGAAACCGTAAGCTGATTGCAGATCTGCCCGAGAGCGCTCACGGGTTTTTAAACCAGTTCTTCTTTGTTCGTTGCCCCCCGGGATTCTACGGTATCTGGAGAGTAGGAAGTAAGACCACCTATCTCCGTTCACTTCATTTATGAGCCTTTCAAAATTCAAGTCGTCAAGTTCTAAATCCATTCTTTGCTTTTGCAGCACTCCCTCCTCCCTCTAAAGATTCTAGCCACAAATCAACTTTCGAAAGATTGAGTGCCGTGGGTGTCGATGGGAGAAGTATTAAGTTTCTACTGAAGGATGAATTTTTGCACCAATTCGGACTCTTGCACTCGTCTCGATCCATTCAGTCTCATGATGCCCCTAGTTCTCAAGCAGAAGCATCAGATGTCCCAGCCTCCGCAAAGGAATTCGCACCGAAGGAACCTGTTATAGAGGCTTCATTAGTGAAATGCTCCAGTTCCGTTGACGGTGAGGGATTATCTGGCAAATCTAAACTTCCCCCAGTTATTGAAGAAGAAGAATTTCCTCAACATTTCGGGAAGGCTATTGGAGAAGCCGATGAGGGAGTTGGTAAAGAAAGTTCTGCTACGAAGAGTGTAAAGCGTCCTGAAGAGAGCACTGCTGATGTGACACATTCCGTTGGGCACGATGGTGATGATATCTTTGGAGGACTAAGCGACCTTATGGTGACTTCCCACGAGCTCTTTAAAGACGACACCACCACTTCTAAGCTTGTTTCTCCATCAATCGAAGCGACATCCGTTTTGCGATTAATTCCATCAAAGAGTGGTTTGTATCCTGACGCGCGTAGTTCGCACACCACACACACACTTAGGATTTTTGGCAATTATGCGCACTTAGCTTCTTTATTTCGAAGATTTCTAAATTTTGCCTCTTCTTCACTTTCAGGTTCTCCCATGGGACACAGCAGCTCAAATTACGATGACTTTCAACGCTATGCGAGGCATGGTACTTATGACCCCAGGCGCTATCTTCCTGCCCCTAGGGAGATTGATGAGGAAAGAACAGCTAGGAAAGCTCGCGAGAGGTAGGCTCATGAGGGGTGTTATGGAAGGAGAGACGACCGACGTGACTCTTACCAGAGGGATGATGATTCCCATAAGAGAAAGTCTCATGACGATAAGGGGAAGATTCATGTAGCTGAAGATTCAAGCAAGCGAGCCAAGCTTAGCGAAAAGTCTACATCTGAAATTTCTGAAGTGTCTGCTGCTTCTATCCTCTAGACATCCCTTCTAGCTCTCCTGCTTTTAAAAGAGCTGAAATTCAAGCCATCATTAATAGGCCTCCTTGTCAAGTTGAGAAGCCTCCCCCTGCACTCCAAAGCTGATTTTCGCATTGGTGTTTGAAAGGGGTACGTTTTGATCTGGATTTGGTTCCAATTGATAAGCAGGCCATGTTGAGAAATCTCGACGCTGTCAAGCTTGATATTAAAAGAATGTCCGACTGGCAAAAACAAGTTGACGAGCTTCAAAGAGTAAATCGTTTAAATCTCGAGGCTATGCTGACCATGTAAAGCGATAAGTTTGAGTGGCAAAAAGTTCTTGATCAGCATGATACAGAGATGAAGTGCATCACTGCCTACAACGAGAAACTTGAGGCTGAAGTCAAGAAGCTTAAAGATGATCTTGCCACCTCTTCCACTTCTTATACTCAAAAAGAAGAAGTTCTTCAAAAGCAAGTAAGAGACTCCCACGCTGCTCAACGAGATGCTGAGGCTAAACTTGAGGCTCGGCAGAAAATTGTGGGAATCTACCGCAATGATGTTGCTCAGCTGCGGGAAAAGACTAACTCCCAAGATTTGGAGATTGCAATGTTAAAGGCCCAGCTTTCCAAGGCTGAAAAGGAGCGTGACGAGGCCATCGCTGGAAAAACAGCAGCTGAACAATCACATAAGGCGACTAAGGCCAACATCAGCTCCACTCTATTCGAGTTTTATCTTCACAGCGTCTTGGGGCGCGGCAGTCTTTCATTTTTGGGCCTAAAGTATGAGGTTACCCTGGCTGAAGTATGGGAGGCAGCAGTTGATATGCTTAGAGACGCTGGCTACTTCGAGGAGGATCTTGAGGCTTATTATCTGGATGATAAGGGTCGTGCCGCTCTTGCCAGAGGGAAAGAACAACTTGCCAAGGAACGAGCCGAAGCGGCGGAAGGAGAGCATCTTGGGAAGGCACCTTTGACCGGCCCAACTCATCCTCCGGCTTCGGTTGATATCGATATTATTGGCTCCAGTTCCCACTCTCCGCCTCCTGCCAAAGCCGAAACTGAAACTGCTCATGCCGAAGACAAGGCCCAAGAAGACACCGAAGCCCAAGATTTTGAAATTAACATGATAAAGCAAATCTCTCCAGGTAACTTCAACACTGATCCAGCTCAAGTGGACTGCTCGTTTGCTTCACATGAGCTCGATAAACTTCTTGCTTATTACTTAAGCCTCGACGTGCCACTATCTCCTCTCTTTGTGAGAAATACTGATGTTAACTTTTCTTCTTCTGTAGTGAAAACAACAAGTGTTGTGCAGGCTTCGCCTCCTCCAGCTGTTTCCCCTCCATCTCTTCAAGTTACTCCTTCTTCTGCTTCTCAACCGAGGTCTCAAGAAGAACAAATAGGAGCTCTTCAAGGCTTAGATGACCCGGCCGCTTCACAAGAGCAGAAAGCTGAAGAACTTGAGGAGGGTGAAAGGACCCTGGAGAAATTTACTGTCGATGATACAAAGCTGATTGATCTTATCACTCCAGGCAGAGAATCTTCTTTAAAGAAGAGGGGAAAGCGTGGAATTTCGAAGAAGAAGAAGGGCACTTCTGCTGGCGACGAGAAAGCGGAAGCGGACCCAATTGCACCTCTTTCTCCTTCTTTCCCGACTCGTTCAGGCCGACTCAAGAAGCTAACCATTAGGCCCGGTGAGGGCTCCAAAGGCGGTGGGAAGAAGAAGTAACGGGCCTGGTTTTATCCTTCTTGTTTTTCTTTTTTGCTTTTTTTGCTTGTATTTAAAGACTTGTATTGACCGGAGATTGTGCGGGTACCGGCCCCCGCTTTTTGAAACCTGCACATGTATACAAATCTTTTATAGTATGGAATAGAATGACTCTTTTTACTTGTACAATCTTTTGTCTGTATTTGTAAATGCATTTATTCCTTATCTTCACACAAGTTTCTTTATTTTCCTTGTATGATATTGTAGTGAGCTCGTAGTATGTTGCTTGAGCGTTGCTTTTATTAATGCAGCTATATTATATTGCCCCCATATCACGGCTCACTGCAATCTTCTCCATTTTGAGAAAACTTGTACTCTTACTTTGGAGAATAATTCTTCCATTTTGAGGCAATATTATTCTGCTTTAG
The DNA here is from genome assembly GCA_030765085.1 of Allium cepa. Taxonomy (NCBI): domain Eukaryota; kingdom Viridiplantae; phylum Streptophyta; class Magnoliopsida; order Asparagales; family Amaryllidaceae; genus Allium; species Allium cepa. The sequence continues at coordinate 241,452,506 of CM060935.1, read as the reverse complement.
TAGAGTGTGCCTTGTATTGGAGAAGTTTTCTTTTTTTCTAGAAAAAGATTTACACTTCAACTTTCGGAGATGGTCACTTCTATTTTTGAGAAGTGGATTCCCTTAAGCGGTAAAGTGGGCCTCCGAAGAGGGCTTTGATTTGTTTTCCAGAAGGTTATATCTCATTGCTAAGTGGGCCCATGGGACTGACATCAGCCGTTTTATCGGATATTTGTTTGCACAAACAATCGCGAGCAGTCAGCTGCGGCCTAGAACCTTCCTTTTGAGAAGGTGCCCTTTTAGTGGTTCCATCAACGACTTTTTCAAGAGATACATTTCATATTTGGGAGTGCCTCGTTGGAGGGCTTTTTGTTCGTGCCTCTGAAGAGGGCTTTTTTGTTTGTGCCTCCAAAGAGGGCTTTTTTTTGTGCCTTCTAAAGGGGCTTTTTTGTTTGTGCTTCCGAAGAGGGCTTTTTTGTTTGCCTAAAAGTTACTTCTCGTAGTTAAGTGGATCCACGGAGCAGATACAAGCAACCTAATTGGATGTTCGTTTGCACAAACAATCGCAATTAACTAGCGAGGGCCTGGTGCCTTCACTTCGGGAAGGTGCCCCTTTTGTGGTTCCACCAACCTTTTTGTTCGAGAAAAGCATTTCATTTTTTGGCATGCCTCGTTGGAGGGCTTTCTTTGGCACTTCTCCCTTGAGAGTAGAAGTGTGCCTCCGAAGAGAGCTTTTTTATTTGCCTGAAAGTTACTTCTCACAGTTAAATGGAACCACCGCATGCAAGCTACCTGATTGGATGTTCGTTTGCATGGACGATCACAATTTGTTAGCAAGGGCCCGGCGCCTTCATCTTGGGAAGGTGCCCCTTTGGTGGTTCCACCAACCTTTTTATTGAGAGAAGCATTTCATTTTTGGGCATGCCTCATTAGCGGGTTTTTTTTTGTGCCTCCGAAGAGGGCTTTTTTTTGTTTCGTTTGCTAGGACGGTTGCATCTCACAGTTAAGTGGATCCACGGAGCAGACGCAAGCTACCTAACCTGATGTTTGTTTGGACAAACGATCACAATTAACTAGCGAGGGCCTGGAACCTTCACTTCGGGAAGGTGCCTCTTTGGTGGTACCACCAACCGTTTTGGTCGAGAGATAAGATTCCATTTCGGCTGTTTTTTGTCTGCTTGCCCATGTCTTTTCACCATCTGCCCCTCATCGATTCCTCGTTATCATTTCCAAGCACATATTCCTTTCTTTTTGCAAGTTGTTTACTTTTCTTTTTTCTAGAGAAGTGTATTTCGTTGTTAAGTGAATCCACGGTGCAGACGCAGGCTACCAAACTGGATGTTTGTTTGCATAAACGATCACAATTAACTAGCGAGGGCCTGGAACCTTCACTTTGGGAAGGTGACCCTTTGGTGGAATCACCAACTGTTTGTGAGAAGCACTTCTTACGCAGGAATTGAATCTGGAACTTTTGTGGCTTGACATTTGTTTGTTGAGTGATTTGTATTAATCGCTTGGCCTTGTGATGTGTTGAATAGGTAAGCTTTGCTTTGATAGCCTGTAATATTAAATGGACATTTTAGAAATATATTTAAGATATTTGCACATCGAAATGAGACAGGCATTTTATAGTAGCAGAGAACACAAGATTTATTATAAAATCAGTGTGAATCAATACAAGAATAATACATCAACAATTATTTTACAAATTTAAGCATAGCTTCTAAGTAAAATATGGAGGCAAGTGATTGATGTTCCAAGCTCTCGGAATTGGATCTCCTTCGACAGTTGTGAGCTTGAAAGTGCCATCAAGAAGTTTTTTGCCTATGACGTATGGCCCTTCCCAGTTTGGCCCAAACACTCTTGTTGCTATCATGACCCTTTTCAAGACTAGATCTCCAATTTCAAAGCTGCGTTGGTGAACTTTAGAATTGAAGTGCCTAGCTATCCTTTGCTGATGGGCTGCAACTCTGAGCTCAGCCTCTTTCCTTCTTTCATCAAGCAAGTCAAGTGCTTCAAGTTGCAGCTTTTCATTTTCAACTTGGTTGAAATGAATTCTCCTGTGTGATGGGACCTCTATTTCCATTCGAATCATTGCTTCTGATCCATATGCTAATGAAAATGGAGTGTGCCCAGTCGCAGTCTTGTGGGTGGTTCTGTATGCTCAAAGTTCTAGTGGCAACATATCGACCCAACCACCTTTTTCTTTTTCTAGCTGTTTTTGATGGTTGATTTGATTATTTTGTTCACTGCTTCCACTTGCCCATTTGCTTGCGGATGAGCCACTGTTGAGAAGCTTTTCTGGATCTTGAATTTCCTGCAAAAGTCCTGGAATTCTTTACTTTCGAATTGGGTACCATTGTTTGTGGTTTTTTCTAAGGCACACCATACCTGCAAATGATATTTTTAGTCACAAAGTTTATTATCTTTTAGAGGTAATAGTAGCTAATGGTTCAGATTCAGCCCATTTAGTGAAATAATCAACAGCAACAGTAGTATATTTGATTCCAAACTTGGCAATCGGCAAAGGCCCAATGAGATCTATCCCCCAAATGGTGAATGACGATGGACTGACCATCCGAGTTAGCTCGGTGGAAGGTGCTCTTGGGATTTTTGCAAATATCTAGGATCTGTCACACTTTTGGGAATAGCTAGCGGCGTCTCGATTAATATCTGGCCAAAAATACCCATAGCGGAGAATTTTCTTTGCTAGAGTTTGGCCGCCTGAATGATCCCCACACTCTCCTCTGTGCACTTCAGCTAAAATTGTCTTAGCCTCTTCCTTGGTTACACATCGGAGTAATGGCATCGAGAATCCTCGTTTGTACAACCGGCCGTCTTGAATTACATATCTCGGGGCTTTTCTTAATAGCTTTTGGCGCTCTTTTGAGTTTTCTGGCAGGGAGCCGTTGAGTAGATATTCCTTGATCAGGGTCATCCACAACTCCTGCTCTTGAGATACAGCCATAATCCAGTCAATATCCATCTCATCAGTACTTGGAGCTGACAAGACTTCCACAGGGACCAATCCCAATAATTGAGCTTCGCCAGAACTTGAATATTTTGCGAGAAAATCTGCCTTTTCATGTTCTCTTCCCGGGGTATATAGCTTATTGTATAATGATCAAAATCATCGAGAAGCTCCCAGGTCTTTGACAAGTAAGCAGGCAGATTTCCTCCTTTAGTTTGAAACTCTTTCTTGACTTGGCATACAATAAGCTGGGAATCACTAAAGATCTACAATACTTTGATGTTCAGTTCTTTGGCAATCTTCAAGCCGGCAACAAGAGCTTCATATTCTGCTTCATTATTTGTCGAAGGAAATTCTAATCTCAATGCATAGCACAATGACCGCCCTTCGCGGGTTTCAAGCACAACCACAGCTCCGGAACAATAGTCATTTCTTGCACCATCAACATATAATTTCCATCGAATCTGGATGTCATCAGTCACCTCTTCCTCTTTGTCACTTTTATCTGTGTATGCTGCAATGAAATCTGCTAAAGCTTGCCCATTGATTGCTCTTCGGGGATGGTAGGTAATATCGTATTGGCTGAGTTCAATATTCCACTTCAGAAGACGACCCGAAGTTTCAGGGCGAAATAGGACTTGCTTTAGAGGTTGATCAGTGAGGACTTTAATAGGATGAGCTTGGAAATATGTCCTTAACTTTCTGGACGCAATCAACAGACAATAGGCAAGCTTTTCCATCTTTGAATAATTCATCTCTGCCCCAGTGAATCTTTTGCTGATGTAATAAACTGGGCACTGGACTTTTGCGTCTTCCCGTACCAATGTTGCACTGAGAGCATGAGATGAAACCGCTAAATATATGAAAAGATCTTCACCATTGCTAGGCTTAGAAAGTATTGGAGGCGTTTTCATGTGACAAATCAGTTCATCAAAAGCTTTCTGACATTCAGGAGTCCATTCAAAGTTTTTCTTTCCTTTCTTCAAAGCGTCAAAGAAGGGAATGCATTTATCAGTGGCTCTGGAAATAAACCCACTTAAAGCAGCAACTTTCCCATTGAGGCTTTGCAATTCCTTCTTTGTCATAGGGTCTTTGACTTCTCTTAAAGCAGTAATCTGAGCAGGATTAGCTTCGATGCCCCTAGCACTCACAATGAAACCCAAGAATTTTCCGGACTCTACCCCGAATGAACATTTCAGAGGATTTAGCTTCATCCCATACTTTCGGAGGACCGCGAACATTTTTGCCAAATGATCCATGTGGTCTACTGCCTTCTTCGATTTCACCAACATATCATCAACATATACTTCCATAGTCTTGCCAATCTGGTGTTTGCACATGGCATTAACAAGTCTTCGATAAGTTGCCCCCGTGTTCTTTAGTCCGAAAGGCATGACTTTATACCAATAAAGACCAACATCAATGATGAAGCTCGTGTCCTCCTGATCTGGTTCATGCATCATGATTTGGTTATATCCTGAGTAAGCATCCATAAAAGACAATAATTCATGCCCGGCTGTTCCAACCACCAACTGATCAATCTTGGGAACGGGAAACAGTCCTTGGGGCATGCTTTGTTCAAGTCTGAAAAGTCGATGCATACTCTCCACTTTCCATTTGCTTTTTTAACCAACACCGGATTAGAAACCCAATTTGGATAAGTGGATTCTCGGATGAAGCCATTTTCCTTGAGCCGATCTACTTCCTCTTTTAATGCTGTCGACCTTTCAGGACCCTGGGTTCTTCTTTTCTGCTTTACGGGTGTGAATTTTGCATCAATATTCAAAGCACGCACTGCGATTTCTGGAGATATTCCACACATGTGGGCATGACTCCAAGCGAATACATCCATGTTTGCTTTCAGGAATGATATCAACATATTCTGAACCGTTACACCGAGTTGTGAACCCACATTCAGCATCTTGTTTGGATCATTCAGGTCAACAGGTATTGGCACCGTCACTTCCACCGGCACAACTCTACTCTCCCCTGCACTGGTTTTTCTGGGATCAATCTCTTTTCATGCATCACTATGCTTACCAGTGTAGGGTCCACCCTGTAATTGCTACAAGGTGGGCTCTTTGATGCGGAGCGGAGCTGCCCCTCCCTTACCCATTTCTCTCTTCTTTGCCTCCCGTAACTCTATGAGATAGCATTCTCGCCCAGCATTTTGGTCCCCTTTCACAACACCTACGCCATTATCAGTGGGGAACTTCATAGTCAGGCACCATGGGGCGAGAATGGCCTTGAATGCAGCAAGAGTCGGTCGACCCAAGAAGTCATTGTAAGCGGAGAATTCATCAACAATCACAAAAGTTTGTTTTCGGGTCACCTTCTTTTCCCCTTCTCCAAGCTCTACAAATAATTCAATAGTCCTTATAGGCTGTTTTGGTTCTTCAATGAACCCAACAATTTTCTGTGAGGAAGCTTGGACATCAGCCATGGGAATTTTCATCTGATCAAATGTCTTTCTGAAGAGGACATTGCAAGAGGCGCCGTAGTCAACAAGCACCCTTCTTACAATGGCTGGTCCAATGCCTGCAGATATCACCAAGGGATCCATGGTGGGAGCCTCAACACCAACGGAGTCTCTAGCCCAGAATATGATGTCATCGTTAAAAGTTCTTTGCTGTTTTAAAGGTGCAACATCTTCTAAGACAAAAACATTTTCTTTCGTCGTGGCATATCTCTCCATCTCACCCCAACTTCTGCCCGCTGGGTGAGTACCCCTGTGATAACATTAATGACAAGCCTCTCAGATTCTTACGCTGTAGTCCTCTCACCTGAGCCAGATTGATGAGCAAGAACTTGTTGCCCCTGAGTAGATGAGGTCGGGTCACTTCTGTTTCTCTTCACATATTGTTGTAGTTTATTCTGCCTCAATAGCTCTTCAATCAAATACTTTAAATGGCGACATTCATTAGTGTCATGGCCAGGTTGATTGTGGAACCGACAGAATTTCCCATTATGCACAACATTTCTCCCAGGCTTCATCTCAGGTGGTTTAGGGTATTCAACAACATCCTTGGTTGTGAAAAGATATTTTCTGGAGTATCAGTTAAGGGAATAAAATCTGAAGGTTTAAAGCGGCGAGCTTTCTACGCATCCTTCTGCTATTTTCCACCGTCATTCTCCCTCTTCTGGCCACCGAATTCCTTTCTGTTAGATGTAACATTGTTATTCTCAACTTCAGTCACAACTACTTTTGCTGGCGCAGGAAGGCTTTCTAAGCGCATAAATTCATCGGCCTTCTTGTAGAACTTCTCAAGTGAATTTGGCTCTTTCATCTTTAGCCATTTTTCGAATTCACTTGATTTGTCAATCGCTCGCATCAAGTAAGTCAGAATCATCCGAGGCTCTGCATTGTCAACTTCGGCCAAGGCTATATTAAAGCGGTTTAAGAAAGATTTGATAGATTCCCCGGGGCTTTGTTCGAGGCCGGATAGTGACATTATGTCCTTCGCCTTCGAAGCATATAACCTGAACTGATCTTTGAATTTTCGAGTTAGGTTGGAGAATTGATCCACGGATCGAACTGGCAGCTTCGTGAACCAAAGCAGGGCCACTCCTCCCAAGTACATAGGAAAGTATCTGCACTTGATCTCATCCGTTGCTCTGGCACCTATCATATTCCAGTCATACTTGTATAAGAACTGGTTCGGATCGCTTGTCCCCTGGTAAGCTGGAATAGTGGGGGGAACAAACTTCTTCGGAAATTCAGCCTTCAGAATTCTTTCAGTAAAAGGAGTCTTGCTTGGAGCAAACCCCCAGTCACTTTCAACTTCCTCCCTTCGCATGCTTTCCTTCATAATTCGTCGAATCATTCCCGAGAGTTACTCCTCATCGTGTAGAGGCCCCGCGGGACAGACGTCAGCTATTTTTCGGAAGTTTGCCTGGACAAACATTCACGAAGAGTTGGCTACGGCCTTGAACCTTCAGCTTGGGGAGGTGCCCCTTCGGCGGTGCCAACTGCCCTCTGAGGAGTACTTTTCCCTTGGTAATCATGAACATCTTCAGCAAAGGTTTCATCATTATTTTCTGGTTGCTGATTAACTCCAAGCGAAGCATTCAACCTGTTCAACATCAAAGTGTTCTGGGCTTTCCATTTGTTGAAACAAACCAGACACTACATCATCCAATTCCGCCCTTGTGATTCCAACACTAGGAGCCGCTTGATTTGACGCGGAAGAAGTGGCGGTGTTGTCATAAGCATTTCCAGATCTAGTAGATCTACTTTTTCTTCCAGGAGCCATAATTTCGGATAAACTTCTGGTTCTTAGCGAGAGTCTTTCAACAAATCTTTGTGAATCAATGATGAAAGTATTCCTGAGTTGAGTTCAATTCTCAGTGAAAGCACCAAAAATGTTAACGCTAAAAATGTACGCTAACACCCCAATGTGAGTTGTGATATAGCGAAAGCACCACCCGTTGGTACGGGAACTAAAAGCAAGCGGAAAATAGCAGAAAATAGTAAAGAGACAGCAATTTTTATAGTGGTTCGGCTCAAAGTCAAGCCTACGTCCACTTAATCTCTTCTATTACTGATTCGATTACAAGTTTCACAATAATTCTTCAATTACAACACCATTAAGGTTAGTAGTTAGAACTTTGATGTGGAAAAGCTCTTTAAATTCATGTTGAATGAACTTGATCTTTTCTAAAAGGTTCCTTGAAGTGTTCTTGGCGTATGAAATGTTGTAGAAGTCATGAAAACAACAAAGTCTCGGCGTTCGAGAAAATCCAGAAAAATCCCCATCCAATGTAGAGTAGGCGAGGTATTTATAGAGGAGTTTCGAAGTTAGGTCGTGTGGCGTCATAGGTCGTGAGCGACCTAGGGAGTTGCGACCTAAGAGGGATCCCAAGGTAGCATAAGTCGATAGCGACTTAATGGAGCCATCCTGGACGAGATATATCCCGTGAGCGACTTAGAATGTGCAGCATAGGAGTTATCTAGGCTTGCAAAGGTCGTAAGCGACCTAATGGAAGAGGCAGTGTGCATGCGGCTTAACTCTGAAGCTTGCTAGATTGTTAGGTCGCTCTTTCCTTAACTCGTTAGGTCATTGCTCGTTAGGTCGTTGAGTCCATTGAATTTCTAGGTCGCTAGGTCGCTGGATCTCCTTAAGCCGTTGAGTCGTGCCATGTTGAGCCGCTCTGTGCTTTAGGTCGTTAGGTCACGCCTACTATAGGTCGTTAAGTCGTTTATGCCTTGGATAGTTAAGTTGCTTATTCTCTTAGGTCGTTGAGTCGAATAAGTCGCTAGGTCGTGAATAAGAGAGGTGTTAACAATGTTGAATGAACTTGATCTTTTCTCAAAGGTTCCTTGAAGTGTTCATGGCGTTTGAAGTGTTGTAGAAGTCGTGAAAACAGCGAAGTCTCGGCCTTCCAGAGAATCCAAAAAGACCCTCCTCCAACGTGGAGTAGGCGAGGTATTTATAGAGGAGTTTCAGAGTTAGGTCGTGTGGCGCCATAGGTCATGAGCGACCTATGGAGTTGTAATCTAAGAGCGATCCCGAGGTAGCATAAGTCGTTAGCGACTTAATGTAGCCATATTGGACGAGATATATGCCGTGAGCGACTTATAATGTGTAGCATAGGAGTTATCTCGGCTTGCTAAGGTCGTAAGCAACCTAATGGAAGAGGCAGTGCGCATGCGGCTTAACCCTGAAGCTTGCTAGGTTGTCAGGTCGCTCTTTCCATAACTCGTTAGGTCGTTGCTCGTTAGGTTGTTGAGTCCATTGAATTGCTAGGTCGCTAGGTCACTGGATCTCCTTAAGTCGTTGAGTCGTGCCAAGTTGAGCCGCTCTATGCTTTAGGTCGTTAGGTCATGCCCTACTATAGGTCGTTAAGTCGTTTATGCCTTGGATAGTTAAGTCGCTTATTCTCTTGGGTCGTTGAGTCGAATAAGTCGCTAGGACGTGAATAAGTGAGGTGTTAACACTTGCCCCTCGAAGTATACGCCTAGGGGTTAGGTCATGTACTTCGATACCTCTTAACTCGCGCCATCCTGAGTCGCTAAGTCGTGAGCGACTTATGAGAGAGCTCGGTCGTTCGTGCCTATTCGAGTTCCATTGCCCCTGTATATAAGTTGCTTAGGTTGCTCCTTCTTCTCATCACTTACTCTAACATTCTAACCCGCTATTGAAGAATCTCCGAGCACTCGAAGACGAACTCAAGCTAACCAGTCGTCGATCATCTTCACCATCACAGTACGTAAGTGAATTTGATCATTATCCAACCACGACCATCACTGTACCGTGAATCCCCCATTTTCCGACCCTAATCCGACTTCATGTGCCGCGTTTCACCACGAGTCATGTTACGATCGATTTTTGATCGTCATTGGACATATTGTCGTTGAAATTCATCAGAATGCAGCAGTGCATCAGATCTATGATGGATCTGAGGTGATTTGGCGGTGGAGAGATGATGGATTTTATTGTGGAGATGCTAACGGTATCGGGTTAGGCGAGTTGTTGAATGAGGAGGAGTTAGCGGGTTAAGGAGAGTTAGGAGTTAGCGAGTTAGGAGCTTCGAATGACCTAGGGCTTAGTAGTTTGGACATGAATTGTGCAACCTAACTTAGTGAACGACTTAAAGAATCAACACGACCTAATTTTAAGCTGCAGCATAGTTTAAACTCGTAGGAACATGACTGATGAATTGCCAGAATTTGACAGAACTTGATTGAATTTCCAACTTGAACTGCCAGAATGAACTGCTTGACCTTATTGCACTCTTTCAATGATTGTATTAACTTTTAAGCTAACAACCTGTTAAATACAACATTTGCAAAAAACTAAGGCGATTATACTGCCATTGACTGCCCACATCGAATGACAGATTAGTCGATAAAGAACAATCAACTTAAAGGAATTGTGTGAACGAAATGCTATGAATTAACCAGCTCAAGTGAAGTATTAAAGCAAAGCTAAGTTAATCAACTAAAGATGATCTGTTTGCATCAACACTGTACTTGGACTTATAATAACAAGCCCTGAAACTTTATAATCGACAAACGCCAACTAGTTTAATTCCAGTTATATTTGCTTGTCATTTTATTAGTTTTGCACAACACTTCACACTTTTAGGAAACGTGCACCTTCATATTTGAATATTCAGTTCCTTGTGTAGAATGGCTTCTTAAGAAGTGCAAGAAGAGATAGCAGAGATGGCCGATGAGGTTTTCCCAATAGCCGACCCTTACGAGAATCCTCTGGAAAGAGTTTCAACTTCACTGAACTAACGGGCTTTCAGCCAGCTGTGTACTCAATTCGGCATTGCTGAAGTGGATGCTCTGCTTCCTGGGGTAAATGAAACTGCCGATAGGCCGCCTCCTGGCTTCATTGCAGTCAATCGTCAAATGTGTCTGAATGGAGCTATTCTCCCCTTCAACGAATTTCTTAGAACACTCCTTCTTCGACTAACTATTTCTCCATTCCAGTTGCACCCTAATGGCTATGCCATCTTGATGGGGTTGTGCGTACTATTTAGGAGGACACTTAACCGCCTCCTGAGCTTTGAGGGGATCTGTTATTTGTGTTCATTCGAGAGGAACAAAGATCACCCTTCCATTACTCTTGTAAGGAATGCAAGAAACCGTAAGCTGATTGCAGATCTGCCCGAGAGCGCTCACGGGTTTTTAAACCAGTTCTTCTTTGTCCGTTGCCCCTCAGGATTCTACGGTATCTGGAGAGTAGGAAGTAAGACCACCTATCTCCGTTCACTTCATTTCTGAGCCTTTCAAAATTCAAGTCGTCAAGTTCTAACTTCATTCTTTGCTTTTGCAGCACTCCCTCCTCCCTCTAAAGATTCTAGCCACAAATCAACTTTCGAAAGATTGAGTGTCGTGGCTGTCGATGAGAGAAGTATTAAGTTTCTACTGAAGGACGAATTTTTGCACCAATTCCGAGAAGGCTAATGGAGAAGCCGATGAGGGAATTGGGAAAGAAAGTTCTGCTACGAAGAGTGTAAAGCGTGCTGAAGAGAGCACTGCTGATGTGACCCATTCCGTTGGGCACGATGGTGATGATATCTTTGGAGGACTGAGCGACCTTATGGTGACTTCCCACGAGCCCTTTAAAGAAGACACCACCACTACTAAGCTTGTTTCTCGATCAATCGAAGCGACATTCATTTGGCGATCAATTCCATCAGAGAGTGGTTTGTAGCCTGATGCGCGTAGTTCGCACGCCACACACACACTTAGGATTTTTGGCAATTATGCGCGCTTAGCTTCTTTATTTCGAAGATTTCTAAAATTTGTCTCTTCTTCACTTTCAGGGTCTCCCATGGAACACAGCAGCTCATATTACGATGACTTTCAACGCTATGCGAGGCGTGGTTCTTATGACCCCAGGCGCTATCTTCCTGCCCCTAGGGAGACTGATGAGGAAAGAGCAGCTAGGAAAGCTCGCCAAAGGCAGGCTTATGAGGGGCGTTATTGAAGGAAAGAGTCATGTAGCTGAAGGTTCAAGCAAGCGAGCCAAGCTTAGCGAAAAGTCTACATCTAAAATTTCTGAAGTGCCCGCTACGTCTATCTCTCTACACATTCCTTATAGCTCTCCTTCCCTTAAAAGAGCTGAAATTCAAGCCATCATTAATAGGCCTCCTTATCAAGTTGAGAATCGTCCGCCTGCACTCCAAAGCCGATTTCCGCATTGGTGTTTGAAAGGAGAACGTTTTAATCTGGACTTGGTTCCAATTGATAAACAGGCCATGTTGAGAAATCTCGACGCTGTCAAACTTGACATTGACAGAATGTCCTACTGGCAAAAACTAGTTGATGAGCTTCAAAGAGTAAATCGTTTAAATCTCGAGACTATGCTGGCCATGGAGAGCGATAAGTCTGAGTGGCAAAAAGTTCCTCATCAGCATGATGCGGAGATAAAGAGCATCACTGCCTATAACGAGAAACTTGAGGCTGAAGTCAAGAAGCTTAAAGATGATCTTTCCACCTCTTCCACTTCTTATACTCAAAAGGAAGAGGTTCTTCAAAAGCAAGTAAGAGACGCCCACGCTGCTCAATGAGATGCTGACGCTAAACTTGAGGTGCAGCAGAAAATCGTGGGAATCTACCGCAATGATGTTTCTCAGCTGCGGGAAAAGACTAACTCCCAAGATCTGGAGATTGCAATGTTAAAGGCCTAGCTTTCCAAGGCTGAAAAGGAGCGTGACGAGGCCATCGCTAGAAAAACAGCAGCTGAACAATCACATGAGGCAACTAAGGCCTACGTCAGCTCCACTCTATTCGAGTTTTATATTCACATCGTCTTGGGGTGTGGCAGTCTTTCATTTTCTGGCCCAAAGTATGAGGTTACCCTGGATGAAGTGTGGGAGGCAGCAGTTGATATGCTTAGAGACGCTGGCTACGCCGAGGAGGATCTTGAGGCTTATTATCTGGATGATGAGGGTCGTGCCGCCCTTGCTAAAGGGAAAGAACAACTTGCCAAGAAACGAGCCGAAGCGGCGGAAGGAGAGCATCTAAGGAAGGCACCTTTGACCGACTCAACTCGTCCTCCAGCCTCGGTTGACATCGATATTATTGGCTCCAGTTCCCACTGTCCGCCTCTTGCCAAAGCCGAAAGTGAAACTACAACTGCTCATGCCGAAGACAAGGCCCAAGAAGACACCGAAGCCCAAGATTTTGAAATTGAAGTGATAAAGCCAAGCTCTCCAGGTAACTTCAACACTAATCCGGCTCAAGTGGAATGCTCGTTTGCTTCCCATGAGCTCGATGAACTTCTTGCTTATTACTTAAGCCTCGATGTGCCACTATCTCCTCTCTTTGCGAGAAATACTGATGTTAACTTTTCTTCTTCTGTAGTGAAAACAACAAGTGTTGTACAGGCTTCGCCTCCTCCAGTTCTTGCCCCTCCATCTCTTCAAGTTACTCCTTCTTCTGCTTCTCAACCGGGGTCGCAAGAAGAAAAAATAAGAGCTCTTCAAGGCTTAGATGACCCGGCCGCTTCACAAGAGTAGAACGCCAAAGAACTTGAGGAGGGTGAGAGGAACCTGGAGAAATTTACTGCCGATGATACAAAGCTGATTGATCTTATCACTCCGGGCAGCGAATCTTCTTCAAATAAGAGGAGAAAGCGTAGAATTTCGAAGAAGAAGAAGAAGTGCACTTCTGCTGGCGATGAGAAAGCGGAAGAGGACCCAATTGCACCTCTTTATCCTTCTTCCCCAACTCGTTCAGGCCGACTCAAGAAGCTAACCATTAGGCCAGGCGAGGGCCCCAATGGTGGCGGGAAGAATAAGTAACGGGCCTGGTTTTATCCTTCATGTTTTTCTTTTTTTTCTTTTTTTTTGCTTTTATTTAAAGACTTGTATTGACCGGAGATTGTGCGGGTACCGGCCCCTGCTTTGTGAAACCTGCACATGTATACAAATCTTTTATAGTATGGAATAGAATGACTCTTTTACTTGTACAATCTTTTGTCTGTATTTGTAAATGCATTTATTCCTTATCTTCACACAAGTTTCTTTGTTTTCCTTGTATGATATTGTAGTGAGCTCGTGGTATGTTGCTTTTATTAATGCAGCTATATTATATTGCCCTCATATCACGGCTCATTGCAATCTTCTCCATTTTGAGAAAACTTGTACTCTTACTTTGGAGAATAATTCTTCCATTTTGAGGAAATATTATTCTGCTTTACTAGAGTGTGCCTTGTATTGGAGAAGTTTTTTTTAGAAAAAGTTTTTACACTTCAACTTTCGGAGATGGTCACTTTTATTTTTGAGAAGTGGATTCCCCTAAGCGGTAAAGTGGGCCACCGAAGAGGGCTTTGATTTGTTTGCTAAAAAGTTATATCTCATTGCTAAGTTGTCCCACGGGACTGGCGTCAGCTGTTTTATCAGATATTTGTTTGCACAAACGATCGCGAACAGTCAGCTGCGGCCTAGAAACTTCCTTTTGAGAAAGTGCCCCTTTGGTGGTCTCATCAACGGCTTTTCCAAGAGATACATTTCATATTTGGGCGTGCCTCGTTAGAGGTCTTTTTTGTTTGTGCCTCTGAAGAGGGCTTTTTTGTTTGTGCCTCCGAGGAGGGCTTTTTTTTTGCCTCCGAAGAGGGCTTTTTTATTTGTGCCTCCAAAGAGGGCTTTTTTGTTTATGCCTCCGAAGAGGGCTATTTTGTTTGCCTGAAAGTTACTTCTCGTAGTTAAGTGGATCCACGGAGCAGACACAAGCTACCTAATTGGATGTTCGTTTGCACAAACAATCGCAATTAACTAGCGAGGGACTGGTGCCTTCACTTCGGGAAGGTGCCCCTTTGGTGGTTCCACCAACCTTTTTGTTCGAGAAAAGCATTTCATTTTTTGGTGTGCCTCGTTGGAGGGCTTTCTTTGGCACTTCTCCCTTGAGAGTAGAAGTGTGCCTCCGAAGAGGGCTTTTTTGTTTGCTTGAAAGTTACTTCTCACTGTTAAATGGATCCACGGGGCGGAAGCAAGCTACCTTATTAGATGTTCGTTTGCACGGACGATCGCAATTTTTTATCAAGGGCCCGGTGCCTTCATCTTGATAAGGTGCCCCTTTGGTGGTTCCACCAACCTTTTTATTGAGAGAAGCATTTCATTTTTAGGCATGCCTCGTTAGAGGGCTTTTTTATTTGTGCCTTCGAAGAGGGCTTTTTTTATTTCGTTTGCTAGGAAGGTTGCATCTCACAGTTAAGTGGATCCACGGAGCAGACGCAAGCTACCTAACCGAATATTTGTTTGCACAAAGATCGCAATTAACTAGCGAGGGCCTGGAACCTTCACTTTGGGAAGGTGCCCCTTCGGTGGTCCCACCAACCTTTTGGTTGAGAGACAAGATTCCATTTTGGCTGTTTTTGGTCTGCTTGCCCATGTCTTTTCACCATCTGCCCCTCAGCGATTCCTCGTTATCATTTCCAAGCACATGTTCCTTTCTTTTTGCAAGTTGTTTGCTTTTCTTTTTTCTAGAGAAGTGTATTTCGTTGTTAAGTGAATCCACGGGGCAGACGCAGGCTACCTAACTGGATGTTTGTTTGCACAAACGATCACAATTAACTAGCGAGGGCCTGGAACCTTCACTTTGGGAAGGTGCCCCTTTGGTGGAATCACCAACTGTTTGTGAGAAGCACTTCTTATGCAGGTTTTGAATCTGGAACTTTTGTGGCTTGACATTTGTTTGTCGAGTGATTTGTAGGAATCGCTTGGCCTTGTGATGTGTTGAATAGGTAAGTTTTGCTTTGATAGCCTGCAATATTAAATCGACATTTTAGCAATATATTTAAGATATTTGCACATCGAAATGAGGCAGGCATTTTATAGTAGCAGAGAACACAAGATTTATTGTAAAATCAGTGTGAATCAATACAAGAACGATACATCAACAATTATTTTACAAATTTAAGCATAGCTTTTAAGTAAAATATGGACGCAAGTGATTGCTATTCCAGGCTCTCGGAATTGGATCTCCTTCGATAGTTGTGAGCTTGAAGGTGCCATCAATAATTTTTTGGCCTATGACGTATGGCCCTTCCCAGTTTGGCCTAAACACTCCTGTTGCTCTCATGACCCTCTACAAGACTAGATCTCCAATTTCAAAGCTGCGTTTGCGAACTTTAGAATTGAAATGCCTGGCTATCCTTTGCTGATGGGCTGCAACTCTGAGCTCAGCCTCTTTCCTTCTTTCATCAAGCAAGTCAAGTGCTTCAAATTACAGCTTTTCATTTTCAGCTTGGTTGAAATGAATTCTCCTGTGTGAGCAGACCTCTATTTCCACTGGAATCATTGCTTCTGATCCATATGCTAATGAGAATGGAGTGTGCCCAGTCGCAGTCTTGTGGGCAGTTCTATATGCCCAAAGTGCCAGTGGCAACTTATCAACCCAACCACCTTATGCTTTTTCCAGCTGTTTTTTGATAGTTGATTTGATAAATTTTTTCACTGCTTCCACTTGCCCGTTTCCCTGTGGATGAGCCATTGCTAAGAAGCTTTTTTGGATCTTGAATCGCCTGCAAAAATCATATAATTCTTCGCTTTCGAATTGGGTACCATTGTCTGTGATTATTTTCTGAGGCATACCATACCTGCAAATGATATTTTTAGTCACAAAGTTTATCATCTTTTTAGAGGTAATAGTAGCCAATGGTTCAGATTCAGCCCATTTAGTGAAATAATCAACAACAACAATAGCATATTTGATCACAGACTTGGCAATCGGCAAAGGCCCAATGAGATCTATCCCCCAAATGGCGAACGACCATGGACTGACCATCTGTGTTAGCTCGATGGAAGGTTCTCTAGGGATTTTTTTCAAATCCCTGGCATCTGTCACACTTTCGGGAATAACTAGCAGCATCTAGATTAATATCTGGCCAAAAATACCCATAGCGGAGAATTTTCTTTGCTAGAGTTTGGCAGCCTGAATGATCCCCACACTCTCCTCCGTGCACCTCAGCTAAAATTGTCTTAGCCTCTTCCTTGGTTACACATCGGAGTAATGGCATCGAGAATCCTCGTCTGTACAACCGACCGTCTTGAATTACATATCTCGGGGCTTTTCTTAACAGCTTCTTCGGAACAGGGAAATGATCGATGGAGAAAGTTTCAACAAGTTAGAGTTTTGCGAATAATGCGTCATGGGAAAGCAAACTAAAGTTTCATTCGGTGAGGAAAAGCATGATTCGAGAAGTGTTCTTGAGTATGTTCATACGGATGTTTGGGGACTGGCACCTGTAGCTTCTTTATGTGGAGCTTTTATAGATGACTTTTCTCGAAAAGTTTGGGTGTATGTAATGAAGGCCAAGTCGGAGGCATTTGTAAAGTTCAAAGCATGGAAGGCTCTTTTTGAGAATGAGAGTGGCAAGTCTTTGAAGGTTCTAAGATCCGACAATGGCGGAGAGTGTTTCCGGAGAATTTTTGGATTTTTGCAAGCATCACGGTATTCGGAGGCATTTTTCTACACCCAAAGATCCACTGTCGAATGATGTTGCTGAGAGGATGAATCTTACTCTACTTGAGAAAGCTCGATGCTTGAGATTGACATCGGGTTTGACGAAGGGATATTGGGCTGAAGCTTTGTCAACCGCAGTGCATATTATTAATCGAATTCCATGCTCAGCTATTGGTAACAAAATTCCGAAGGAAGTGTGGAAGGAAAAGAGCATTGACTTGAGTTATCTTCGTGTGTTTGGTAGTCTTGTTTATGTGCATGATCCGAGAAATGATAAGTTTGAACCTAGAGCTTTCGAGCGGATTTGCTTGGCTATACAGATGGAGTAAAATGCCATAGGATTTGGAATCCGGAAACAAAGAAGGTAGTGAATTCTCGTCATGTACTTTTGATGAGTCGGCGATGTTCAAGGAGAATGTGAGCTCATCGAATGTTCCGAATTTGGTTCATGATGAATCAAAGGAGAATGAAATTATTTCCATATTTTATCCAAGGAGTAGAAAGAGTAGAGTAGTTGGAGATGCTTGTGAAGAAGTAGCGGTTGATGTTACATCACGTAGTCCACAGGGTTCCTCTAGTAGTGTTGGTGATGTACATGATTCTAGAGAATATTCAGTTTAAGGTAGAGCTGAAGGGAGTTTGGATGATGGTATTGCTACTCGGGTTGGTCGTCGTACTATAAGACCACCCGAAAGATATGGTGATTGGAACTATCTTAGCTTTTGTGATTATTTGGACTATGCTCTTCATGTAGTCCAAGATGAGCCGATAGACCTATGACGTCATGGAGTTGAGTGATGGCTTGAAATGGATTTGTGCTATGGAGAAAGAGATGCAATCATTATTGAAGAATCAAACGTGAGATTTGGTTCCACTTCCTAAAGGAAACCTTGCTATTGGGCACAAATAGATATACAAGGTGAAGGACGACGAGAGATACAAATCTAGGCTAGTGGTTAATGGTTTTGCACAAAGGAAGGGAAAGGAGTATGATGAGATATTCGCACAGGTTGTGCACCATACTTCTATTCGGATATTACTTGCTATAGTTGCTATTCACGACTTGGAGTTGGAGCAACTTGATGTGAAGACTGCCTTCTTGCATGGAGACTTAGATGAAAACATCTACATGGAGCAACCGGAAGGTTTTATTGTGGATGGTAAGTCAAATTTGGTTTGCAAGTTGAAAAAATCACTATATGGTTTGAAGCAATCACCTAGACAATAGTAAAAGAGGTTTGATCATTTTATGCTTGAAAATGGTTTTGATGGAAGCATCAAGGATGCTTTTGTTTATTTCAAGAAGTTGAAAAATAATTGTTGGGTATATTTACGTTTGTATGTGGACGACATGCTCATTGCTTCTAAGGATAAGAATGAAATCAACAAATTAAAACTGAGTTTGAAATCGGAGTTCGAAATGAAGGATCTTGGAGAAACAAAAAGAATATTGGGCATGGAAATTGTAAGGGATCGAAAGCATTTTGAGTTGAAACTAACTCAAAAGGAGTATATTGAAAAAGTGCTTTACCGGTTAAGCATGGAGAATGCAAAGTCGTCAAATACACATTTACCTTTGTATATGAAGCTTTCGAGTAAATGATTACCTATCTTGGAGGAAGACAAGGCTTATATGACAAAGGTGCCATATTCTAATGCAGTTGGTAGTCTAATGTATTAAATGGTGTGTACAAGGCCCGATATTGCAAATGCCGTCGGGATGGTTAGTCGGTATATGAATAATCCAAAAAAATTGCATTGGGAAGCCGTGAAGCTTATATTGAGATATCTTAGAGGCACATCATCTCATGGTCTTGTTTTTGACGATAGTAAGGCGATGGATTGCAAGTTGGTTGGTTATTGTGATTCGGACTACGCCGGTGATAGGGATCGAAGAAAATCAACTTTCGGATATGTCTTCACACTTGGGGTTACAGTCATAAGTTGGAGATCTAGATTGCAGACCGTAGTTGCTTTATCTACTACGGAGGCGGAGTTGATAGCCACGGTGGAGACGACGAAGGAGGCAATCTAGTTGAAGCGATTGTTGTGTGACTTGAGATTCAGGCATGATAGTATTGATGTTTGATGTGATAGCCAGAGTGCTATTCACTTGGCAGAGAATTTGGCGGTTAGCTCACAGACTAAGCATATTGAGATGAGAGAGTCATTTCTAGTAGCCATGGATGAGGATAAGCAAGTATATCTTCGGAAAGTGCACACAAAGGACAAAGCGACAGACATATTCACTAAGGCATTGTCGGTTGGGAAGTTCGAGCATTGCTCGAACTTGATTCGCTTAGAGAAGTGCTAGATGCCACAGGGTGGCACGGTTAAGGGAGGAGCTTGGTGGTAGATGAGGAAGCGTATCGGTGAGAGATTGAGGTTCTATCTTCTCGGTAAGTGCTAGTCTTTGGTGAGATAGCTTAGAATTTGGATGTTTTCAACATTTCATTAGTGGATGGGGGCTTTGCTTGAGCTCGTTGGTGGAGTGCAATGGGCGGTGGCTTTGTCGGAGCTCATTAGGAAAACATTCATGTTTGGTTGAAGGTAGAAGAAGTGATAGTTGGTGCTATCGGTTGTCGTTGATGGTATGGTACCATTGAAGTTGGAGGTGGATATAGTGTCGAGGTGGAGTGTTAAATTTTGGCGACACTATATGGAGAATTGTAGAGGTCGGAAGTAGCTTCGTAACGGAGAAAACGATTCGCAAATCGGAGTTCGGAGATGGAAGTTATAAGAGAAAAGGTGAAGTGGGCTGAATTGACATGGTCAGACGTCTGAGGAAAAATTCCGACATCTGACCCTTCAGCAAATCTGCACCAGACTTGTTCTAGATAATGAGGTCAGACATTTGACCAAAAGGGTCAGACGTCTGAGTCTATGCAGAATTGATTCAGAACATTTAGTCAGACGTCTGAACAAATGGTCAGACGTCTGAGCTGAAAAGAAAATTTTCCAATAACTTAAGTCAGACGTCTGACCATTTTGGTTAGACGTCTGAGGCGACTTCCGTCTTTTTTTCACATGTGGACTTGGTGTGAAGATTTGTGATATCTACAGGAACAATTTCGGAACATTGCCTAGGATTTCTATTCTTCTATATAAGCTAGCTTCAGATTCTAGATCTACAAGTGCGCAAGCAACTGCAAGAGATTAGCCTCCACAAATTAGGATTTATCAAAACTTAATTTTCTTCAATTCTCTTCTCCACAAATCAATTTCTAATTAGATATTTGATCATTGTATTCAATCTCTTGTACTCTTCTCATCAATATTAATAAAGGCTCTCTCTTGAAGTGCATGCGTACACTAACACAACGTTAGTGGAACCACTATAAATCGTTGTGTGATTTATTTTTCGTTATTGTTTTGATTTCTGAATTGCTTGTTTGGGATTGTGATTGTTTTGGATTGGTTGAGATTGGAATTGAGTTATTTATTGGTTGTTTTTACACTTCTTACCACGCTCCCGTCTTCCGCTGTGTTTGTGAGGTCTCGATTTGAGCGGTCTCCTGTTGGAATCCCGCCCCAACATATATACGATTATAAATGATGGTAAAAATAAAACATTATCAAAATTGTAACTTGTGAAATGCACCTTGAATGTTGAATGAAATCTCCTTTAGATCTGATCCAAACACCTCTTGAATTTGCAGTAAACAAGAGAGAATTCTACTTCTTAAAATAAATTTGAATTGACTTGCATTTGATTTGGAAGTAAAGAGATAATCCCCTCGTTGCTTGCGGCCAAGATGGAGTGGAGAGGAAGGAAAATGTGAAGCTACAACGAGAGAGGAGGTGAGGTTTAAAATAAATAGACATTAGAATTGAGTAAAATGTGGAGATCCAGATCTCTTTGTTTACACTTTTTTTAAATCCAATTCAAAAACCAATTTTTTTTCCCATTCAAAACTCGCCCTTCCCCTTCCCCTTTGGCCGACCATGATATGGGTCAAATAGGCCTATAAAACTTTCCAAATCCGATCAATATTTAATCGATTTAAATCCAATTTGAATATTTATCCATATCATAAATTGATAGGTACATATATAGCCTCTATATATGAACATTATTATAGGATTCAACTATGGCTATTCTACTTTTATAGGAAAATGAGCTATGTTGGAAGATTTCTATAAGACAAGGATATTTGAGGGCAACGATCATATGGTTGCCTTATTTGGTGTATATGATGGTAGATCATTCTATCTTGCCATGTAAACATAGTGAATACCATTTTCCTCTCTGTGATTAATCAGGTATATTTATTCCTGGATGTAGGCCATGGAGTTTCTAGAACTGTAGAATATATCAAAAAAAACTTGAGCAGTCATCCAGATTTTGTAGAGGACAAAAAACAATTATTGGTATGTGGTTGTATTTAAGTTTAAGCAAGATATTACTTTTGGTGAACAACAAATTATTATCATAATAACTGTAAGAATCACCACAACGTTAATAACGCTGATAGTGATTTATCGGTGCATGTTTTTTTAATGTATCATTTTTTAGGATAAATTTTCAAAAGAGACTGATTTTAAAAACTATTTGCAGATATAGGCTACTTTTGGCCAGCTCAGCGATGAGCTGGCCTTTTTAAAAAAAACTATTACGGGACGCATTTCAAAAATGTGCCCCTACAAATTTGCACTGGCGCATCTGCGAAATGCGCCAGTGCAAATCTTTCTGTCCAAACCTGGACAGCAAACTAATATTAAACAATTCAAATTCAAATACACAAAATCCAAATCCAAATGCACAATCTTAAATGATAGCAAACGTTTATCAACATGAAAGCCAACAAATAAAACTACCATTAAATAAGTTTTAGCATAACATAATTAAAATTCGATTACATTCGAATTAAAGCAGAAGTTATAGTTCGATTACAAAAGCAAACTAATAGTAAACTAAAAATGGAAGTACTCATGGTTGAGTTGGATCGTCTTGAGTAGGTGAGGGTTGAGAAGGTCCAGTAGGTTGCGATTGTTGTGTTTCCTTCCTTCTTTTAGTTCATTGCTGTCTAGTCCGCATAGCTTGTTCGGAAGAGCTTGGCCGTGTTAATCGATTTTTAAAAAGGAGCGTGTCAATAAGTTTCTTCAAATCAAGACACCGTGGTTGGACTTCTCGTTCTGGTACTCTACCATGTCCGATATTATCTAACCCTCCTCCTACCGTCTCTAGTACATCGACCTATAAGTTGTAGTTATTTATTCAAAATTAGAAATATAATTCAAGTGAACAAACTAAAAATATCACGATAATGTGAAGATTTACCACATCTCGCTCAAGCGGTGCACGAGCGGTGTGTGCTCATTCGTGAGAAGTCTGATCTGCAACAATGAATCTTCGAGTAATCACCAGTACGAAGTCATGTATCTCGAAATGTAATTGAATGTAATTGCTTCGATTTCATTTTGAATGTAATTGCTTTGATGTAAATGAATGTAAGTGCTTCGATGTACATTTTTAAGATACAAAACTAAATTGATAAACAAAATTCCAAATTGATAAACAAGGGTGTATACTTCTAATTTGAAGATTATACCTCTAACTTGAGAAGATGATGACAATCCTTCCATTTTTTAGCAGATTTGACGAAGAAATAATTGCAATTGATGTTGGGGTTGAGAATTTAGAAAATTTGGGGTTTTAGGGATTTTGAGTGGAAGGGTGGAATATGGTAAAGTGAGGAAGAAAGGTTGGCTGCCTTGGTATATAGACAGCACGGGGCGCATTTTGTAAGTGTGCCTTTGCAAAATTACAAGGACGCACCTGCGAAATGCGTCCAGGCAATTTCAGATATGGGCGCATTTCGTAAGTGCGCCTCTGTCAAATTTCAAAGGCTCATCTAGGAAATGCGCCCAAGCATTTAACAGAGAAGTGCTGCCTAATAGACAACAGACAACATACAAATTTGTCAAATTCCAAATATCATTGAACAAACTGCAGCTAATAGACAACATACAAATTGAAGAAAAACATTCACTACAAAATACGTTCAAACCATTCACTACAAACTACGTTCAAATCATTTACTACAACATACGTTCAAATCATTCACTACAACATACGTTCAGATCATTCACTACAAAAGATGCAAATTATTTGGACGGACAAGTTGATCTTTTATGTCCTTTTTGACCAAATTTGCTACAAGTATTTTGTTTACTTCCTTCCATTTTATCCATCATGTCTTTGATTCTTCTCGACCTTAGACGTCCCGTCTTTTTTTTAGGCGGTGGCAATATGGTCGGACCGTGATATGCATCCAATATCTACTATCTGGAATAGGATGAAAACTTGAAGCGTAAGTTGCTTTATAATTTTGCACTGAAAACCACATTGAACAAAAATCGTAATATGATCTATTCGTTCCTCTAATGGTTCGAGCACAAGTAGCCATCACATGCAAACATGACAACTTTTGCAATAAAGGTATGTTGCAAGTGCAACTACATATATTATCCTGTAATGTCACTGTAAACGCTTTCCAAATTGATAATTCACTTGCCATTCGGTTTGATTAAATATAACAATTCCACAATATCTTGCTTGTTTTTCTCTTTTGGCTAAAAGAGTTTTGACTTTTGGACTCATTTGCGTTTCAAATCCCTCGGCATCGGAACGACGTTTCACGAAATAGTCGTTTAAACGATAAAATGTTCTTGCTACTAACGACTTAACTGGCAAAGCACGAGCACCTCTTAGAACTCCATTAAAACTTTCGGACACATTTGTCGTCATCATCATAAAACTTCCACCATTATCCTTACATAGAGCCCAGTTTTCCTCTGCACCTCGTAAGCTCCTTTCAATCCAAACATGTGCATCTGGAGCAATAGTTTTCAAGTGTCCCCTTAACTCTTTGTACTGCAAATCATCTGTAGCACTAGCACATGAATAAAACAAGTCTACTAAAAATTTTTTGAGTAAATCCAGCAACTTGAAAGTTGACTTTGAGATGTCTAGCACAAAAGCGGTGATGGTGTTCTTGTGGCCAATTATCTAACGCTCTCGGAATACCTTTCATTCGATCGGATATAAAAGTTAAACACCTATTGCGAACACTATGTATATAGTAGTACATGCATCTAAGAAACCAATCCCAACTATCTTTTGATTCAGAGTCTACGATTGCATATGCTAATGGAAATATACCATCATTTGCATCTACTCCAGTCGCAACTAGAAACGTACCTTGTTATTTACCATATAGATGAGTGCCATCAATGCAAATCAACAGTCGAAAATGTGCAAATCCCTCAATAGATGCACCGAATGCCCAAATATACTCTTAAAAAGAACTTTATCATTGGTGATTCTTTCGACATCAACTTTGAAAATTGTTCCCGGATTATGTTTTTTGATGTGGCTAAACATTGTGGTAACTCAACATACGATGTTTTTCAATCTCCAAAAAATCTCTCAAGTGCTTTACGCAATGCTCTATATGCCTTGAAGTAGCTGATTTTGATAAAAAAAGTTTCAGACATTAGCAATGCTCTATATGCCTTGAAGTAGCTTGTTTATGATTTGAATTAATAATCGGATTAACACAAGTATGATTGCTGTGACGCCCCACCTCTATACACACGCTAGCCAAGGACACTACGGGGTAATGCCGTCAACTAGCATGGAGAATAAGGCTATTGAGGAGCGACCATCCGTGTAATTGCTTTGTGCGAGTACCGATATGCCAGATAAAAATATAACTTGCATTTCAAGAGGGAATTCGACATACCGATGCAAACTCAAAGCTACTAAACAGTGGCTATAATATCTTCGGAACAAATATAGAAATAAGCATAACATAAATCAGTCACAGAAGTTCATATCTCAAAGGCGGAAACAGATATGAATATTACACATGAAAGTGTATATCAGAGTAGTGGTCAAACAAGATCCACAATATCACAAAAGAATAGTTACAAGTGCAACACAAAAGAATAAGTATACATCAATGAGTCTATATCTCAAATGTATACAACCAAAAACTACTAATCTAAGTAGTTAGCCAAAAATCAGGATAATAATCCCAAATGAGAACTCAAGCAGAAGCACTTGTAACATCTCGGTCTAACCCGAGTATTATTTAATAAGAAAATAATAAACGGATCGGTCTAACTATAAATATCAGATAAAATGATATAGAATAAGAGATATGACAAAAAGGTATGATAACCATAAAGTCATACTATGATAAGTATGTAATTGAAAATCAACCAGAGATTAATCAATATCACAAGAATCTTCTCAAAGATCAAAAGATTGTCATACTCTTTAGTTTTATTCACCACATCACAAATATTGACATCATATCGATGTCAATCATAAAAGCTGGTGGATCACAAATTCTAGAAATCATCAATAGAAATCCAGAAATCACAAAAGGGGGGAGGCCTGTCACAAAACGGGAGCATGAAAACTCACCAACACGTGTATCACAAACGGGATGCTATCCCATGGTCGCTAACCATAGAGCCGGTGCAACGACGTAGTACAATATCGGTACGCCCGAGGAACCTGAAACTCGAATAATTCGGTACAACGACGTAGTACAACGGTACGCCCGATGATCCTGATAAGTTGGTGCAACAACGTAGTACAAAGGTACGTCCGATGGACCAAACTCCATAAAAGAACATGGGTCGCTAGCCCACAAAAATTGTGTCGAAACTCCAAATAATACATAGGTCGTTAGCCTATAAAAGAAATGAGACGAAACTCAATAAAACGAGAAACCGTCCCCTACGTGGACAAAGAAACATAGCATATCGCTAGTCTAAATCACAAAAATGATCATCATCAATCATCAAGAAGTGTCAATTACACTAAGCTAGTAAATATATGAGCTTAGCTTCATGTCACATAACCACTAGCTTAACTTAAATATTTACGAACAAATTGTAGATCTCCACTAGAAAATTGTCACAAGAGATTCACTCGAACAAGTCTAAGAATTAACCGACAAAGTAAATGCAAGCATTTCATACCACTTGTTTTACTAAGTCGTTTAATTAGATTTCTCATACGAGTGAGATAAAGGTTTGTATATACTAGTAGATTGGAAAACGGTTTAAGAAACGAGCTTTGAAATAAAATAGTGTTGAAATTGTTTTGATAAAAGAGTTTTGATATTTACTACTAGTATTGAAAACCTTTATATTTTTAAGGTGACAAATCACAAAAATGATTGTAGAACAATCAATCATCAAAATTCACATTCAAAGACGTGAATAAAATCCAAAGAAATCGATACCGAATCCATCAAAATGGATATTCCCAAAAATCTCGAAGAAAATGCCATCAAAGTCGATAATAAATGATTGCAACAAATCGGAATCAACACGAATCGATAAAATCGGAATTCTTAAAAAAAATAGGCAAGCAGGCAAAACACAACAGATTCAGACGTCTGAAATAGGTGGTTCAGACGTCTACATCTGGAAAATTAGAAGTTTTCCAGAACGTAATTCAGACGTCTGAACCAAATGTTTCAGACGTCTGAAATAGGCGTTTTTAGCCTATTTCTTTTCTGTTTGAAATCGAGCCAATTCAGACGTCTGATATTCCAGATTCACTGAAACTGGAATTCAGAGCATTTCCTGAACCTCGACCGAAAATGGCCAAATGAATATCGGAAGCGATCGTACGAGCAAATGACGACTAAGGATTTACGCCACGCGACAACCCAGCCTTAACGGCTCTTCGATACGCCTCAAATATCAATTTCCAAATATCCATAATAGGATTTTCATAGATTTTGATTTCAAAACACCAAAAATTGGAATATACACCAAATCAGTCCAAACCAAAATCAATTGCATAAGAATAAGTGTTAGGAATTCATACCTAACAATTGAAGATAATTATAGACTAAGATGTGGGATAAAAATCTCACCTTTAAACCCAAAACTATGAAGAAGAAGCTATAGAGCAATGGCAAGGACAATCACTCTTCAATTCCAACCCAAAGAGCTTGAATCTAAGCTTAAAAGAGAAACATTTCCTAAATTAGGTTTAGGAATTTCTGAAATTGGTAAGAGAATGAGTTGGAGAAGAAGAGGAGGAGGCTTACCAAAGCTTCTTCTATAAATTTGGAGCTAGAACTTAATTTGCAAATGGAAACTAGGGCTTAGAGTTTAAATTTTCCATTCATCTCTCCATTGTTGCTAAAGCTTGAGTATTAGGAAATAGAAATGAAGTAATAAAGAGAAGAGGGTTGAAGTTTGGGTCTAATGAGCTGAAACAAAACCAAAGCCCTAAGTGAAAAAGTAGCAAAATTCTACTATCTCCGAACATATCGAAGTTTATAGTAAAAAAGATTGCAAACGTCATTTTGAACTCAATGGGGACGGTCTCGAGTCCTAATTTGACTGTTTGCAAAAAGTAGCTTTTCGGACTAAATTTCGACCAACGATGAAATATTTAAATAAAATATTTAAATACTCAATCATAAAATATGTGGGTTGTTACAATTGCCAGCATATTTACTAATTTCATCATATTTTCTAATTTCCCCACTATCCATCAATGATTTTTTTAGAGACAATTGCATGTATTCTCCGATAGCAATTTTTATCAACACTACAAATCGCGGTGTATTCTGTTTTGCGAGATTTTATGGGTTTAAAAGAAAAAGAATTCTTGATGGACCACTCACTTAACTGCTGAATAAGTATTTCCTTTGTTTGAAATTGCATTCCCACTTGAAAACCAGAATCAACACATTCTGAGGTAAAAACATCTCTATTAGGAGTTACATTTTCAATCAATGGTGCCGCCATAATTTTCGCAGTACATAAATCATCTGTCAAACGCATCTCAAATTCCATATGTTCATCGTTATCATCTTCTTCTTCTTCCACCAAAGATGCTTCATTATTTTCATTTTCTTTCTCATGATTAATTTCAAACTCTAACGCTTCATTGTTAACTTCCATATTATCCATCCATGACATATCATTATCCATTGAAGCAATTTGCATACTATCTATATGTGGTGTAACGACCCGCAAATCCGTACCTCTTGAGTCAACACTGTTCTATCTAAATCGACTCAAGTTGTACAGAAATACGAACCGTTTGGTGTTAAAGAAGAAGAGGTAGAAGAAGAAAAATAGAAAACAACAACTGAATCTATCCATCGCAGCGGAATAAAATATAATAGATAATATATGATCTTTACTCAAAATCAAATACATCTGCTTACATATTTCACATCATCAGAGTACATCAATCACAGCTCAACATCAATAACATACAACTGAATACACATCAACTCAACACAGCGGAATATATGTATATAAACAAGTACGGGAGTACGTATCGTCATCCTGCTCGTCTCCTGAGCTCCACAGCTTCATATCCTGTATTCTATAATACACGGTCTGACCCGAGCATTACAGTTAAATAACACCGGAGTCAGTCTGGATTACCAGCGTGAGAAAATCACACCCAATTGATTATTAAAGTTTCAAAATCCCTTGAAAACAAAAGCATCTCGTAAGACCACGCCACGAATAAAAATGTCGAGTTTTTACCTTACGATAGCTAAAACAATTTTTTATAGAAATCCTATGATGTTATAATAAGGTGTATATACAAATACTTATAAAATAGCCGAAATTGTTACATCTATTAAATTCCAGCTACTAGCCACAGAGTGGGTAATACAAACAAAACTCGTACAAGGCTCGTAGGGAGAATGGATTTCCAACCAACGACTAGGCACTGGGGTACCACCTATCACATTACGGGGCCTAGATCACCGTACCGAGGAGTACCCTGCTCCCCTGCAACACAAGGCCGGGACTACCCCTTACTAGATAATCCCGAGTGAGATCACCCCGCGGTTGGGATCAGCAACCGCCCACTAAGCCGAAATAAAACGGGACATCTAGACTGGAATGACCTCACCTGCTTGGGTGCTACCCACCTAGCCTTGCTGCATAACCCCTGATTTTCAGTCATTCCCATTTGATGAGGCTTGAGGCTAAGCGTTACCTTTTTAGAATATATTCCTTAGAATGCCCATCGTCCTCCTGACGATGATTCGCAAGCATTCATCCATACAAGTCCGTCCCGGGTTCGAACGGAACCGAAGGCACTATTAATACTACATCCATTTTGAAAATATCCTCAGGATTAGTAGCGACTAACCCTTGCACTTCACCGCTCCATCTTCGAATCCAAAACCGTTTACACGAAACGTACAAACCGGATCGAAGTGGTTTTCGAGAAATAAATCTCGATCCCGGTCTCTTCGAAACGAGCAACGCATTTGTCCAATATTGATAGTGGGTTATTTAACTATCAATTTATATTCCCAAACATCCATCAAACAATAAATAATTTCCCAAATTACTTATTAACCTCGAAATATCTTCACAAGATATATTTCTATTTTCAATCCTTTGAAAATAGTTTTCAAACCATTCTTTCTTTCCAGAATAAACTTTCCCAAGTATTTTCTATCTCCACTGAAATTGCCAAGCACAAACTAGATTTTTAAAATAATTTAAAACACTTTACTTTACAATATACTTTTAAAACATTTAAGTTAAACTACTTCAATAATTTGTAAAAATACATACTATATACATATTTAAAAATAGGGTTATTTTATAAAATATAACTAAATTTTTAATCTTAAAACAAACTACTAAGTCACTCTTTAAATAATTACTACTATAATAGATTAAAAAGAAAAGACTTACTTTATAATTTAAATCTTTAGAAAAATAAGTTTTTCAAACTTTCTTTTTAAATCAACTTAAAAACTTTTACTAATATTTAAAACTTACTTTGAAAACGTACTTGGTTATCCAGGGAGAAGATCCAACTTGAATCACTTAAATCAATTTTCCAAATTGATTTCCAATTTATTCCATTTGAAATAAATTTCTTTACTTATCAGTTCATTTCGAAATTCATTAATTATGGACTTTATTTTATTTTTATTATTTTCTGTTTGATTTTAAATCTTTTAACTGAAATATACAAATTTCAGGCTCCTCCCATTTTCTTCTTTGTTCCTTTCAAAAGTTAAAATCTTAAATTTAAAATAAATGTTTTGTTCATTTAGATATTAGCATTGGAGTTTACAATTCATTAACTTTCTATTTATTCAAACATCTCCTTTCTATACTCAAGATTTATTAATTCGAATTCTTATGTCACTTTATTTTTTTCCATTCTTAAATTTATTCAAATTTCCATAATTATTTTACTTACAAATGCACTTCTTTTATTTTCTTTCCAACATCCAAGTTATATATTTTTGGAAATTCATTATACCCAATTATATCCAATCAAACCATAGCATTCAATATTTCAACATAATGCATCATAAGATATCAAATCAACATAACAGGGGGGGATTTAAATAATTTAAATAAATGTCGAGGGATCCAGTTGGATCCCTCCAACCTGTTTTCCCCTGCATCCACAGATGTTGGCACAATATAAAATGCCAATTCCAAATATATACCACACTACAGCACATAAATCAATTCAACCATTTCAAACAATTATTTAAATTTAAACTCAAATTTATAATCATCTGAGTGAGATTAACTCACCTTTGCTTATGCATTTGCCATTCACTTCAATATTCCCTTGGTTTTCCCGCTTTTTGACCTTAAATAACAATTTATGATTTTATTAACATTTGGAATAATTTTAATGATTAATTACCATTAAATAGATTTAATTAACCAATAATTTAAATTTACTATTTCTTTTTTTATAAAAAAACAATTATTTTTAATGACATATAATTAAACAGGTTTATTAGTAAATTAGTAAATAAATCACCCTATATATTAAGCAAAACAGAATTGCTCTGTATTCCTTGCAAAATACAAATCCTTGTCTATCTAAAATTTCCCTGATTAAACCATATACTTTTAATTTCCTATATCTACATATTTATATATATGTATATATATATAAACCAAAATTGCCAGAAGACAAATATTCGAACCTTACTGCTGCAACTCTAGAACTTACGCGACAAGCACACCCAAACCCACGATACGCTACTGCTTGAACCACCATCGCAGTCCCATATGCAAACCCACCACTATCACGACCCAGAACTAACCTAGCTCGGCCTCTTCAAGCTTCGGTCACGAAGCTGAAACCTCACCGCAACACAGAGCCACCACTCCCACACGAAGCACCAACCCACCCCACTTGAGAACCAGTCGAGTCATTAATCGGCAGAGGCTGGCCTCGCGATGAATCAAGTGGGTCAGCTCCTCCTATCGTGCGCACACCCATGTGCCGCAGCTACTCGTCCCCTTCGTGCCGTCGCACCACCCAACGCCGCGATTTCGACTCGCTTTCGTCGAAAACAAGATCGAGCGAGGTGTTGAGTTGTCGTGATGCCGAACGAGGCTCGGCCTCGATTTCCCCCCTCCTCTTCTTCGATTTGATTTCACGCGGCTGCTAGTTTTTTTTTTGAATGAACGAATTGAATTCGTATGAAGAAAAGGAGAAAAGGAGAATGGGGTTTGAAAAGAAGAGAAGGGCTTCGGCCCCTATCGTGTTGCCCATTGTTTTTATTTTATTTTCATACGCGGCTTATAGCTTCCACTTGAAGCCTCTTCCTTTATTCATCTATTTATTATATTATTATATATATTTTATTTTATTTTATTTTTTTTAGTTCAAGCATTTTTATTGTTAACTGAACGGCTGAAAGAAAGTTTGAGTAGACCAACATTTCTTTATTTAAATTCAATTGGTCGCTATATAAATTTTCAACGCGTTTACATGTTGCACACTCACACTCTACTCCAAAAGCTGCGAAATTTAAAATCCGATAACAATACAATATTACGGACCCAATGAAACTGGTTTCGTCAAGTTTCGAGACTGTGCCTCAAAAGGCTATTTTTAAATTCAATTTAAACGATTAAATTTCAAAACCGACCAATTCAGTGTTAGATTCCATTTTAACTTTTATTATATTCAATGTTATCAATATAAATTTTATAAGCTTTCAAATTATAGTGTTAACAGGCTTAAAATCTCAGGCTTCATATTTTATTCAATTCAAATTATTTAATTCAACAATCTAATTGTCAAATAAATTATGATATTCGTAATTTACGTTGATAATTAACCTTTAATATTCCGATTTTAAATGCTCGAAAATTCCGGGTCGTCATATTCCTTCCCCCTTAAAAGAATTTCGTCCCCGAAATTACTAATTAGGAAGAATGGTCCAAAACCCGCTCACTTATTTCCCTAAAATCAAACAGTTTCTGACAATTCAACATCTCACCAACTATCTTCTTATAAAGACCCATTACCATTCTCCCTAACATCCCAAACTCCCTCACAATTTGCAAACAATACTATTTGCTCAATTATTAAATTTTAAGTTCAAAACCGAATTTTGAATTATCAAAATTTTCTAACTCTCTAAATTCCCGAAAAATTTTGCCAGCGTCTCCTTTGCGCGGCTGACTCGGTACAACTACAAAATGGCTCTACGGCCTCCCAAATCCAAAAAGAAAACAAAAAGCTAATTGGCTCAATCCAAATCCCAATCAAATTTCACACCAAATTAAAATACATACCTTTTTGTCGAGCATTTCAAATTTTTCTTTTAAAATCAAACCCAAATTCCTTTTCCCTTTTATAATACCTGCATATCCTGTTTAGCACTAATATCCAATCACAATATTACCAAAACATCGTATCAACTTTCTTACAAACTGTCGGTATTTATTTATTAACTTAGATTATATTTGTAGTATCAATTCCCAATTAAGAATTCACCATTCCTTATATTTAAGTTTGATATAAACATTTTACATGTTTCTTATACTTATTTCCACCTTACCACTTTAGTTTATATCCATTCCTATTCAAATTGATTTATCCATTTCCATGTGAATTCAATTTATCTTTAACTCTGAATATATAAATTTTATTTGTCATTTATGACTAATTCATATCATTATTTTAATTTGTTTCATTTACTAACTTATTTCAATTTTCAATTTGAAATCGTTTTCTCGTTAACAAAATTTCCAAATTTTCAAAAAAAATTCTAACTCCCAAAATTTCTGAAATTTTTTGGCAGAGTCCGCTTTGTACAGAGGAGCTTTTGCAATTTGACAAAAGAGATAAATATATATACGTCGACCCACACGGTTGGAAAAACCAGAAACAGTTCATATTTCCTATTTTAATTGCGTAGGCGTACATTATTTAGCATTTTAAGCAAGCGGCTTATAATTTTTAGCAACTAGCGCAACCGAATCCAGCCACATGGCTCCTAGGTACCTGTACTTACTCAATTTAAACATGTATGTGCCAAATATATGAAGTTTATTAACATTTCACTCTATTTAAACAACTACAACACATGAATATTTCAAAGCAATGTAACTAGACAATGTTATAAGCAACTTATATAGTTTTAACACTTGCGCACACTTTTCAAGCAATCTACACGCCATTTCATTTAATTTAATGGTTTACAATACCATTTCTTACCTTCACTTTATTTTAACTCCAAACAAGCTCATATTCAATTCAATCGATTTTAAAATCAATTCTATTTCACTTTTATCAATTCATAGCATCTTAATTACTTCCATTTACATCAAATGACAATTTATTCTATGCAATTTGACGAGATCTATGTGAATAAATAAGTATCTATGTTTTATAACCATTGTAAATGGATTTCAACTCAATTTATACTTAATTCTATTCCATTTTTAAATTTATTCACAATCCAT
Organism: Allium cepa; assembly: GCA_030765085.1. Lineage (NCBI taxonomy): Eukaryota > Viridiplantae > Streptophyta > Magnoliopsida > Asparagales > Amaryllidaceae > Allium > Allium cepa. The sequence goes on along the minus strand of CM060935.1, from coordinate 241,418,859 downwards.
ATATTCTTATTTTCATTGCATTTTAGATTTGAATCCATTCACCTGCATTTCTTTTTATTAACCAAACTAGATTATTCAAAACCATTAACAATTTAGGTTCATCTTCATTACCTATTAAATTTCCTTTTTATTTTAATTCATTCACAACCATTTATTTAGCTCGACACATTCCGTTTGAATCTCATCCACAATCCATTTATTTACATTGCGTTTCATATTTGTTTATTCAAACTATTTATTTAGCTCGAAAACAATCCAAGCTATTTCATTCCATAACCATTTCTCAACTTATTTAAACCACATTTCATTTGATTCTTATTTATTCCATCATTTATTTATTCAATATAATTAGTTTATCCACATTCACTTAAACCATTCCAATAAACTTGAAACATTCTATTTTTCTTATTGTCTCAAGTTATTTCAATCCCTTAATAATTTAAAATGATTTACAATTATTTATTCTAGAATTTCATTCCATTAATATTATTTATAACCCACCGAAATTTATTTCGATTAAAAATTTATTTTCACTTGATTTAAAACCAATCTAATATTATTAACTTAATTCAAGTTGATTTAAATTCAACTCTCTTCCATCTATTCAGCTTAAGTCAATTTACTTCAATTTATTCAAATTTTATAATTAAGCTCATTTTCATTTTACTAGCAAATTTTACTCTTTTATACTCAACTTAACTCAATTGATTCCAAGGCCATATCCAATTTATTTCCACTTATTGGATTTCATTTACACAGTCAAACCATTACTATTTTAATCCATTTACATTTTTCACCACTTTCATGGACTCACAATTCAATCACATTCTCAGTTCATTTAATTAATTGCAAGGCCACTATCAATTATATTTCTTCACTAATGATTCAAGTCGAATTTGATTTATAACTTGAGTTTTATTTTCAAACTTCAATATTAACTTACCAATTCAGCTTTTCCTTAGCTACATTGGTTATCATTATATATTTTGTTATCTAATTTATTATCTACTTAGTTTTTCCTTAATTTATAATTCAGTACTTGAATTTAAATCTCAAAATCTCTTCATTTAATTATCTTAAGTTCAAATTTATTTTATAACTCAAGTTTGGATTTTTATTTTATTTTTCAATTCATCAAAAATATTTATTTTGGGTTTTCTATCCCACTTTTCAAATTTTATAAGTCACAACTTATTATTTATACAATTCCATTCTTCATAAGCTTGAATATATTCTTCCTTTATTTTAACTCAAGCCTTATGCTTCTTTATAACCCAAGCATATTTTAGTCATGCATTTTAATTCTTTTATAAGTTGTTCTGGTTTACCTATTTCAATCTAATTCTTATCCAATTTATTTCTTATCCAACTTATTTTCTAGTTATCCAGGTAAGAATTCAATTTCAACTTCAATTTATTCAATTGAATTTTTATTCCAGTTCAGTTTATTTTAAACTCGGATTTATTTGACTCAATTCGATTTTAACTAAATTCGAATACAACTGGATATTATTTCCAGCCTATCCAGTTTATGTCAATCCAGTTAAATTTTTATTTCCTCAATCCAAGCTAATTTTATTTTTAACCTTTCCCTTTCAATTTAAATTCCAACATTCAAAGCTTATATTCTTCCTGATTTAAAAATCATCTCAATTTATAAGCTTACAACCTATTTCATCAGGATTTTTAAATTCCTGACCTTTGGTTTTCAAATCATTTTGAAATCTCCAACATCTCAAATCATACTTCTCAAAATTTAAACCAATCCTGGTTTTTATTTCTAACAAATTTCCTTTGAAATTTCAAAACAGGTTTTCCTAAACAAATCAATTTGGTAGCAATCTGTCACTTAGAAATTCGAAAATGAATACTGATGATGCGTCCGTCATCATTGGAATTATTTTCCAATAATCCAAGTGATTTCAATGCTATATCACTTTCAAAATTCATTTAAAACAATTTCCTTTAAGAAATATCTCCAAAACAATTGTGCTGTTATTCATCTTCAAATACTTCGACAAACACTTCCAAATTTCCGGGATTTAAATTTTCAAATCCTGCTTAAATCAATTTTACTATAATTCATTTGCATAGCTTATGCTCATACAAGTTCTTATTTGATTATATTTCAATTTATAATTCACATTTACAATTCATAATTATAAATTTCATTTTATAATGAATTTATTCCCTTAAATTTTAGCTATATACAATTTCTAGTTAAATTTTTACTTAACAATGATAATACATTCTTTATATCAAAATATATTTTTGGGTAATATTATTTCATTTACCCATATTTAAAACAATACCGTGTCGATTGTTCTATTCAAGTGTTTAGAAACCCCTTCAGCACAATTGCGCAGACTGTGTCGACGAAGGTTCATATGCCACTCAATAAATCAATCAACACAATATTAAAACAATTTATATTCACTAAAAAATACGCGCTCATATCTATGAATACGCTCAAACTCATTCTAGAGTACTTCGGACTCTAATTTAAATGAGTAATTCCCACCAGAGCCAAGGTTATCACCAACCTAAGCTCTGATACCAACTGTAACGACCCGTAAATCCGTACCTCTTGAGTCAACACTATTCTATGTAAATCGACTCAAGTTGTACATAAATACGAACTGTTTAGTGTTAAAGAAGAAGAGGTAGAAGAAGAAAAATAGAAAACAACAACAGAGTCTATCCATCGCAGCGGAATAAAATATAATAGATAATATATGATCTTTACTCAAAATCAAATATATCTGCTTACATATTTTACATCATCAGAGTACATCAATCACATCTCAACATCAATAACATACAACTGAATACACATCAACTCAACACAGCGGAATATATGTATATAAACAAGTACGGGAGTACGTATCGTCATCCTGCTCGTCTCCTGAGCTCCACAGCATCATATCCTGTATTCTATAATACTCGGTCTGACCCGAGCATTACAGTTAAATAACACCCGAGTCAGTCTGGATTACCAGCGTGAGAAAATCACACCCAATTGATTATTAAAGTTTCAAAATCCCTTGAAAACAAAAGCATCTCGTAAGACCACGCCACAAATAAACATGCCGGGTTTTTACCTTACGATAGCTAAAACAATTTTTTATAGAAATCCTCTGATATTATAATAGGGTTTATATACAAATACTTATAAAATAGCCAAAATTGTTACATCTATTAAATTCCAGCTACTAGCCACAGAGTGGGTAATACAAACAAAACTCGTACAAGGCTCGTACGGAGAATGGATTTCCAACCAACGACTAGGCACTGGGATACCACCTGTCACAGTACGGATCCTAAATCACCGTACCGAGGAGTACGCCCACTCCCGTGCAACACAAGGCCGGGACTACCCCTTACTGGATAATCCCGAGTGAGATCACCCCGCGGTTGGGATCAGCAACCGCCCACTAAGCCGAAATAAAAGGGGACATCTAGACTGGAATGACCTCACCCTGCTTGGTGCTACCCACCTAGCCTTGCTGCATAACCCCTGATTTTCAGTCATTCCCATTTGATGAGGCTTGAGGCTAAGCGTTACCTTTTTAGAATATATTCCTTAGAATACCCATCGTCCTCCTGACAATGATTCGCAAGCATTCATCCATACAAGTCCATCCCAGGTTCGAACGGAACCGAAGGCACTATTCCTACTACATCCATTTTGGAAATATCCTCAGGATTAGTAGCGACTAGCCCTTGTACTTCACTGCTCCATCTTTGAATCCAAAACCGTTTACACGAAACGTACAAACCGGATCGAAGTGGTTTTCGAGAAATAAATCTCGATCCCGGTCTCTTCGAAACGATCAACGCATTTGTCCAATATTGATAGTCGGTTATTTAACTATCAATTTATATTCACAAACATCCATCAAACAATAAATAATTTTCCAAATTATTTATTAATCTCAAAATATCTTCACAAGATATATTTCTATTTTCAATCCTTTGAAAACAGTTTTCAAACCATTCTTTCTTTCCAGAATAAACTTTCCCAAGTATTTTCTATCTCCACTGAAATTGCCAAGCACAAGCTAGATTTTTAAAATAATTTAAAACACTTTACTTTACAATATACTTTTAAAACATTTAAGTTAAACTACTTCAATAATTTGTAAAAATACATACTATATACATATTTAAAAATAAGGTTATTTTATAAAATATAACTAAATTTTTAATCTTAAAAAAAACTACTAAGTCACTCTTTAAATAATTACTACTATAATAGATTAAAAAGAAAAGACTTACTTTATAATTTAAATCTTTAGAAAAATAAGTTTTTCAAACTTGCTTTTTAAATCAACTTAAAAACTTTTAACTTATATTTAAAACTTACTTTGAAAACGTACTTGGTTATCCAGGGAGAAGATCCAACTTGAATCACTTAAATCAATTTTCCAAATTGATTTCCAATTTATTCCATTTGAAATAAATTTCTTTACTTATCAGTTCATTTCGAAATTCATTAATTATGGACTTTATTTTTATTTTTATTATTTTCTATTTGATTTTAAATCTTTTAACTGAAATATACAAATTTCAGGCTCCTCCCATTTTCTTCGTTGTTCCTTTCAAAAGTTAAAATCTTAAATTTAAAATAAATGTTTTGTTCATTTAGATATTAGCATTGGAGTTTACAATTCATTAACTTTCTATTTATTCAAACATCTCCTTTCTATACTTAAGATTTATTAATTAGAATTCTTATGTCACTTTATTTTTTTCCATTCTTAAATTTATTCAAATTTCCATAATTATTTTACTTACTAATTCACTTCTTTTATTTTCTTTCCAACATCCAAGTTATATATTTTTGGAAATTCATTATACCCAATTATATCCAATCAAACCATAGCATTCAATATTTCAACATAATCCGTCATAAGATATCAAATCATCATAACATGGGGGATTTAAATAATTTAAATAAATGTCGAGGGATCCAGTTGGATCCCTCCAACCTGTTTTCCCCTGCATCCACAGATGTTAGCACAATATAAAATGCCAATTCCAAATATATATACCACACTACAGCACATAAATCAATTCAACCATTTCAAACAATTATTTAAATATAAATTCAAATTTATAATCAGTTGAGTGAGATTAACTTACCTTTGCTTATGCATTTGCCATTCACTTCAATATTCCCTTGGTTTTCCCGCTTTTTGACCTTGAATAACAATTTATGACTTTACTAACATTTGGAATAATTTTAATGATTAATTACCATTAAATAGATTTAATTAACCAATAATTTAAATTTACTATTTCTTTTTTATATATATAAAAAAACAATTATTTTTAATGACATATAATTAAACAGGTTTATTAGTAAATTAGTAGATAAATCACCCTATATATTAAATAAAACAGAATTGCTCTGTATTCCTTGCAAAATACAAATCCTTGTCTATCTAAAATTTTCCTGATTAAACCATATACTTTTAATTTCCTATATCTACATATTTATATATATGTGTATATATATATATATATTAAAAAAATTGCCAGAAGACAATTATTCGAACCTTACTGCTGCAACTCTAGAACTTACGCGACAAGCACACCCAAACCCACGATACACTACTGCTTGAACCACCATCGCAGTCCCATATGCAAACCCACCACTATCACGACCCAGAACCAACCCAGCTCGGCCTCTTCAAGCTTCGGTCACGAAGCAGAAACCTCACTGCAACACAGAGCCACCACTCCCACACGAAGCACCGCCCCACCCCACTTGAGAACCAGTCGAGTCATTAATCGGCAGAAGTTGGCCTCGCGATGAATCAAGTGGGTCGGCTCCTCCTATCGTGCGCACACCCATGTGCCGCAGCTACTCGTCCCCTTCGTGCCGTCGCACCACCCAACGCCGCGATTTCGAATCGCTTTCCTCGAAAACAAGATCGAGCGAGGTGTTGAGTTGTCGTGATGCTGAACGAGGCTCGGCCTCGATTTCCCCCCTCCTCTTCTTCGATTTGATTTCGCGCGGCTGCTAGTTTTTTTTTTTGAATGAACGAATTGAATTCATATGAAGAAAAGGAGAAAAGGGGAATGGGGTTTGAAAAGAAGAGAAGGGCTTCGGCCCCTATCGTGTTGCCCATTGTTTTTATTTTATTTTCATACGCGGCTTATAGCTTCCACTTGAAGCCTCTTCCTTTATTCATCTATTTATTATATTATTATATATATATATATATATATATATTTAGTTCAAGCATTTTTATTGTTAACTGAACGGCTGAAAGAAAGTTTGAGTAGACCAACATTTCTTTATTTAAATTCAATTGGTCGCTATATAAATTTTCAACGCGTTTACATGTCGCACACTCACACTGTACTCCAAAAGCTGCGAAATTTAAAATCCGATAACAATTAAATATTACGGACCCAATAAAACTGGTTTCGTCAAGTTCCGAGACTGTGCTTCAAAAGGCTATTTTTAAATTCAATTTAAACGATTAAATTTTAAAACTGACCAATTCAGTGTTAGAGTCCATTTTAACACTTTTATTATATTCAATGTTATCAATATAAATTTTATAAGCTTTCAAATTATAGTTTTAACAGGCTTAAAATCTCAGGTTTCATATTTTATTCAATTCAAATTATTTAATTCAACAATCTAATTGTCAAATAAATTATGATATTCGTAATTTACTTTGATAATTAACCTTTAATATTCCGATTTTAAATACTCGAAAATTCCGGGTCGTCGCATGCGGTGAACTACGACCTCCATCAGCATTGTTAACCTCTCCAGCATTTAAAGGAACGGAGTGTAAAAATTGATCATTTGCCAATCTAGAGCTTGAACCACCCGGATGCACCATAGAACTGTGAAAAAAGAGTATGAGATCAAAATGCTTTAAATTTCAACTACTCGAATGTAAATACTTTAACAAATTACTTTGTATTCACACAAGTAGGAAATACTGGACTTGGATTGCTCTGATAAGGATAACTCGGAATAGTACCAAGAATTTGAGTAGAATGTTGGATCAAATTAGTGGTAATTGCATCTTCAAAATGTCTCAACTCCTCTTTTATTACAAATAATTCGATCACTTTCATATTAACGGAAAACATAGCATCAACATCTTCATCATCATTTACGTCGATAGCAGAAGATCCAGAATCAGTAACTCACTTGCTAACTAGTTTTACATCATATTATTGTGAATTCATTTTTGTCACCTTATACACCGTTTCTTTTAGTTCATGATAGGAGCAATTTTTTTTAACTTTTGAACTTTTTTGTTTACCACCAACATATATCGGTGTATTATTTTCTTTTATAGCCAATTTTCCATCAAAGTAGCAAATAATTGGGATGAAATCCGACATACTTCTAAAAAAAACGTTATTAATTTTAGAATAATCAATTACTACACAAATACTAATGACATAATAAAGCATAAAAATGAAAGGATGGACATGTGAAAAGTAGAATATGAAAATACCCAAAAATTGAGCTAGGATTTGAGTTTAAACTAGAATTTTACCTTCAAATTGATGCCAAATAGCTGATGGAAGTAATCCCACTAGTAATCCTTGTATGTTTTGAGATTTTAAGTAGATATTGATCAATTTTTGAGCTAAATGGAAGAAAGGTTCGTAATTGGATTGTGATGACCCAGAATTTTGGACAATTGAAATTGAAATATTTAATTGATTTTAAATATTTGTACGATGATTTAGCTTGAATTTCAAATATAACTATGAATTTGGCGATTAAATTATTGAGTTTAATTTATCGAAGTTGGGTAAAATATTGAATATTCAATTTTAAGCTTGTTAAAAATAATTTGGTGGCTTAGAAAAATTCATATTGATAATAATGAAGATAATAGAAGCTTCAGAATTGAATTTGAGAATGATTTGTTCAGTTTTGAAAGTATATCGTTTGAATCGATATTTAAAAATAGCCTTCCGAGGCACAGTCTCGGATTTCAACGAAACTAGTTTCATTGGATCCGTAATATTGTATTATTATCGGATTTCAAATTTTTATAGCGTTTGGAGTTGTCAAGTGATTGTACGAGAAATAAACGCGCTGAAATTTACATTGAAAATTTAATATAAAAATGGTTTGCACAAGACAAGTTGCACGTTGCTTCCTTTCGACGCTTGACGTTCTTTTCTGGCCACGCGTCCTTAAGAAATATATTGATGTATATCTCGTTCAATTAAAAATTGAAATTTTTTTTATGCAGAAGCTTCAAGAGCAAGCCACTTCCTTTTCACATCACGCTATTTTATTTCACAGCCGAAACTCCATCAATTCCTTTCTTCCATTTTCGCAACAAATTTGCAGAGGAGATAATAATAATGCCAAGCATTTCAGTTGAGAAAAATTTAATGGCCGCGGCTTCTTTTGTTTTCTTTTCGTTCAAAATCAAAAATCGGTTCTCGTTTCAAATAAAAATGGCCGAGCTTCAAATCCACGTTCGCTCTTCCTTCTTTCTACGCTTACTATTAATTCGAAATCGAGCTTCACAATAAAAAAGAAAATCAAGTTTGAAAAGAAAAAAAAAGGGGGGGTTTCGCGTACGCGAATGAATCGCGGCCTTGTCGCGCGCGTTGGAGAATGGTGAAGGAGGATCTGGCTTCGTCAAATGGAGGAGCTGCGTTCGATTCAAAGCAGAAGGCTCGCGCACGTACTTGCGCGTGGAGCGGCGATGTCGCGTAGCCGATGTAGTTGGTGACAAACTTAAGGTTGTTGAACGTGGTGGCTACAGAGAAGGTCAGGGCATGCTCGCGTGAAGGCAAAGCTGTTGGGGTATCGCGATTTCTCAAAGGGGGTTCACGCGATGGTGGGATTCCCCTGGCGTGCGCTCGAAGGCGACAGATATCGGCGGCGAGTGCGGCAGTATGGGGGAAAGGCGCTCGTGCACTCGTTCGTCTGGTGGAGGCAATCAACGTTGGCGGCGTGATTTTGGCTAGGATTTCGTTTCAGGTAGTGAGGTAAATTCGATGTTTAATTTAATTTTGTACTAGGTAATCAAGAAAAAATGTTACAGCAAATAAAATCTATTGTTGTCATTTACTGAATATATATACACACATATATATATATTAGAAAATTTATAGCAGTAAGGAAAGTTTCTATTTCTATTTTACAGAAAAGAAAATCAAATTTTAAGTATACAGATAAAACCTGCTTGGTTGTTTAAAAATAAGGTATTTTGAAAATCTATTTATTTATTTATTTTGTAGCTTGAAATTTATTTATTTAGGAAATTTAGTTTAAATAATATAACTAGTTATTTCAAATAAGGTGTTATACTGATTAAGTGGATCAATAAAACTTATGTAAATTATTTTAGTTACAAAAAGGATTTTTAAAAGCGAAATTATTAGTTTAAAAGAAATAATTAGTTAATTAAAATTTATTAGATGGTAATTGATTATTCGATTAGTTCAAAGTGTTAATAAATTATATAAATTGTTTGTTACAAGGTCAAAAGATTGTGAAAAACACAGTGGGATGAAAATGGATTGCAAAATAAAAAGGGCAAAGGTGAGATCTTCTCACTCAAGTTCAAATTGAAATTTCCAGTTTGATTTTAAATAGCTAAATTTAAACTAATTGACTGTGTGCTTGGGTGATTGAATTATAATAATTATTCATTGGATAATATTATATATATATATATAATAGTATATAGTATATATTGGAGTTGTTGATTTCCCGCATTATATAGCGGATGAGATCCTATTGCGCCGCATAATAGCGGATGATATTTTTTTTAAATCCCATATTCCGCGATATTCCACCTCGAAGTGGAATTGGTATTTAATTGTTGTGCTAACGTCTGTGGATGCAGGGAAACAGGTTGGAGCGATCCAACTAGATTCCTCAAATATTGAATTTGTTTCATACTTTGTCTGTTGAATTTTTATAATCTGTGTGTGATTATTTGTAATTGAAATCTTTAAAGGCTATAATTTAGCCGAATATATTTCTGATATCATAGGATATCAGGAATAAATGAAATTGGATTTTTTTGAAATTTAGTAGAAATTTATAGTAAATTAGTTTTAGAAAATTGAATAAATTTAAAAGAAGGAATTTGTTTCAAAGAATAATAAATTTGGTGCTGAAATAAATTTAGAAATCAATTTTGGAAATTGATTTGGTATTTGTAAATAAATTTGGAAATCAATTCAGAATTTAATTCGGTGCTGAAAATGAATATTCAGAAATCGATTTTGAAAATCGTATATCAATGGATATTTAGAAGTTTAATTCACAATGGGAATTTATAAAAGAATTTACAGATTTGGTATGTAAATCAAAACAAAATCGAGAAGATTTATAAATTGATATGAATAAAAAGAATATTCTTTCCTGGAAAGCCGAATATATTTTTAAGTAGTTTTTTGAATTATAAATCAAAGGTTCTAGAAATTGTTTGGAAATTTTTTTATTGTTGGAGGAATTATTTTTGGAAATTTTTTTAAATCTTTAGAACATGGATTTATTTAATTACTTATAGAAAGAATTATTTTAAAGATTAAATTGATATTTGTTTAGAAAATGGTTATTTAAAATAGTTATATCCTATCTACTAAATTATTTTAAAGTTAGTTTAGACTTGAAGTTTATGAAAGATATTAGTATAATATTTTTATAACTAATAATTAAGTAAGTGTTTTTAAAATAGTTTATTTCCAAGGATATATGTTTGGATAAGTAATTTAAATTATTTTAAAGCATTTAATCTCGGCAGATTTTCAGTGAAAATAAATATTTGAGAATGTTTTCCGCGTAAGGAAAAATGATTTGAAACTTGTTTTCAAGATATTGAAATGTGGTCAGTAATTTGAAATTTGTTTTCAAATGGTGGAAGTGTTAAAATATATCTTGCGAATATATTTTGAAGAAGAATAATTTGGGAAATTTATTTAAATCCGGTAATTGTTGTGGATATTTATTGATAGTTAAATAACCGACTATCAATATTTGCCTTTCAAATGGCATTTGAATTTCGATGCGACCGGGGGTCGGATTCCAAGTGGATATCCGAAAACCAGATCGAACCTTTGTGATTTGTGATAGATCTTTTATTTAAAAGATCGAAGTGAAAAATTGTTGTGATTTGTTTGAAATCTGAATGAACACTTATTTTTAAAAATAAGCGCTCGTTACTCGGATTAGCTAGGAGAGGACCCTGTGTCATAAAACCCATTCCGAATAACAATACGACGAAATGTGGTTGCATTTAAAGACGGTATTGAAGACTGGGTATTTCTGAAAACAAAAGCATTACCTGTCGAATGTCTCTGCACCGGGTTGCTCCGGTATAGAGATTTTATCACCCTTTGTGATGAGGATTCCGGACGTGATTAGTGAATATCCGAATTGCAAGGGCTTTTTTGGAAGTGCCTTCGGTTCCGTTCGATCCCGGAACGGACTTGTATGGATGTGTGGCCGACGTTACACTTTGAGATATAAAGCTGGTTTCTATCAAATACATTTCTGTTGGTGGCGGAGAATTTATTCTCTTAGCTTAACACCCTTCTCTGAGACGTACGAGCTCAGAGATTATGTAGTTGATGGTTACTAGTGATACATTCCCAATTTGGTAATGTGGCACACGAAGTGCTGCTGATCATTTGTTGATCAAAGCATGACTTTGTGGAAAATGTAGCTTTGTGGACGAGACTTCGTCGGACCTCACACCTCGGAAATGGTCAAAACAGGAAAGATGCGGCAAGGTTATGAGGGTCGCGCCCTTTAGGTATGTCATTTCCTTCTGGAAAATGGTGGTGTCAGGTATGGAGCCCTGATGTTTAACTTGTGTGGTTACTGCAAATACTTTTCTTTGTGGTTGTTGGTGTAGAGGATCCTCGGATAAAGGTCCCAAAGGACCGGGGGATGACATACTCGTGTAGTAGTTACCTAGTTACAGAGGTAACTCGGTCTTGTGTTGGCAACGAGCTGGTTAAGTTCTCGAGACGTCCCGCCAGAGGCGTACCCATGTGGCAGTAGAAAGTTCCTTAGTCTGACCATTTGTTGGAAATCTAACGAAACAATACGAGCCATTTATGATTGCAATAGTATAGCCTGTCTCCTCAGGAGGTAGCTATAGTAGGCATAATATAATGGTACCTATGCTGACTATGATTAATATTATACTTTCGACATGTTTTCCACTATGCACTAACAATAATATCGAAAGAATTTTGCGTATTAAGCATGTTTGACTATCATAAGGAGAAATTTCCTCCAATTCTGCGTTTGCATTGTGTGTGTGGTGGGAGGCCAATGGTAGTTTCATTTTTCAAAAGCATAGCGAATTTCTTTTTATTTTCTTTATGAAAATAACTGTTTTTAAGATCTCACACCAGTCTCACGACTGACCTGAAGTTTATTTTTCCCTTTCTAAACTCTGCGTGCCCACAATTTTTCCACACGGGCAGCCTAGAGTCGGGTCAGGAGTTATTCGAGAGCAAAGTCAAGAAGTTGTTGTGGAGATCAGGAGTTGGAGCTAGATGACGAGGTGTATCACTTATATATGTAATATTTCTTTCCGCTGTTTGTTGTTGTACACTCTGATAATATAATGTGATGTAATGTAGTAACTAATATTGTGATTATGTTTAAAGATATTTATCTATTATATTTGTTCCACTGCGAAATGTGAGATTCTGTCATTGTTTCTGTTTCTTCTTCTTCTACCTCTTCTTTTTTAAACCCTAACGGTTCGGTTTTTGGCACTCGACTGTGCGGCATTTGATACAGTGAACGTATCGATGTTGACTTTCCGGACGTCGAAAAATTGGGTCGTTGCATGGATTTTGGACTAGCATGTTTTGTTTTGAGTGAAAACAGTAAGTTGGGGTATTGTCTTCTGCTTTCTGTTTTGTGCAGAAAAATTTACACCGGCGCATTTGGCAGTTGCGCCAGTGTAAATTAATAGGGGCATATTTCAGAAATGCGCCCTATGTTATTGTTTAAAAAAAATTCCAGCTCATCGCTGAGGTGGCAAAAATTAATCTATAAGTGCAAATAGTTTTCAAACCGGCCTATTCATGCAAATAGTTTTGAAAATCAGTCTGTTTTGAAAATTTGTCCTTTTTTTATTGAACTGGGTACTTTATTGATTTATCAGTGTATGATTGCTTAAAAGAATAAATTAGATGACATGATTGAGTTTTGATGCAGCCAAGACCAGAAAAGAAAGTATGCATTCATTAATTTCTGAAAATACGAGTGTATGGTGTAGTTTGATGAGTCGGCCACGACTCAATGAAAGCTTGAGTCGGTTACGAGCTAAGGAGGAAGCCCTAAGTCGTTTCCGAGTTAACAAGGTCAGGAATAACGAGTTACGACCTAAGGAGAAAGAGTTACGAGTTAATGAAACACGAGTTAAGAGCCTAAGTCGGCTACGACTTAACAGAAGAGGAGTTAAGAGCCTAAGTCGGCCACGACTTAACAGAAGAGGAGTTAAGATCCTAAGTCGGCTACGACTTAACAGAAGAGGAAGCAACCGCGACCTAACTGAGTCGTTCGAAGAGACATGCGGCAAGGAACTGGGAAACTTGAGTCGTATGAGTGTTGAGTCGGCAAGAACTGAGTCGGTCATAGATGTAATGCGTTAGGTCGTTAACGACCTTGGATGAGTCGGTTGTATTTTGGTCTGTTGTAAAAACGTTGAGTCGCGAGTGTTAAGTCGGTCACGACTTAAGATGGGTCGTGAGTCGGTGCCGACCTAAGAGTTGGGTGTTGTTTGTTGTGTTGAGTTGTAACTCTATAAATAGCGTGTGTGTTGTAATTTTTAAAGGTTGTTGATTTTGAATAAAATTTCTCTTTTGTTAGCTTTGTGCTTTCATACCAATTGGTAGTTGAGTGTAATCTCCTATCTCCTCTTTCGGTTAATCGAGTGCGCTCGATTCAACGATCGTAGAAGCCGATTCACGGAATCTAGTGCGCTAGATCAACGTGCGAAGAATCGTAGATCTTTGAACACGGTATAGTGCGCTATCAACGTGTTTGAGATAGCTAGAGTTTGGTATCTTTGGATCAACGAACTTGGGCATTTTGGTATCTTCAACTCACCGATTGCTACATTTCATCGATTGAAGTTTTGTTTGATTAATCCGCTGCGTCATTATTGGTATCAGAGCCATACTTAGCCAATCATAGCTAAGTTGATTCTTGGAGCCAAGTTTTTTGAAGTTTTTGAAGTTTTTGAAGTTTGGAGTTGTTCATTGTGTTCATATTGAAGTTGCATCAAGTTTGGGGTGTTTGATCCATTTCATTTTGGATCGAGGAGTTGGACTTTGTTTGGATTTTGAATTGGAGTTTTGCGCGCCAAATTTTGAAGGGTTTTGGAGTTGTAGGCCGAGCTAAGCAAGTGGCCGAGATAGTGTGAACTGAGTTACCTTGAGCCGTGAAAGCTAGCCGACTTAACTTGAGCCGAGATACATTGCCGAGCTAAGCTGAGCCGTTCCAAGTGTTAGTTTGAGCCGAGACAAGCATAGCCGTGTAGTGTTGAGCCAAAACTTGTTATTTTGTTGAAGTTTTGAAGTCTTGTGAGTGAATTGTTGAAGTGTTTGTGAAATTTTCAACCATGCCACCAAGGAGAGCTAATCGTCATCAAAACGTTGAAGCTTTGTATCGTAGAGAAGAAGCCGAGCTTATGGAACAACGTATTAATGAAAAGTTTGATGAAGGCATTGGAAAATTGGAGAGATTGATGAATGATTTGAATCAAAGGAGGAGATCACCAGACTCGAACCATGGAGGAAACCGAGTTTCGCCATTGGTTACGGAAGCGAGGAGGGTATCGCCACATTCTTGTAGAGATCGAAGAGAAACATCAATTTCATCACGAAGAGATCATCATGACTATGTACATGAAGAAAGAAGAAGTCAACGAGAATTTGACCACGAAGCATATAGAGAAGAAGAGAGACATAGTCAAAAAAGCATGCATGAACGAAGGGATGATAATGGTCGAGATCGATGTAGACGTACCTTTGATTTTGCTGAAGAGGGTGATAGAGCTAGTATACATTATCGAGATCGAGACCAAATTCGGAATTCTTACCGTGATATGGAAGATGATCGACGATGGGAATCGGGTATGAAGATGGAAATTCCGGAGTTTAAAGGCGGGATGGTTGCTGAGGAGTTCTTAGATTGGTTGTCTAATGTGGAGGAAATCTTTGATTTCAAGGAGGTGCCGGAGAATCGAAGGGTGAAGTTAGTTGCTACAAGGCTGAGGGGGAGAGCTTTGGCATGGTGGCAGCAAACTAAACTTACTCGTGAACGAATGGGGAAGTCAAAGATAGAATCTTGGGAAAAGATGAAGAAGTTGATGAGATCTACTTTCTTATCTTATAATTACCAATCACTTATGTACCAAAGGTTGCAGAATCTGAGGCAAGGGACGAAGTCTGTTAGTGATTATGCTGATGAATTTTACCAACTCATTGCTAGAAACGATATTATGGAGACAGAAGAACAGCTGACAGCTAGATTCATTGGGGGATTGAGAATGCAGATCCAGGATATGGTTAATATGTTTGATCCTAGATCTGTAGTGGAGGCACATCAGAAAGCGTTAGCTTGGGAGAAACAGGGAAGGCGTGGAGGTGGTGTGTTTACTAATTCTAATAATCCAGTGAAGGGGGTCAGTGGTAGTTCTAATGTTCCTAGACCTGTCACAAAACCAGTAGTGAAAGAGGTTGAGAAGGCGAAGGCTAGTAGTGGGTTCAGATGTTATAACTGTCAGGAGTTGGGTCACAAGAGTAACGAATGTCCAAAGCCGAAGAAGAGAACCATGGTTGCAGAAGTTGAGGAGGATGATGGTGAGGAGGCAGAATATTCAAATGTACCTTATGTTGAGGAGGAAGAAGAAGTGTCGGGAGATGAAGGTTGTAATCTTATGATGAGGAGAAGTTGTCTTACACCAAAGCAAGAGGAGGATTGTAGTTGGTTGAGGTGTAACATATTTCAATCGACATGTACTATTCTGGGGAAAGTCTGCAAATTCGTTATTGATGCAGGGAGTTGCGATAATATTATTTCTACAGAGGCAGTTAGAAAGTTGAACTTGAAGACTGAGAAGCATCCTAAACCGTACAAGCTAGCATGGTTAAGGAAGGGTGGAGAAGTGAAAGTATGTCGAAGAGCTTGTGTTAATTTTTCTATTGGGAAGAAGTACAAAGATGAAATTTGGTGTGATGTCGTGGATATGGATGTTTGTCATTTGTTGCTGGGCAGACCGTGGCAGTTTGATAGAGCAGTACAACATGATGGTCGTGCCAATAGTTACAGTTTCATGTTCGAGGGTACTAAAATCACTTTGGTTCCTAAGAAACAACAGCAGAAGGAGAGCAAACTAGAAGAGATTGAAGAATTGAAAACTCTGTTGACTTTGAAGGAATTTGTCAAAGAAGTGGAAGAAGAACCGGAAGTGTTTTTGTTGATTGGGAGAGAGAGTAGTGAAGAAGTTGAAATCCCGGCAGAAGCAAAGCCAGTTTTGAAAGAATTTGAAGATGTCTTTCCAGAGGAGTTGCCAAAGGAGTTACCGCCACTTAGAGACATTCAACATCAGATTGATCTTGTTCCAGGAGCAGTGTTACCACATCGACCACATTACCGTATGAGTCCGAAGGAACATGAGGAGTTACGAAGGCAAGTGGAAGAGTTGCTTGAGCAGGGGCGTATTCAGGAAAGTTTGAGTCCATGTGCTGTGCCAGCATTGTTGGTACCCAAGAAGGACGGAACTTGGAGAATGTGCACTGATAGTAGAGCTTTGAACAAGATCACTGTTCGTTACAGATTTCCTATGCCGAGGTTGGATGATTTGTTAGATCAATTGAGTGGGGCAACTATATTTTCAAAGATTGATTTGAAGAGTGGTTATCATCAAATTCGTATCAGACCTGGAGACGAATGGAAGACAGCTTTCAAAACTAGAGAGGGGTTGTACGAATGGTTGGTTATGCCATTTGGTTTGTCAAATGCACCTAGTACATTCATGCGGGTGATGAATCAAATCTTTCGACCATTCATTGGGAAGTTCGTTGTGGTTTATTTCGATGATATTCTGATTTATAGCAGGAGTACGGAGGAGCATGTTCTACATTTGAGGGAAGTGTTGCTTATTCTTCGTGAAGAACAATTTTATGCTGCTACAAAGAAATGTGTGTTTATGACACCCAGTGTTTTATTCCTGGGTTATGTTGTTTCAGGGAAAGGTATTCAAGTTGACCAGAGCAAAGTTGAAGCAGTCAGGAATTGGCCACAGCCAAAGACAATTACAGAAGTGAGGAGTTTTCATGGGCTAGCGTCATTCTACCGAAGATTCATCCCACACTTCAGTAGCGTGATGGCTCCAGTGACTGATTGCATGAAAGGGAAACAATTTGTGTGGTCAGAAGAAGCGGGGGTTGCCTTTGAGAAGATCAAGGAATTGTTAACGTCTGCACCAATTCTTGTTCTACCTAATTTTCAGTTGTTGTTTGAATTGCATACTGATGCTTCGAAGGTTGGTATTGGAGGAGTTCTGAGCCAGAATGGAAAGCCAGTTGCTTATTTCAGTGAGAAACTGTCAGGGGCAAAGATGAGATACAGTACATATGACGTTGAATTTTATGCTGTTGTTCAGGCTGTTAAGCATTGGAGACATTACTTATTTCAGAAGGAATTTGTTCTGTACACTGATCACGAAGCTTTGAAACATTTACAGGGACAGGATAAAATTTCAGCGAGACATGCATCATGGATTTCTTATTTACAGCAGTTTACTTTTGTCATTAAGCACAAATCAGGGGTGACAAATCGAGTAGCTGATGCTTTGAGTAGGAGGAGTCATTTACTAACGACAATGAAGGTTGAAGTAACGGGGTTTGAATTACTGCCAGAGATGATTGAAGAAGATCCTTACTTTGTGAAATATGTTGAGAAAGTGAAGGATGGGAGTGCCGATGAATTTATGATGGTTGATGGTTTTCTGTTTAAAGGAAATCGTTTATGTATTCCAGATTGTAGCTTGAGAATGAAAATTGTCAAAGAGTTGCACGAGGAAGGGCATGTAGGCCGTGATCGTACTTTGCAGTTGATTTCGCAATCTTACTTTTGGCCGTCGATGAGAAAAGAGGTGGAAAGATTTGTGGAGCGATGCCATATTTGCCAAGTTTCAAAGGGGACAGCAACGAATGCAGGGTTGTATATGCCATTACCAGTACCATCTAGGCCATGGGTTGATATTAGCATGGATTTCGTTTTGGGTTTGCCTAGAACTCAAAGGGGAAATGATTCGATATTTGTTGTGGTGGACCGATTTTCGAAGATGGCACATTTTGTTGCTTGCAAGAAGACAGCAGATGCAGTTCGAGTGGCACAGTTATTTTTCAAGGAGATTTATCGACTTCATGGTTTACCAGAATCTATTGTTTCTGATCGAGATACTCGTTTTCTGAGTCACTTTTGGTTGAGTTTGTGGAAGATGGTGGGAACGAAACTGAAATTTAGCAGTGCTTATCATCCACAAACTGATGGGCAGACAGAAGTTGTTAACAAGTCATTGGGAAATTTGTTGCGTTGTCTTGTACAAGATAATTTGAGAAGTTGGGACATGAAGCTATGCCAGGCAGAATTTGCTCATAATCATGCAGTAAATCGAAGCACAGGATTCAGTCCGTTTCAGATTGTTTATTCAAATTTACCCAGGGGGCCGTTGGATTTAGCAGTTGTACCACAGTCAAAAGGAACAGTTAAACGAGCTGCTGATTTTGTTGATGAGCTGAATAAATGTCATAAAATCGTTCAGGAACGACTGGAGAAATCGAATGAGAAATATAAGAAGTTTGCAGATTCGAAACGACGAAATGTTGAATTTAAAGAAGGTGATTTGGTTTATGCTGTATTGACAAAGGATCGTTTTCCGGTGGGTGCTTATAACAAGTTGAAGGCGCGGAAAATTGGTCCAGTTGAAATTTTAAAGAAAATCAATGAGAATGCTTATCGATTAAAGTTATCAGATGATGTTTATACTTCTGATGTTTTTAACGTCAAGCATTTAATTCCATATCATGGGGGTGAGATTGTTGAGGAAGAATCTACAAATTCGAGGTCGAATTTTTCTCAACCAGGGGAGGATGATGCAGCCAAGACCAGAAAAGAAAGTATGCATTCATTAATTTCTGAAAATACGAGTGTATGGTGTAGTTTGATGAGTCGGCCACGACTCAATGAAAGCTTGAGTCGGTTACGAGCTAAGGAGGAAGCCCTAAGTCGTTTCCGAGTTAACAAGGTCAGGAATAACGAGTTACGACCTAAGGAGAAAGAGTTACGAGTTAATGAAACACGAGTTAAGAGCCTAAGTCGGCTACGACTTAACAGAAGAGGAGTTAAGAGCCTAAGTCGGCCACGACTTAACAGAAGAGGAGTTAAGATCCTAAGTCGGCTACGACTTAACAGAAGAGGAAGCAACCGCGACCTAACTGAGTCGTTCGAAGAGACATGCGGCAAGGAACTGGGAAACTTGAGTCGTATGAGTGTTGAGTCGGCAAGAACTGAGTCGGTCATAGATGTAATGCGTTAGGTCGTTAACGACCTTGGATGAGTCGGTTGTATTTTGGTCTGTTGTAAAAACGTTGAGTCGCGAGTGTTAAGTCGGTCACGACTTAAGATGGGTCGTGAGTCGGTGCCGACCTAAGAGTTGGGTGTTGTTTGTTGTGTTGAGTTGTAACTCTATAAATAGCGTGTGTGTTGTAATTTTTAAAGGTTGTTGATTTTGAATAAAATTTCTCTTTTGTTAGCTTTGTGCTTTCATACCAATTGGTAGTTGAGTGTAATCTCCTATCTCCTCTTTCGGTTAATCGAGTGCGCTCGATTCAACGATCGTAGAAGCCGATTCACGGAATCTAGTGCGCTAGATCAACGTGCGAAGAATCGTAGATCTTTGAACACGGTATAGTGCGCTATCAACGTGTTTGAGATAGCTAGAGTTTGGTATCTTTGGATCAACGAACTTGGGCATTTTGGTATCTTCAACTCATCGATTGCTACATTTCATCGATTGAAGTTTTGTTTGATTAATCCGCTGCGTCAAGTTTACTTCCTCAACACATGGTTGATTACTCTACATGCCTCTATTTGCACTCCGTATGTGAATATGGGAAAATACCAGCTATGTATAGTTTATATTCTTTGTGACATGTTTATAAATTTTATAAGGAATATGCCATATTATAGCAGTTGTGCAATCGATATTTCATATTACAACGATATAAGTCGAGTATCGAGACAGTGATAAGCAAATAGTTCCCCTTTTTTTGTATGTTTTGATTCTATGCTCTATTTATGATCTTACAGCAGTAAACTCTCTATTACAGTTGAAGTATTCAGAAACACAAATAGTGATTACATTGATCAAGAAGGAGATAAAAAGATGCTGGTTCAACTTCGTCAACAGCTTTCATGGTAGGTGATAGATTGCTCGTTGCAAACGTTGGAGCTTTCAGAGTTGTAGCGTGGAGAGCTGGCACAGGTTTGATTTATATTTCAGTTCCCTCAAGACAATAGTACATTTTAGATTAAGTGGCTGCAAGTAGAAATTTCTAAATTCTGATCATAATAATAGGTTGCAAGTATAATACCATAAAAATTAGCATATTTTAAAAATAATGACGTTTTTCAACTAATCAGGAAGAAAGTATCCTTGATACTGAAGATGCATTACCCTTAACTATTACATCTGCAGCAAAACAAATTTGGCTGGAAGTAGAAATTTCTAAATTCTGATCATAATAATAGGTTGCAAGTATAATACCATAAAAATTAGCATATTTTAAAAATAATGACGTTTTTCAACTAATCAGGAAGAAAGTATCCTTGATACTGAAGATGCATTACCCTTAACTATTACATCCGCTGCAAAACAAATTTGGAATTGAGCTTTCTCAATCAACTTTTAAACACGAACTTTATTCTCATTAATTACTTGGTTTTTGCTGATATTTGGAATCCCACTAACTCACCGAGGTGTTGCACTTAGGTACCCATGTAGATCAATTTGGTAATACATACATCATAAATAAATACGCTTTTAACATTGTGAAATTTTTTCTAAGTGATATTTCTCCTAAATGATGCACTGCAAAAATTTTTGACTGGGCACTCGATGAAATGGTGATACAGTTCCCTTGTATGTAGCAGAAATGTTGTTGATCTAGAATCAACACTTGTAGTATACCTGGGTTTGTCCACCCTTCCCACTGCTGCCTAGAAACTAATGAATCATGGCTTGCCTCCTCACACTCCAGCAGTTGCAGTTGAATGCGGAACCACTCCTCAGCAGTTGCAGAGAACTACTACCCTTTATTTTATAAGCAACATTACTTTCAATCCCATTATCTGTCTTATAAATCATATCTATTTCACCTAATCTATATCCCAACTCTTTCTATAATAAAAATCCTAGGTAAAATGTTTACTTTACGTGAACTTCTAATGCACATGCATAAATAACAATTTGAGCTAATAGGTGTAGATTTTGGTTAACTTACAGACCGAGAAGTCGTCAAGTTTGTTAAACAGATCATAGCACTGATTGGGCATAGCATTCGTCAACTACATTGAAAAAAGGTGATTTTTGGTTTATTTACCAGTATATAATACGCGTGCCTGTAAAACAAGGCAAGGAATGCACCCATATGGAAATGACGTATGACAACATACGAGTAATGCATAGTTTCACCGAAAATTGTGTTACATTGAGCTTACAGTAAGATCAGTTGTTGAAACATATGAGAAGAAGTAATTGGACAAAAAAGTTGAAAAACACCATTTTATCTTTTTATGTCTCTAAAAGAAATAAGAACAATACTGATAAATCTAACAAGCTTCAGTAGTAATGATTTTAACATTTTTGGTGCATTTTAGAATCCTCTAAAAGAAATGGCGAGATATTGATGGATAAGGATGGAACGAAGCCTTTGTTAATGGTATGAAACTGAATTAGGAATAGTTGTAGGATTATTTCTGACCGCAATATCATTTTATACGAAGCTAAGCGTTGTATTTAGATTTTTTGGTTAATAAGCGCAATTAATTTCTCTGAATATATAATAGTTGACAAGAGTATGTATATGCATATATATGGAGATGTTAAGTACAGTATTATAGAATGAACAAATTAAATACAGCTCTAACATCATTGTTTACCATGTATAAACCAATTTAATAGCACTGACAAGAAAATTTCCTGTACAAACTTCAGATTGGTTTCTGTTTTCTCTTTTCCTTTGTTGCTCAGTGTCCATAATCACTAAAGTGACAATGCTTCCTAAAAATTGAACAGATTTCCCCAAGCATCAGAAAATATTGATGAATGACCAAAAAATTATTACAAATATCATATTATTTCCGTTATTACCACGTTTGCAGCTTATATATTTATGGGCAACTTCCTGTCATTTCATAATGCAAAAAATCCATATATAAAGTACTCATTTAATAGCTTTTCCAAATATAGATGAACGTTTAAAGGTTTGACCATGATCTGGTAATTGTGAATACTAAAATTAGTTATTATGCATGCCCATTTAAAATGTCTTTCTCAATATATATGTGATTTTTTCAAATTCCAATTGTAAAGGCATTTAAAGATTTTATTGACAATATTTTTCATCTCATTATAATTCTTGAGTGGAATAAGAAAACTTCTGTTATGCTATGTCCAAACAAAACATTCGTTTGTTTCATTTCTTGTTCTTTGTTGCATTTTCAACTATACTCATCCTTCCAAGTTCCATTGAAGGTAACGAAAATGTATTGCATAATAAAATTGACTTTGGTTATATGACTAATTGTTGCAGATAGTTAATAGTCATTAATATTTGACAATAATGTAACTATTCCACGATTATTGGTGAATACAAAACTTTTAATATATAGTTGACAGTATTCATATTTAATTCTATCTCTGCCATGATTAAAAATTATAGGTTATCAGATTATAGTGTGAATAAGACATATTTAGTATTATTCATTTAATAACTCAGCCAAATAAAGATGCATATTTATAAGGTTTACCATGATTTTGTAATGGTGGGATTCTATAAGTAAATTTTGAACATCAAATTTGTAGTTATGCATACTTATTTAAAATCTCTTTCCCATTATATATGTGAATTTATTTCAAATTCTGATCATAAAGGCATTTAAAGATTCTTTAACTGTATTTACCAGTCTCATTATAATTTTTGAGAAGATCAAGATAACTTACAATATTTTTTGACCAGATATAATATTTGTTCATTTTGCATATTTTCTTGTTGTGTATTTAGCTTCACTCATGCTTCCAGGTTGCAATAAAGGTAACGAAAGCATAATTCTGTGTTGACTCCATGTTTGCTTCTCCTTAATATGTTTATATGTTCGTTTTGTTGCATTATTCTGTTAAATTTGTCTCCATTATGCATTTTTCTTATTTGTGTTTTGAATCGCGAATACATGAACTGGAAAAACTTTATTCAGAGATGGCATTGAGGAAACCATTAACTTCTTTTAAGGATATGTTATTCAGAGCTAGAAAATGGCTTCCATGACTATCAAGAATAACCCTATCTTTGAAATTAATCCTGATCAGATTTCTAATGTTCCTCCTCATCCTCTAAATCCTTCTCTTATTTCCTCTTCTTCTTCTAATCCCAAAGATAAGCCCCCTGATCAAGATGAGGAAGGCTTCCAAATAGTGAAGAACAGGCGTAGAAATAAATCAGCTAAATTCCAGAACCCACCTCATAGATCAGCTGTTGTTTCTTTAGATAGATCATCGAATAGATCCTTATCCTTAGGACAGAGATCTTACCCAAATCCTCCAAATAGACATTCAAGATTCAGCCAAGTTCAGAAGCCACCAAGAACTCAACCATCTACCACTTTCAACGCTACAAAGGCAGCCTCTTCTTGGGCAGATTTGGTTAAGAATGGTGGATTCACCAATAATACTGATCTATGCTATTCTGCTCCCCTCAAACTGGGAGATAAGAAAATAGTGGTTGTTAAGGAGGAAATAAGTAAAAGAACTGAGGACAAATGGAGTAACTCTATTATTGCTTATGTTTATGGAGCCTGTCCATACTATCATCATTTCAGGAACTTTGTCTCTAAAACTTGGAATCCGGTAGGTAACTTTGATATCTTTACAAGAAATAATGGTTTCTTTATCATCAGATTTTCTATGGAGCAAGACTGCATTAAAGTTACTCAAAGTGGCCCCTTCTTTATTAATGGCAAATTAATTATCTTGAAAAGATGGGACAAGAATATGATTCTTGATCGAGATCTTCTCTCAACCTATCCAATCTTGATTAGGTTGCCAGAATTAAACCTCAGACTTTGGGATAAGGAGGCTTTTGCTGCCATAGCAAGCGTAGTGGGTAAACCACTCAAACTAGACGAGCCAACAGCTAAAGAGACTCGCCTAAGTTATGCCAGAATTTTAGTCGAGATAAAGGCCTCTAATGAGTTACCAGATCTTGCATTAATATCCATGCATGATGGTGAAACCATAAAGCAAAAAATCGAATATGAATTCATCCCTCCCAGATGCCAAAAATGTGCTTGCTTTGGGCACCTCTCAGATACTTGCTCTTGGAAAACAGTTTGGAAAGAAAAAGATTTCTCAAATAATAATTTGGATAACAATCCTATGGATGATTCAGAAATTGAAAGAGATCTTAACCAAGAAAATCAACTACTAGAAATTATCCCCTCTGGAAAATCTACACCTGAAAACAATTTAGTTTCTGAAAACCATTTTCAAATTTCTGGAAACAATCTGAGCATGGTGGCTCCAAAAGGTAACGTTGAAAAGAATCTTGTTGAAATATCTGAGCAATCTGAGAGTATTATCCCACAAGCTTTATCATATGAAAATAAGGCAAAAGCCCCAATTATTAATGTAGCCATGGATACTGATCAGCAAATGACAGAGACAGTTGCCCCTTCAGACCATGGCAATTTTCAAACAGACAACAACAACCAGAATCATTACAAAGGGGATTATAAAGAACAGTGCTTGCCCTCTCCCCCCCCCTTAAGGAGAAAGCAATTTTAATTACAGACATGGTTTCTAATCATCAAGATACGGTTACAAATCAACAAATAATCTCAACAAGCATCATTTCAGAAATTCCTGCTCTGCCTGAACCCATGATGGAGAATGCAGGATTGCTATTTTCTTCTATCTCCTCGTCTCCTGTCAAAAACAAAAGGAAAAAGGCCAGGAAAAAGTCTCTGCAAGAAATTATGAATAAGAATTTAGATGGCAGTCCAGAAAGTCCAACTCCCAATTCTAAACTATTCGAGAAGAAGTACATTATTAAAAACCCAAAATGGGAGGAATTTCTCAAAGTTCAGGACAAAATAGAATGTAAAAGGAAAGGAGTAAAAGCTTCAGAGAGCTTGGAAATAAGCAGCAAAATCCAAATTTAGCTGCTATTGTATCCTTTTTAATATCCTTTATATCTCTCTTATAATTATGAATATAATTACTTGGAATGTTAGAGGTCTCAACTCTCCTGAGAGGAAATTAGACCTCTCTAATTTATTAGTTACATATAAACCGTCTTTAGTTGGAATTTTAGAACATAAGTTATCAGACAAAAACATTGACCGGTTTAAGATGAGCAACTCAAATAATTGGCAGCTTATTCACAATAATTCAATGGGGGGAAACGGAAGGATCATTGTTCTTTGGGATCCTTCCATTTGGGAACTGTGTAACTACATTCTCAACCTTCAATATATTCACTATAACTTTAAAAATAAAGGAGACTTACAAATTTTTGTTACTTTTGTATATGCATCCTATTCTGAAAATGAAAGAATTCAGTTATGAAACTCACTTGCTCATCTCAATATAAATATCTCTCTCCCATGGGTTATAATGGGAGATTTCGATACTATTACCAAAGTTAATGAAAAAAGAGGAGGAATTCCAGTTCCATTAAAAAAATTGGAATTCTTTCTAACTTTCTTATTAAAACTGGTTTAATTGAGCCTTCCATTAAGGGCAATAATTTCACCTGGAAATCAGGTGAATATGGAAATATTCACTGTAAGTTAGATAGAATTCTTGTCAATAAATCTTTCATTAATCTTTTCTCTGATTTTAATTGCTACACTTTACCTCAATATACGAGTGATCATACTCCCATTCAACTTATTTTATCTCAAATCACCCCAACTAGTAAAAATATTCCTTTCAGATTTAAGAATGGTTGGGTTTATGATTCTGATTACAAAAGTATCGTTCAAAATTGTTTTCAATTCCCCTCCAATGGCTCTGCTCAATCTAAGATCAGAAAATTCCTTCTTCATACTAAAAACACTTTAAAAGCTTGGAATTTTTCTAAAAACAAAAATAATAAAGAAATTTTTCAAATTTGAGAAGATTGTGTCAAATTGCAAGACAGTATTGATAAAAACAGTTCTGACAATACCGAAATTAAAGAATTCTATCTCTTACAGAAAAATCTATCTAATGCCCTTCGTGTTGAAGCTGCTAATATTAGACAGAAAGCCAAAGTTCACTGGCTCTCTCAAGGAGATCTCCCTACCAAATTTTTCTATGCTAATATGTCTAGTAGGAAATATCACAATAATATAAGAAAATCAATCGATAGCAATGGCATGACTATCAATGGTGCCTCTCTATTAGAGAAAGAAGTTATTCTATACTTTTCTGACTTGTTTTATTCTGCTGAGAACCCCTGTTCCTTCCCTACTATTTCTCCTAAATTCATACTACATCCTAATAGTGAGGAAATTCTGCTTGCTCCTATTTTTCTTGAAGACATAAAAAAAATTGTTTTTTCTGCCAAGGATGACAAAAGCCCTGGACCTGATGGGTTTGGGGCTAAATTTTACAAAACACACTGGGATGATATAAAATATATGTTACTTGAGGCTGTCAAAGAATTTTTCTCTACTGGTAGACTATTAAAAAACATAAATCATACTTTTATAACTCTTGTCCCTAAAAAAAAAAACCCTACCTGTTTGGGAGAGTACGACCAATTGCTTGCTGCAATTTTCTCTATAAAATTATTGCTTCTATTCTTAACAAAAGAATCAAATGTTTTTTAAAATATCTCATTTCAAAAAACCAATGTACATTTATACCAGATAGGCTTATTGTTGAAAATATTCTTTTATCTCATGAACTCCTAAGAGATTTTAATCAAGCTGGTAAAAACAAAATGTGTCTTAAACTTGATCTTCACAAAGCATTTGATAAAATTAACAGAAATTTTATTATACACATGATGAGTCAATTAGGATTTAATGAAATTTTTTGCAACTTAATCAAGGAATGCATCTGTAATGTATCTTACTCTATTCTTATCAATGGATCCCCTTGTGGTTTTCTACACAGTAATAGAGGCATCAGACAAGGAGACCCCTTATCTCCTTATCTATTCACTATAGATATGGAATATTTTACTTTACAAATGGAGAAAGAACTGATATGCAGAAATATAAAACCAATTAACTCTATTAATCCATGTATATCACATCTCTTATATGCTGATGATCTATTAATATTTTTAAATGCAGATGCATCCTCCGCTGTTACTATCATGAAATTTTTTAACAACCTCAAGCAGCAAGCAGGTCTTCAAAGCAATGAGAATAAAAGCAAAATCTTTTTCAGCAAAGACTGCAAGAACAAAATGGAAATCCTCAACATTCTCAAATTCCAACAATGTGATCTACCTATCAGATATCTGGGTCTCCCCTTAAGTAATAATCAAATCAAGGAAAGAGATTGTGTCAAACTCTATAAAACCATTCAAAAAAAATCAACAACTGGTCAAGTAAAATGCTATCTGCAGCAGGTAGAGTTGAACTAGTACATACGGTCATCACAGCAGTTATGATGTACTGGTTGCAATCTCACAACATTCCAGCTAAAACTTTAGAAAAAATTGAAAAACTTTGTGCCAACTTCATTTGGAATGGAAAATTTCACAAAATATCTTGGAATACCATTACAAAAACCAAAGAAGCTGGTGGATTGGGTATTAGAAACTTTTCAGACATAAATGAGGCATGTAAACTCAAACTTTTCTAGAAATTCATAGAAGGCAAAACTTTATGGGCCGAATGGATGAGATCCAAATATGTCAAAAACAAAATTTTTTGGATCATGCCCATCAAAAGCCATTACTCGTATGTTTGGAAAAATATTTTAAATTGCAGAGAAATTGGTGCAAAGCTTATAGAAAGAAAATTCAAAAATGGTAAATGCACCAGTTTATGGTTTGACCCTTGGATAAATGGTAACTCTCTCATCAACTTATTAGGTTGGAACAATCTTTACTACTTTGGAAAAGTTAATGCTTTTGTTGACAACATCATTCAAAATTCTACTTGGAATACACAAGCATTTCCTGCAACTACCATTTTCAATTCAACAATCAATAAAATAGAGATTGATCCTAATATTGATGAAGATGCTTGGTGCTGGAAACTATCTATAAAGGACAAATTTTCTTTTAAAAATACTTGGGGCTTTCTAAAAGGTGAGGAAATGGAAGTGGACTGGCACAAAACAGTTTGGAACCCTGCCAATTGTCCAAAAATGGCTTTTTGCACGTATTTTGCATTACTTAATCGTCTTCTAACTAGAGAAAGATGTGGAAAATGGAACAAAAACTCTGGAAATATCAATTGCTTACTTTGCAAAACTGAGACTGAAAACACAGATCATCTCTTTTTTGACTGTCCCTACTCAAGGCATGTTTGGTTCATAGCCAAAAACAAGCTCCAAATAAATCAAAGATTGGCTCTCCAAAACATTAGAGACAGCATTCAGTATTTTCAGAAAGCATACAAAGGCAGGAAAGTAGATTTTAACAAAGCTACTGTTATTCTCGCTACAGTCATATACTTTATTTGGAAAGAAAGAAATAACAGACTTCATAACAAAGTCGAAACAGACAACATCCAACTTTGGAAAACTATTGAAATTGAATTCAACATCATTCTTCATAAATCCAGCAGAATCAACAACGGATCTCATAATATTCCAATAGAAGACAATTACGAGAAACCTAGTTGAAGTATACTTACATAAAGAGAACTTTGACAAAAGTTCTCAATTCCCTGCTACTGATAGTATTACAATGGAAAAGACAGCTAGTTCCATAGGTCACAGTCCCTCAGATGAAGGTTGCTGCCCCGCATTGCATACCAGAGACTATCCCTGCAAGGGAAGTAATAAAAAAGTCAATTTCTCTTACAATTTTAAAATGAAATTGAATAAAAATCTACCTTATACTTTACCTGATATGCATAGGGAGAGCCATCCATTCAATCCTGAGCCTCTGTTCTCCTGTGACTTTCAGCTGCATAACAACATTGTTTTATTCAATGCTGCTGTGCCTAGAGATAAAGCCATTGACAAGCTCAAACACTTATCTGATAAGGCTCATTCCAACGCCGCTAGCAAGGCTATAGCTTGCAACCTATCAAGCAATCAGATCTCAACATGTCAGGGAAGTAACAAGGCTTTTACTCGCAACAATATCAATATTAATAAGGGTATTTGCAC
Source organism: Allium cepa (assembly GCA_030765085.1). NCBI lineage: Eukaryota > Viridiplantae > Streptophyta > Magnoliopsida > Asparagales > Amaryllidaceae > Allium > Allium cepa. The sequence continues at coordinate 241,389,232 of CM060935.1, read as the reverse complement.
TAACAAAAAATTTCTTTCACATGATTATAGCAAGAGGAGCCGCTGTAATGCTGAGACCAGCAACAACATCAACTTTCCTCTGCCTAATCATGAGCAAAGATTAGGAAACTTGTATTACATCAGTAAGCTTAACAATCGGATCTACCACTTATCTGCTTGGGAAAAAGAAGAGAGAAACCACCATTATGTTGATAATTGCCTCAAATCTGCTAGTCCAGATCTTAATAAGGTTTCCTTTTCCTTAGATCTGAAGCTTGGTGGCAATTGCAATTACAAGGAGACCAACCATAAGGAAGCTACGACTAAAACAACTCATCAGAGCCATTTTAGCCTAGATCCAGGTCTCTCCAGGCTTCGTGACAAAGATATCAAGGAGTGGAGACCCCCCTAAGCTTTAGCGAAGGCTATAGCGTGCTTTTCCATCGATGTTTTTGTAGAGTTTCTCTAATTTGGTTGCTTCGCCATTTATTTTTTCTTCGCTTTGTTTTTTTCGTTTGGAGGCGCTGTTGTGATTAAGTTAGGGTTTGTGTTGTTAGTTAACGAGCGGTTCGGGTTTGTATCTTGAGTTTTCGGGTATTGGTTTATACCCCTTTCTTTGTAACATTCTGGGCCTGGCCCTTTTCCATTTTCAAAAAAAAATGTTATTCAGAGCTCGAGTTTTGGTTACCGAGGTAAAGTACCTTAGATTTGACGAAACCATTTACTTCAAAGGATAAAAAATGTCTCTTTGATTAAAAATTAGAAGCTTTTAAGTGAAATTCATCTCTATTTTCTAAGACTAGTGTCCTTGCTTGTTACGAAAAGCATCAAACATGGATTTAATATGTTCCAAAGCTTGCATAACGACGACCAAAGCTGTAAGAAATCCCTCGAGGTGATGTTATATTAAATTCCATGAATAGACAAAAGCAGGTATTTTATAACTAACTTTCAAACTCCTTCGTTATAGGAAATTAAAAACTTTTGGTGCAAAAATGTGCAACATGACACATCCTTCAAGCGTTTGAAGTTCATTTTGGCGTAGTAAATGTATGAAACTTTTTAGTTGCATATTTTGTCGTCGGTATTTTATGCAAACTTGTTTTATGTGTATTGTATCTTTTTCTATAAATGACGTATTTTTGTTTACGAATATTGTGTGAACTTGGTTTATGCATATCAAGTAAATTTGGTTTATGGATGCTGTTTTGTGAATCATGTTAAGCATGATTTATAGAAATGATTAATAGTTATGTCTTTATATGATAGATTGTGAGTTTGATTCAAACATGTTACATATGGTTGAAATATATGCTCAAATGCAATTTAATGACGTGTACATTAATTGGGTAGTACAACAAATTATGAATGCTTTGAAAATCATATAATAAAAGACATTGTTTAATCCATACTATCATTAATTCTAAGTGTTAATTCATATTAATATTACAATATTGAATGATGCTATGAAAAGTTAACAATGGCATTACTCTAGGTGAAAATGTAAAGCACAACTAAAAACAGCTTTTACCACAAAATGTAAACGTTTTAAAGAGTTTAAAACGGCAAACCAGTAAACGCTATATAAAACCATTAACTGCTCAAAATGAATGCTCTTAAATTTGCTTTTTAACAACGCTTTTTATTCATTGTTACAGGTTTTATATCTACAACAGCATGTCATTATGTAACATTCCTAATGACGCTCTCGTATCCTATTATAATGTTTTTCGAACGCTGTGCAAAACTATTTCAGGCAGTAAAGTAGAGCCAACATTCATCCATGCAAGTTGTCCAGCATAAGGACAAACCGAAGGCACTATTTCTACTACATCCATTTTGAAATCACCCTCAGGACTAGTAGCAAGCACCCCTTGCACTTCAATGCTCCATCTTTGATTCCATATTCTTTAAGAAGTCTTCATTTCGAAACGCTTGAGTTGGATCGAAGTGGTTTTCAGATAACAAATCCAATCCCGGTCTCTTCGAAACAACTTTAGATAATTTCCGCTAAACTCAACCACGGTTCTTTAGGAAATAAATAGACAAAGATAAGAACGGAGTTCGCCTCCTAACTGTTAGTGGACGGATGTCCTTATCATCCATTCTAAAAGAATGAAACGAGGTTTATACGCACAATACACGATTATTGGGGATGACTATCATATAACTCACATGTTTTTCCTAGATATTTCCAAAGTAACGTTTAGGTCCAGATTTCATAGTCGGTTATTTAAATATTAAATAAAAATCATTCTACATTGATTCGATTCCATATGGGATCCTTTAAGCCTTTATTTATTAATCTTTCATTAGTTAAAACACTTTGAAAAACTTGATCAATAGATCCTTTTAAACACTATTTCCAAAACCCTTTACATCCCTTTTATACTTGGAAAACATTTTACTTATCTTAAAATATAAGTATTTACCGAAAGCATTTGGAAAATTCCCTCTTCTCAAATTCCATATTAAATGACCAAGAAATTCCCTTTTCAAAACACCACTTGCTATAAAACTCGTTAACTTTATAAAAATCATTCACTTATCCCTTATAAAAATTCTTTTTATAGGTTCACTTAATATTTCAAACCTCCTTGTAAATTTTCAAACCAGATTCAATCTTCTTTTAAAAACTCTAAATGATTTATAAAATCTCTTTCCATATATAATTCTCTTTATAAAATTTCATTTCTATAATAACTTTGACATTATAAATTATCATTTACAAAATCCCATTTTAAATCACTTTTAATAAACCCTTTTTATTTAATAGAACCCTTTTTATTAAAAATAAGTTATTATTTATAACTACATTTATAAATAATTATATAACTTGAAAAATCATTTATAAACTTTTAAACCCCTAACTGATTAAAGAATTGAAGTTAATTCAAAATCATACTTCATAAATTCAAAATGAGGCTTAGTAATCCTAATGGTACTAATTTAATTTACCATTTAATTTCAATTTCAAGTTATTCAAAAATTTATTTACATAAGTCAACATATATGTAAACACACTTCATATTCGAATCAGGAAATAACATGTCAATATAAACTAACCAGTATAAACATGTCTAAATAACATAATAGCAGGATGGTGATTTGTCTTGCTAAATAGATGTCCAAAACAATCAACAATTAACTTATAGCAAAATGAAGATTTAGCCTGCTAACATATATGTTTATACAACCAAATAACCAGTCTATAGTAGAACGAGGATTCATTCTGCTAACATATGTCACAATCAAATCTATTACATTATAGGAGAACGGGGATTTTTTCTGCTATCAAATATCCAAACAAACACGAACAATCACATCATAACTCATTCACAATCATTTATCTACTTAATGATATCGACATTTGAATCCCTTGTGCTCAACGCTCTCCTTTGTAAAAGAATTCCCTTTTTATAAAATTGATTCTTAGAAAATCAAAGGATCTAAAACTTAAACTCCCCTTTAAAATAATTAATTTTAAGTTGAACTCTTATTAAATCATAATTAGTTCGTATGATGTACATAGAACATTTATATTCAAAGTCTGATTCGATCTATATTCGAATACATAAGTTTACTTTCAAACTAGTATCGCTCATTCGATTTTCTAGTGCAGACTACGATCAAACTCCTTGATTTAGAACCTTTGTTCCCCTTGCATAGCTGTAATATGATAGGAAACATTTGTCCCATATCAAAAACCCTCATCAAATGTTCATTGTCAAAAATAGAGTAATAGATCCTTATCGGGAATGATGTGAGCCACCTCAAAGTCATGTACTCGAAACTTAGATCAAGACTATACGGAAGGAGAAATGATCTATGTTCAACCAACGTAGTTATTTAATCGGTTCTCACTAATACTAACTCTATTTCCATTAAATTATTTTTGAAAATATTTCACAAAAACTAAACCTAGATTTAACTTATATAATACTCCACTACATCCTAAGAGTATATACCCCTATTTGATTCAAGTATTCCATTTTTACATTTATTTTTCTAAGAAAACTCAAATGCCAAAATACACGGTCTTATTTCAATTTTTTTGGAAAGCAACTTTTATATATATATTAATCATAGGAATATATATATATATATATATATATATATATATATATATATAGCCTGAGTAACTCCAAAATGATACTAAGGAACTGGGTACTAACAAATAGTATCATACATTCTCTTACCACGAAGGTAATACTCAAGAGACGTGTTTACCATCTGAACACATCTCTTTCCCAATTTTAAGTCATTTTCGAGCCACTCGAACTAGTTAACTTAAAAATATTACTTTTATTTCAAAATCCCATTTTTGAAACAATACTTTTTATTTTTCACAAAAACATTTATCACCAACTCGTTTTGGTTTCGTTCAGGGTTTGAACTTGTTTCGATTGTACAATGATACCCCACAACATTCGTCTAGGCAAACATCCGATCATCACTTAGAAGATTATTTAGATCATCACAAACAATTAAGACTCATTCCTCTGATGCAATCCAAATAAAACACTTCTTACTTAACCCTTTCATTCCCAAAATCTTATACTTGAACCAAAAATATTTTCCAACAATACTATTATTTTTATTTTATTTTTCCCAATCCTTGAAATCCATTTTTCAAAAGTCCTGGGGTTTTAGTCCTTAACTTTCAACTTAAATTCTTTCTTATTAAAAGACACCTTCTTATATATTCATTTTAAAAGATCAACTTTTATAAAACCTTTTCCAAATATTTATTTCAAATATTCTAGCTTTTAATTACATCTTTTATTAAATCAAGTGTTAATTCAATATTAGCATCGAACGCCTTATAATCAAATCGTGAAACTTAATTCACAAGGTGTTCGTATTAATGTTTTTCCTATTTCTATTTACCCAACCCAAATCTTAAAAAGGAAAGCTACATATACACACTAACGATAGTCAATGCTCAACTGGACGATCATGACTAAACAAACCTTAAATGATGATAGTACAATATTATTACCTCCTAATAACAATACCTGAAAATACTATACTATTTGTGAAATCATTCTTTATATATAAAATATATCATAGGTAAAATTATTTTATTTACCCAATTTCAAAACAATACCGTGTCGGATGGCCCTGTTCAAGTGTTTAAAGATCCCTATCAATAGCGTTAGCTACTCGTATTGACCAGAATCCATAAGCCACTCAACAAATCAATCAACACAATATAAAACATTTTATATCACTAACAAATACGCGTTCTTGTATATACACACACTCAAGCTCATAATATGGCATCCCATTACCTTATCCTTTAATGAGTTACCCCACCAAAGCCAAGATTCTCGCTTAACCTTGCACCCTGATACCAAACGAATCGAGCAGCCTTTTCGAACCCCATAAGTCAACGCTAATACATCCACAATATTCGCGTGTCGACAACTAAGTGCCGGAAAGACAAATTGTTAGGGAAAAGAAAGGAGATAGAAGATATGAAGAACAAACAGTCACAAATCTTACAACGCAACGGAATAACATGTATTAATCAGCATAATATTTTACAAAGTCATTTCAAAAATGATACATCAGAGTCATATTAATACAATTCTACCCTTGGACAGTTATAATAGCCTGTCCCTACCTAACTGATATAAGACACATGTAATATAGTGGAAACAAGATAATATCTAGCTATCGATGGAGCCTCTTGCTCTGAACTCTTCCAACATGTATCCGTGGGAAACTTGAACTACTTGGCCGCCCATAAAAATTTGAGCACCCAAGAGTTTTAGGAAAAGAAAATAAAACACTAGGTCAGACATGGATCTAGTGTGAGTAAACTCAAACAACTGAATTATTATGTTTAAAATCCTTTTAAAATCAAAGGTGTCTCGTAAGACCACACCATACATAAACACGGACGGATTTTTACCTTACGATAACCAAAACATTTTTTATATAGAAAACCCAGTTATATTATAATAATGTCTAGAGTACAAATACTTATTAATCATAGCCAACAATTTTACATTAATTAAATTCCAGCACACTAGGTTCTACAGTCAAAACCGTAAAGGCACGTGTTGAAGATTGGATTCCATACTATGACAAGACACCGGGGTACCAGCTATCACGGTATACATCTAGAAAATTTACCAAGGGCCTCGTTGAGATCGTCTGCCAACACAAGACCGGCCTACCCTTGAGTGGATAGTACCATCACCCCAGATGCTTTGCAAGCCTTTTTATTGAGATCTCATGCACAACCAACCCATAAATTTGTAGATGCATCTAGAAAGGTAACAACACACCCTAATGGGAGCCATTCATTTAGCCTTGCTACATCTCCCCTGATTTTAGTCATTCCCGATTGATGAGGTTTGAGGCTACGCTTACCTTTTGAATAGCAATCCCTCTTGGAATGCTAACAATGCCTTCCAGGCAGTAATGCAGTGCCAACATTCATCCATACAAGTTATCCAGGATATGGACAAACCAAAGGCACTGCTTCTACTACATCCATTTTCGAATCACCCTAGGACTAGTAGCAAGTAGCCCTTGCACTTCAATGCCCCATCTTTGATTCCATATTCTTCACGATGTCTTCAGTTCGAACCACTTGGGTTGGATCGAAGTGGTTTTCGGATAACAAATCCGATCTCGGTTTTTTCGAAACAACTTTCGATAATTTTCGATAAACTTTACCCCAATTTTTTAGGAAATAAACAGACAAACTTAAGAATGGAGTTCACCTCCTAACCATCAGTAGACGGATTTACTTATCATTTATCATAGAAGAACAAAACGAGGTTTAAACGCACAATACACCATCATCGGATGATTATGCCATATAACTCACGTGTTTCTCCAATATATTTCCAAAGTTACGTTAGATCTAGATTTGATAGTCGTTTATTTAACTATCAAGTAACAATCATTCAACATTGGTTCAATTCCATATGGGATCCTTTAAGCCTTTATTTATTAATCTTTCATTAGTTAAAACACTTAGCAAAACTTAATCAAAAGATCATTTTAAAACACTATTCCCAAAACCCTTTACATCCCTTTTATACTTGGAAAACATTTTACTTATCTCAAAATATAAGTATTTACCAAAAACATTGAGAAAATTCCCTCTTCTCAAATTCCATATTAAATAGCCAAGAAATTCCATTTTCAAAACATCACTTACTATAAAACCCATTCACTTTGTAAAACTCATTCACTTACCCCTTATAAAAATTCTTTTGATCAGTTCACTTCATATTTCAACCCTTCTTAAAAAATTTCAAACAAGATTCAAACTCCTTTTAAAATGTGATGACCTAGAAATTTCTAACATTTGAAATGGAATATTTAATTGATTTTAAATATTTGGAGGTTAGTCTAACTTGAATTTTAATTATAACTGTGAATTGGGCAATTTAAATTTTTGAATTTAACTTATTAAAGTTGGATAAAAATTTGAATCTTCAATTTTAAGCTGGTTAAAAATATTTTGAAGGCTTAGATAATTTATATTGATAATACTGAAGATAATGGAAGCTTCATAATTTAATTTCGAAATGTTTGATTAGTTTTGAAATTATATGTTTAAATCGATATTTAGAAATGGCCTTCTGAGGCACAGTCTCGGAATTCGACGAAACCAATTCCATTGGATCTGTAATATTGTTTTATTATCGGATTTCAAATTTTGTAGTGATTGGAGTTGTTGTGTGAGCGTATGATATTTAAACGCGCGGAAAATTTAATCGAAATTTGAGATAATAACTGGGTTCAAAAAGTCATCTTCTCCATACAATCAAATTAGGACTCGAAACCTTTTCCATTGCGTTAGGAATAGGGGTATAACATTATAAACGCCTCGCGGCACACCTTGATAGGATGCCAAGATTTTAAGCTACAAATTCAAGTCGATTTAAATTTAATATAATTTATGCTTTGCCTGACCAGTCAAATTTCACGTCAATGTTTTTTTGCCTTCACCTCACAATTACTGTAGCTTTTTTATTCCCATACGCTACCCAGTGTCCTTATATCGTACTGCTATCCTATCTTCCTTTCAAAGCTAACCGATCTTTATAAAAATCGAACATCTTCACTCCTCAAGCTCGAAGTCAAAAAAAGCAAGGCAGAGCGAAAATTAGAACAGAAAAAATTAATGGCCGAATAAAAATTCGATCACAATTTCGTTCGAACAAAAAAATGAGACAAGATCGAATCTCGCCCTCAAATCTCTACACCCAAATCGAATACCTATTTCACTTCCACCCTCAGCTAAAATCAATCGCCGAACCAAAATCAGAAAAAAATGTCACGATGTTGAAGGCGCGAAGCTCGACGAAGCACGACACTAGTGGAGGGGAGGCGCGACAATGAGAAAGTCGGCAGGGTGTTTGACACTGTGGTGCAGGCACGATCTCTAGTCATTACCGTTAGGTTTTCGGCAAAGGGATAGAGGGTCGATTGTAGGATTGGTCGGAGTTTTGAGGGGCTTGTCATCGAGTTTAGGGCTGGACATGGCAGTCGTAGTGGAAGGTATCGCAGTTGAGTGACGTCGTTGGAGGAAGCTGTGTGGGGTTGTGGTGAAGGGGTGGCACTGCGATGGAGGTGGATCACGATAATTGACAGCGGGAGGCTCGCGGCTATAGGGTGTCGCGCGATGGAGGCAATTCGAATTGGGGAGTCATCGATCTGATTTTGGTAGAGCGGCCTCGAGGATGTCGTCGGCATTTTGGTGAGTTTCTCGCACGATTTACGATTGTATGTTGTTCGCTATTTCAATTTTAGTTATTCTGTTAGCTTCGGGTCGAACGATTTGGAATTTATCTATGTAGTCAAACAGAAACTTTTAGTTAGGAATATACAGACAAGGTTTAGAGAAAATATTTATAAAAGAATAAAAAAATGCATACATTGTAAACTGCAAACTTATTTTAAAACAAAGTATTAGGGTAATGAATTTGTTTAAATGGTTCGTTTAGTTATTTAGTTACTAAAAATAATTTGTAAAAGGAAATTAGTATAAAATTTAATTCTTTGATTAAAATTGAATCATTAGTTAAATTATTAGTTTAAAATAACAAATATAAGTTGAATTAAAATTTTAAAATGGAAATTTAATTGTTCGATTTATTCGAATGTTAATAAATGATATAATAATTCATACAAGGTTTAATACTGTAAAGACAAAATCGGGATTGGAAACGGATTGCAAATAAAAAGGTGAGATCTTCTCACTCAAGTTCAAATTGGAATTTCCAGTTTGATTTTAAATAGTTAAATTTAAATTGTTGATTGTGTGCTTGGATGATTGATTTATAATCGGTTATATTAGTTTAGACCCTATGCGCCGCATAATAGCGGATGATATTGTATAAATCCAATATACCGCGATATTCCACCTCGAAGTGGAATTGGTATTATATATGTATATTTGGAGCTGATTTCCCGCATTATATAGCGGATGAGACCCTATGCGCCGCATAATAGCGGATGATATTTTATAAATCCCATATACCGCGATATTCCACCTCGAAGTGGAATTGGTATTTAATTGTTATGCTAACATCTGTGGATGCAGGGAAACAGGTTGGAGGGATCCAACTGGATTCCTCAAATAATTAATTTATTTCAATATCGTGTGTTGATTATTAATAATCTGTGTGTGACTCTTTGTGATTGAAACTGTTGAAGGCTATAATTTAGCCAAATATATTTTTGGTATCGTAGGATACTAGAAATAAATAAAATTTGATTTTTGAAATTTAGTAGAAAATTTATGGTAAATTAATTCTAGAAAAATAAATAAATTCAATAGAATGAATTTGTTTCAAAAGATAATAAATTTGGTGTTGAAACAAATTTAGAAATCAATTTTGAAAATTGATTTAGTATTTGAAAATCAATTTAGAATTTAATTCGGTGCAGAATGAATATTTGGAAATCGATTTGGAAATCGTATATAAATGGATGTTTGGAAATTTAAATTCACAATGGGAACTTATAAAAGAAAGGGAATTTTTAAAAAAAAAATAAACATTTGGTTATTTCTAAAAAAAATGTGAAAGGAATTTACGGATTCGGAACGTAAATTTAAAATAAATCAAGAAAGATTTATTAATTGATTTGAATGAACCATTTTGAAATGGAAAATGTATTTTCCCTGAAAAGCTGATTATGATTTCGAAGTAGCCCATAAATATAAACTGAAATTTTTTAAGGATGGTTTAGAAAGGATACTTTGGATAAATTATTTTCTTAACTGGTTTCAAATCTTTAAAGTATAGATTTATTTAATTACTTCTAGAAGGGATTATTTTAAAGATTAAAATTGATATTTGTTTTAGAAAACGATTATTTAAATAGTTATACCTTATCTACTAATTTTATTTTAAAATTAGTTGGGACTTAAAATCTTATATGTGATAATTAGTATAATGTTTTCATAACCAATATTTTAAGTAAGTATTTAAGATGGTTTTATTTTAAATGTTCCAAGAATATTTTGGATAAGTGAATTGAATTATTTTGACGTGGCAGGTTTCCAGTGGAAATGAATAAATATTTGGAAATATATTCCGCGTAAGGAAAATGATTTGAATTTTTTTTCAAAGGATTGAAATGTGAAAATTGATTTGAAATTTGTTTTCAAAGTGTTGAAGTGTTAAAATTTATATCTTGCGAAGATATTTTGAAAATAATAACTGGGAAAAAATTATTTGAAATTTAACGATTGTTGTGAGTGATGATAGTTAAATAACCGACTATTAATATTGGCCTTTTTAATGGCATTTGAATTTCGATGCGACTGGGGTCGGATTCCAAGTGGATATCCGAAAACCACATCGAACCTTTGTGATTGTGATGGATCTTTTACTTAAAAAATCAAAGTGAAAACTTTTGTGATTTGTTGAAATCTGAATATAACACTTTTTTTTTAAAATAAGCGCTCATTATTTGGATTAGCTGGGAGAGGACCTTGTGTCATAAAACCCATTCCGAATAATGATACTACGAAATGGAACTGCATTTGAAGATGGTGTTGAAGACCGGGTATTTTCGAAAACGAAAAGATTAACTGTCGAATGTCTGTGCACCGGGTTGCTCCGGTATAGAGATTTTATCACACTTTGTGATGGGGATTCCGGACGTGATTAATAAATATCCGAATTTGCAAGGGCTTCTTGGAAGTGCCTTCGGTTCCTTTTGATCCCGGAACAGACCTGTATGGATGTGTGTATGACGTTACACTTTGAGATGTAAAGCTGGTTTCTATCAAATACATTTCTATTGGTGGCGGAGAATTTATTCTCTTAGCTTAACACCCTTCTCTGAGACGTATGAGCTCAGATGTTATGTAGTTGATGGTTATTAGTGATATACTCCCAATTTGGTAACGTGGCGTACGAAGTGTTGCTGATCATTTGTTGATCAAAGCATGGCTTTGTGAAAAGCTTAGCTTTGTGGACGAGACCTCATCGAGCCTCACAAACCGGTAATGGTCGAAACAGGAAAGATGCAGCAAGGTTTCAGGGGTAGCTCCCTTAGGGTATGTCCATTCCTTCTAGAAAAGGGTGGTATCAGGTATGGAGCCCTGATATTTAACCTATGTGGTTACTGCAAATACATTTCTTTGTGGTTGTTGGTGTAGAGGATCCTCGGATAAAGGTCGCAAACGACCGGGGGTGCCATATCTTAGGTTTTACTCCTCGGGAAGGGGGTAACCGTGCTTGTGTTGGCAGAGAGCCGGGTAGGTTCTCGAGGTGTCCCTCCAGAGGCGTAGCCATGTGGCATAGCAAGTTCCTTAGCCTGACCATTTGTTGGAAATCCAATCATCAATACGCGCCTTGTACGGTTTTAGTTGTAGAACCTGCCATTTAATATGGTAGCTATAGTAGGCATACTATAATGGTACGTATGCTGGCTAAGATTAATATTATACTTGCAAATGTTTTCCAATATGCACTAATGATAATATTAAAAAAGAACTTTTCGTATTAAGCATGTTGGACTATCATAAGGAGAAATCTCCTCCAATTGTGGATTTGCATTGTGTGTGTGCGGGAGACCGTATGGTAGTTTCAATTTCCAAAAAAGCATAGCGAATTTCTTTTTTATTTTCTTTGTGAAAATAGCTGTTTTAAGATCTCACACCAGTCCCACGACTGACCTGGAGTTTATTGTTCCCTTTCTAAACTCTGGGTGCCCACAATTTTTCCACACGGGCAGCCTAGAGTCAGGTTATCAGTTATTCGAAAGCGAAGTCAAGAAGTTGCTATAGAGATCGAGAGTTGAAGCTGGATGGCGAGGCGTATTACTTATACTATGTAGTGTCTGCTGCGTATGGGTTAGTGCAAGTCAAATCTCTATGTAAGCAAGTTAATATAGCTGCCAGTGTTGTATTGTGTCATTGTAAACTCTGATAATGTGATGTATAAACTGATATAGTGCTTTTTTTTAAAGATCATTCATTTATCTATTATATTTGTTCCGCTGCGAAATGTGACACTCTATCTTTTCTTCTTCTTATACCTCTTTCTTCTTTAAACCAAAAGACTCGTACATTTGTTCCACTTTGGGCTGAATTGTTGTGGAATTTTGCCATCTCAAAAGGGGTACGGATTTATGGGCCTTTACAGTGGTATCAGAGTATTTGGTTAAGCGAGAACCTTTTTAGGGATATAAGATAGTATTAGCATTTGTTAAGTACTATAGTAGCTACTGGCCTCGTTATATGTAACGACCCGGAATTTTGGTCATTTGATTTTGCACGTTTAATTTAGTTTTAAATGTTGAATTTGAAATAATAATGGATTTTGAATATGGAATAAGCAATGAAATAGTTTAAAATTTCAAATATAGTGATTTAATGGATTGGTGAATAGTAGATTTAATATTTGAAATTAGGTAACTATGCGGATCTGGAGTTTGAACAAAAATGATTTAAGTTAATCTAAATTCTATGGGGATTAGAATTATAATATTGAACTTTTGAATGGAACTAAAAGTCGATAGATTAAAATTTGGGATTTATATATTAATTTAACAGTGGAATTTAATATATAAAAATAATGTAAATGATCAAATTTTGAGTTAATATGAATCGAAATGATTTCTTACATGGATATAAATTCTATTTGAATTATAAAGGAGTTAGTAAGTTTTTAAAATTTGAAATTTCAAGTAATTCCATCGATTTTGAAAATAACTCGATTTAACCGACACGTTAAAATAGCCACTACAACAAAACAACCATATTACAACCTTTCATTTACAACCAACACAAACTGACAGTTGTAATATGTATTTTTTAACAACTGTTTATTTTAGCAGTTGTAAAAAAGATACTTTTAACAACTTTTATTTTTGCAGCAGTTATAATATATGTCTGTAACAACTGCTTACTTGTGCCCCTTGTAAATATTTATTTATAACAACTGTTTTTGTTAGTGGTTACCTAAGTTACTTTTTGGTCATTGAAAATTACCGCTTCCCTCCCCCACATTTCTTCGGCCGCTCAATTTATTAAAAACCAGGCCGCCAAAATTTCCTAAAAAATAGACCCTAACCCTTCGCATTTTTGCTAGCTGCCTTGCCATCGATATCGATGGAGATAAACCCCATCACGCTTGCTGCCATTGCTATAATCCACGAAACCTTCTTGAAAGCCCTAACCTGCTACTCTCCACTAAACCACCTCACTATCATTGTTGTCAACGACACCCATTTACAGACAGTAATCCGCTAATCTCCGCCACTTGCTTTGCTTACGTGTTGCTGCTGATTACAGGTATCGGATCATTCAATTACTACATCGAATGTTTTCTACAAATATCCTAATTTTTGTGTTGATTTTGGTTTTCCTTTTCTTTTCCTTTCTTCCTTTTGGGTTACAGATACCTTTAATAATCTGGTTTATCTTGATCGTATTATAAACATTCTTGTCTGAAATAATTTTTTTTTATTTTAACTTTTGGATATGAAATTATTGTTATTAGTACAGGTTCCGTTCCATTGATGCTTATTTAGCTACTATTGACTTGGAGTATTCTGTCTTTGTCTTATAAAATTAATAGTTTTACTGTATATGTTAAGGTATTTGATGCTCTGAGATTGGTAATATTTGTAGGAATGTATTGAATTGAGTCATTGACATTCTTGACATTGGATATATCAGATATATTTGGTGCTTAGTAGACTAATTGGTTATTATAATTATGAGCAGCTTAAGACTTGATATAAAATAAATGGTTGGATGGAATAGTTTTGTGAAAGTAATTGGGTCTTTGGATTTGATTTAATTGGACTGTTGATTCTAGAATCTAAGTAGCAAGTAGTGACAGCATAAGAATTATCAAATTAGATAATAAATCAATGCAATTTAGTTTTCATATTTGATTGCGAGTAAGAAGATTTTTTAATGTATTATTATTTTTTAGTGCCCTTAAAACTTATTTCATGAGCTTAAGTTGAAGCAATTGTTCAAAGAAATACAAAACAAATCTTTTGAAACTGTGTTTTCTGACCTTTGCCAATAATTCAAACATAGGCCTGTGAAGATAGAGACATCAAGACAGGACATTCATACAAGGAGGCCAGCCATTGTTGATAGTAGGAATTGCAAAGCCAATTATTATCATTTACACGTTTCTGTACAATTTTGCAAAAGGCCGAGTGGATTTGGGAGGTCATTTGTTCTTAGCTTGGTCCGGATGGTATTGCATATGTCAAATGACTATTTTAAATTTTCCATCATACTTATTCGTTTGCCTTATTCATTATGAAATGTTATGTAGAGTATTTGTATGGACTGCTTTGATGCTCCTTCTTCTTGCCGCTTTAAATGCGTCTTCTATCAATAGTGGATTCACCAGTGTTGCAGGGGAGCTTTTTGGGATATTAATCGCCGTCCTTTTCATCCAAGAAGCGATCAAGGTATGGCCTATTACAATATGCTAGTATATATTCATATAGTATGTAGCCTGTGCTGATGGCACAAGTTTAGGATTTAGTTGACATAATTTACAATATAATAAGTTGGATATGTACAGTTTCATTGGCGTTAAATTTATTCATAACAGATCAATAAGAGTTTTTTGTAATGTTAAAACACATACAATATGCAATTAACATTTTTATTTTTCATTTTTGAACAATATGAGTACTAGTAGAGTGTACCAATACAGTGGATGCAGCCATGAATAATGTTGATGATCGATTACTAGATGTGCTTGAACCCAACTTTGCTGTTCTTAGGTCCTAGATGAGGATCAAAGAGGTTTGGAATTGACTGCATCAAAGTTAGACAATACACAGAGAATTGATGAATCACATGCTAATGGCCAATTCACACAGCGTGATGTTGAAATTGCAAAAGTAGCTAAAGATAAACCAAGGAGCTGGCACTAAATTTGAAGAGCGTTACATAGTTATACAATGAATATGCTGTTCCTTTTCAGTTTTGGGAGGTAAATATTTCTACTCATGATCAAAATCTTTATATGCAGTGCTCAATCAGTTTTATTGTAACTCGATGTATGTGAGTTATTATGAAAGCGCTTTGCTAAATTCAAATATTGTATTGGCATCTGCAATATCATATTCCTTTGTTTATTCAATAACTACAACAATTACTGGTACATTCATATATTGGAAATATCTAGCTGCTTTTTTAGGTTACTAATATGAGACTAATCGCTTGCTCTGTTCTCATGCATAGGCAGTTAGACTAGAAGGAGATGTTCGCAAGAAAGAAGATGCAGCAAGGGTTCTGGAAACAACAGTAAAGCACTTCGGGAAACTTGATATTCTTGTTAATGGAGTAGCAGGAAATTTTCTTACATCTCCCGAGGACTTGTCACCTAATGGTTTTCAAACAGGTATTGCCTTCATTGCTTGATGAATTTTCAAATGTTTGTTAGGTTTCAAATTTGGTTATAAGTTAATCTTTAGGTTACATTGGGAAGGAATCATTAGTGAAAAACAAAATAAAATAAATCAACTGGAAAGATCTGACCGTTATGGTTTTCTTTTTCCAAGTATCATAACTGTTATGGTGACTTTAATTGCTGTTGAAGCCTTAGACTTTAGTACATTTTTATCACTGTTAATCAATATTATTTTATTTCTATTTCTTGGTTGTGGAAATCTATTCAGTTGGTACATACACAATGTGTCATGAAGCCTTGCAATATTTAAAAGGTGGTAGCAAAATGTTGAACATTAGTGCCACTCTTCATTATGCTGCCTTATGGTATCAAATTCATGTCTCAACAACCAAGGCATAACAAGTACTTTTGTTCATTAATTCTGTATATGCACTAAAACATTTTGTCTTTGGCATTCGGTTCTCTAAAAGTAATAAATGTTATTCAAACAAGATGATCGAGTATAAAGATTTCATTTACATCTATGTGCTTAAAGAGCCTTTAAGGCAATGCTGACATAAAATTTCCCAACTGTCATAGAAAATTATCATGGTTTATTTGTTTGATTTTATTATCAATTTGTACATAGTGTTTACAAATTGCAACAGAGTAATAACTCAACATGCCATATTTCGTCACTTTCCTGGAGGATAAATATTTAATGTGTTTTTGGGCTAGAACTAATATCGGGTTCAAGTGTAGTAGAAATGCTCATACTGAAAGCTTGATAAGGTGTAGCTTGCTAGCATTAGCAAGCTTGATAAGATGTAGCTTCTAAACAATGTTCTTTTTCTTAATCCTTTACCATTTCTTAATGAGCAATCTGATTATTATCTATCTGATTATGTCTGTTCAGATAATAATTATGGTTATTATAGTACTTAGCAGGATCCAAATCTGAACTCGTGTTATTTGAGAGTAATATAGCAGCAACAACACTGTAGATGCTACCAATTTCTTTGCTCCAACTGATGACTACCAAGCTGCTTTATTATAACTCTTATGATTCCATTGAGTATAGTGAAGAAGTCACTCGACAATCTCAACACAAAAGACAGTTTTTGTGTGTAGTTGGAAGTTAATGGTTAGTGTATGTAGAGATTTGAAAGTGGGATGGTTAGTGGTATATACATCAGTGTGTTAGCAAGCGGGGGGCAGTAGAGGGAGTTGTGTCAGGGGGATGTAATAGATTTAGTTATATTTTGTAATAAAATTATGAATTCAAAAATGGTGTAAAATTGAATTGTTTTAGCTTTTATTAAATGTGAATGGTTCATGTTGTTTCAAGTAATGTTAACGATCGCAGTTATTATTAGTGAAATATCGGTTTTAAATATAATGTTGTGAAATTTATGGTTAATGGCAGTTGTCGGAAGATGAATTGCAATTGTTGGTAGCAGTTGTAAAAAGATTTATTGCAACTGTCAATAACAGTTGTAAATGAATCTATTACAACTGCCAAAAGCAGTTGTCATACCTGCTACAGCACTAAATGTTACATATCTACAAGAGTTACCAACAGTTGTAAAATGGTTATTTGCAAGGGTAAGAAACAGTTGTAACATACAATATCACAACGGTTATATGCAAATAAAGAACACAGTTGTAAAAAATTGATAGTCTTTTACAACTTCTTAAAATACGACTGTTGTTCCACCGTTGTAATATATCTTTTACAACCATGTTCCACCGTTGTAATATGCCTCTTTTGTTGTAGTGAGCCTTCCAAGACACAGTTTCGAAATTCGACGAAACCAATTCCACCGGGTCCGTAATAGTTTATTATTATCCGATTTCAAATTTCGTAGCGTTTGGAGTTATCGTTAGTGGTGCGGGATAGAAACCCATTGAAATAAATATCAAAAATTTAATATTTTAATTCGATTCGGAAAGCTATCTTCCACATACAATCGAATTGGACCTTGAAACATGTTCCATTGTGTTCGGAATAAGGGTTAACCATTTTAAATGTCAGGCAGCACGCTTCCTTTGGAGTTCATTCGAAAAAGCATGTAAATTTTGAAAATAGTATTAAAATAATATATGTGTATACATATATATATACATGAAACAGTAAGCCCTAGCAAAAGAATTCATGCAGTCGCCTCTAACGAAATCAATGGTCGAAATCATCAGACCTTTCCCCCTCGATTCCTCTTGATCTATGCAATATTATCGAAAACCTTCAACTAGAAAGTCAGAGAGCTTGTCGAGATCTACGAGGTGGACGGCTATGATCGTCGATGGTGGAGCATGAAGGCCAGGATCGTGCCGCATTTGTCGCGTGTTTAGAGGGTGATTTCGTCGAGATGGTAGGGTCGGACCTGATGGGATTTGCGGCGGTGGTGCACGGCGATGCGAACTTTCGTGTGGTGGCCTTCGATCGAGCTCGGGCGTCACGGTGGAAGAGCGGCAATTGGATGATCGTGCATGAGTATGGGTTGTTTTTGTTCGTCTTTGACCTGGTGTACGTGAGAGGGAAGAAGTTTAAGCACGTACGGCCACTATTTGGAATTTCGAAATGAACAGCCAGATTTCCTCTGGTATAATTTTTTTTTATTTATATAAATTTTTATTCAAAACTTTAAAAATTCGTATCTTTGTCATACGAGGTCGAAATTGGACGAACCAAGCGGCGACAGAATCGTTGCGACGAGCACTACATCTGGAGCATATATGGAGACGTTTGGAGCGAGTTAAAATTTTGGGTTAAATCGAACATGTTTAATTTAATATAAAATTTAAACGTTTGATGAATTGAAAACTCAAGGTGAGTTAATCTCACTCAATTTTGGACTGTTGATATTAATTTTAAATAGTTAAAATTAATTAATGATTGATCGGTTGAATTGATAAATCTCTGTCAATTGAATGTGATATCATATAAACAGTAGTATATATATATATTGGAGTGATTGATATTCCCGCATATATATAGCGGATGAAACCCTATGCGTCCCGCATAATAACAGATGATCCTATATACCGTGATATTTCGTCTCGAAGCGGAATTGGTGTCTTTATGTGGTGCTAAAATCTGTGGATGCAGGGAAATAGGTTGGAGGGATCCAACTGGATTCCTCAAAATGTTGAATTTTAGTTTCATATATAGTGATACATGTTTTATTGAAGTAATCTGTGATAGATTATTGTGTGATTTGAATTGAGTGGATGTTATGGCAGTTAGCCTAGATTTGGTATTTTTAAATACCAATAATATATGGTTTGAATTGGAAAAGAACTTTAATGGAATTTTTAAAGTAAAATATTTATATAGAATTTGAGTTATTTGATTTGATAAAATAATGGTTTTGAAATTTGTAATTAACTATTTTGGAATATCGTAAATAGAGATTTTGGGATAAAAGTATATAAAAGGATTTTATATAATAAATTCTTAAGCAGTACTTGTTTAAATATTACAGGTTGAAAAATCAAGGTTTTTAATCGATTGGAAGGATAGGAGTGGAATTGGAAATGAATATAATGTTGGTTATACTGGAACTCAAGTAAGATTTCCAAATTTACAGAATGAAATTACAATCGAGAAATTGGACTTGTTTTAAAAAGAGGATTTTTAATTATTAACTAGGTAACTTTAAAAGTGTTAAAAATATTCTGGAAATTAGTTATTTAATTATTTTAAATTGTTTAAAGCATATTTAATTATTAATTAGTTACCTTATAATGATTGTTAAAGATTTATTAGTATTTAAGAACTAGTCAGTATTGTTGTTTTAAAAAATAAATTATTAAATATAATATGGCTTTGTATAATAACTTTTATTTAAGTATATTTGCCTAAATTAAACTTGGAAATTTATTTTAGAAACTTACAAGCATTATTTTGAGATAATTTTTAAATAAAGTTTTAAGGAAGTAATGGTATACTCACATAGCATAATCGGAGGCAGTGAGTGCTTGTAATTAAGTTTTGGATTTTTTTTTGGGATAGAGATGTAACGATGGAGCTATGAATCCATGGTTTGATACCGCAGTGGTAATTTTCATATTATTTTAAAAGGTTTTTCAAATATTTTTGAAAAGGATAATTTGTGAATATACTGAATTCGATAAGATAAGCACAAACTTTTGGATAAAAAGATTTAATTTTTGTAAAATTTAAATTAAATATGACTTAAAGTTTTTCAGTGGAAAATGGAATATTTGGTTGATGATTGTTTATTTGATAGTTAAATAACCGACTATCAAAGTTGGACCCAAATATAACTTTGGGAATATCTAGAAGTAACACGAGAATTATATGGTGCAGTTACCGTTTGAGGCGCTATACTGTACGTATAAACTCATGTCGTTCTTTTAGGATGATGTTAAGAAAATCCATCAACTAACGATCAGGAGGTGATCTCCGATCTTATTTTCGTCTGTTTATTTCCTAAAGAATCAGAGTTGAGTTATCAGAAAATATCGAACATTTTTTCGAAGAGACCGGGATCAGACAAGTTATTCGAAAACCACTTCGATCCAACGAGTACATTTTCGATGTGAAAATAAGAGCATTGAGTCGTAGATGGAGCAGTGAAGTGTAAGGGCTAATCGCTACTAATTCTGAGGGTGATTCCAAAATGGATGTAGTAGGAATAGTGCCTTCGGTTCCGTTCGGATCCAGAACGGACTTGTATGGATGAATGCTATCGGTACATTATCATTGAAGGACAATGAGCATTCTAAGTGAAACTTTCTTGGAAAGGTAATCATAGCCTTTATCCTCATCAACCGGGAATGACTGAAAAGCAGGGAAGATGCAGCAAAGCTAAGTGGGTAGCACCCAATTAGGGTATATTTATCACCTTTCTAGATACCCTTGGATATTATTACTACGATTCATGGAAGGAGCTCGAAAAAAGTGGCAACACTTGGGGTGATAGCATATTCGGTCTATCCAAGTTAGGGATAGACTGGTCTTGTGTTTGTAACATCCCGCCTTTTCGCACACTTCAAATCGACACACGTGCCAATTCAAACCATACGGAATGCCGGATTGTTAGGGGGTAAATAAGAAAAATAGGAAAGAAATAAAAACAAAACGGAATCTCACAACGGAAGGATAAAATATAATAACCAAATACACAGTTTAGAAAGCTGTTTACAAAAACATTGGTTTTATTTATATAATACATATCAGAGTTACACTTACCAATAACAATGCAGAGGAATTAAATAGTGTAGTGGAATAATAGTAGATAATAGTACAACAAATCTTCGTCTTCGTCCACCAGAGCGAAAACTTCAAATCCTGAAACGCTCGGACTGACCTAAGCGAATTTGGAAAGACAAAAACACTCGAGTCAGAACTAAAAGATCTTATGTGAGTTACATTAACAGAAATAAATATGAGTGCAGTAACTGAAGAGATGTTCGGGATTTACATCTCCTAAGGATCCGTTAAACTATTTACTATGTAGTATATTGCGCTATTATAATAGTGTCTAATTGTAAAATAAACTTACTTTTAAATAGCGTTAAAGGGTTACCCATATAGCCCTTAACACAGAATATATTCCCATAGTCTATACAGTACCGTAATCTCCCCCGTACTGGGCGTCGTCAGAGGGCACTCCATAGGTATGGTACAAAACCAAAATCGTATAAGGCGCGATAGGGTAGGTGACACGGCACAACTAGGCAATGCTAGGGTAGATATACCAATTATGCTTCCGGGTCGGTGGTAACGCATAGCCGCAGCTACCGCCCACCTCGAGCCACACCCCCAAATCAAAGAAATCAAAAGTGGCCACTGAACCAATCCAAAAGTCAAAGTATAATATCGAAGGGATGTGTCCGATCAAAGGTGCTACCTTATTAACCCGTCAATCGCTCATGTTTTAGCCACCTTATGCCAACTCACGGGAGTCGGGTCCACCTATTTACCTTAAAGGAAACGCCACCACCATCCTACTTCATTCTGGAATCTCCACCGCGTACACAGTTGTTAAAGTGGTTTTCGGGGTTGGCAGAGAGTATGACAACTTCCGATCCCGGTCTCTTCAACAACCAAACGTTATTATAACACCGCGGTCATTTAAAATAATTATACTTTAAAACCAGAATAAAATATCCATTTCAAAACCATATAAATATGATATCATTTCCTTTTAAAACCCGAATTAATACGATATCATTTTATTCCAATATATATACTTTCCAAAATCATAGGGTTTTCAAAGTAAATATTTAAGATCAAAACTCTTGAACATAAAATTTCAAATTATACTACCTTGAAAATCATAACTTTGAAACAAGTTTCCATCTCTTAAATGGTCAAGTATTAGATTACTTTTATAACACAAAATAGCTTCTTTAAATTTTACAAATCAATTCCAAATATCGATTTAAACTTCCAAATACCATTTTAATTCTTATGTTTCAAAGCTTTAAATATTTCACCATTTCAAAACAACTCATTTGACAAACCTATATATATCAAATTCAATTACTTATTATTTAGACTTGAAATGTTTACTTAATGAATTCAATATAATCTAAGTAAAACCTTTACCTTCACATAACTGGATATTCCTTCAATTTATTATATATTCATTTAAATCAACCTGATATTCATTTAAATCACTCTACACAAAATCAAGTTGTAAATCGTACCCTTTAAAAATTCTAACTTTTTATTAAATTCCAATTTAAATTAATATTCCTCTTCAACCTTATTATCTTTTAAGTCATTAAAACTCTAGAATTTAAATTTCAAATAAATACTGGATCTCAAAAAAAAATCAGACTTTATTTTATACTTCAAATCCATTTTATACAAAGTTTAAAACCTGGAATCTACTATATATAAATAACCTTTATTAATAACCAAATCAAAACCCATAAACCATATATATATAGCTTTACAAACCATAAAAACATTTCAAAATAATTTTATATATATACCGCAGTGCCTGTATAAAATTTTCTACCCTATAGTCAAGCGATACGGATGTTTATCATTTCAATCCGCAATTTAAAATAAAAATGCGGTTGTATATCATTTCAAACCGCAATCTCGAATGAAATAAAAATGCATAGCAACTTGCAATTAATAAAATTAATCATCCATTCATCCATCAAATCATACATCCATTTATCACAGTCATCATCCAATTTCAAACAATCATCAATACATAACAGGTGATAAATAATGGTATCAATTATCAGTTTATACTCAAAATAAATTTAATAACTGTTAATTGGCAGTTTATATGCAAAAATAAACGTAAATTTAACTGGAAGTTAATATGAAATAAAATTTAACATAACTATGCCTGGCAGTTAATATGAAATAAATTCTAACTGTCAAATTTATATGCAATAAATAAATAAATTTACAGTTATATTAAATAAATGCGTTTAAACAGAAATAGTGAATAAAACATGCCAAACAGTCATAAAAATTTCTACCCATATCTAAAATTAATTTAACAAACACAAGAAATTTTAGAAATTGTGAGTGGGTTAAAACACTCACCTTTTGAAGTTAAATTGAATTTAAATCCAATCTAAATCCAAAAATTTGACCGTCTCAGAATTTGTCCAAACCAGCATCATCAAGTTAGGAATTTCAATACGATCCTAACAAAAAAAACCACGCACGAAACGGGATTCGTATGCGAGAGTTATAGCAATAGTTGTGATTGAATTTAAATTTTAAAATAACAAAAAAGGGAACATATTAGATTACTTGCCACGTCATCGCTTCACATCACTCCCAGACCACGCGTCCTGTACCGCTCCATCCTTTCTCCCTCACGCTCACACCTGCAGAACGCACTCAAGCCACCAATCAACTTCGCCGTCAACACCTAAGCGCTGCGCCGCCTCTGCCTCAACGCCGCCGCCCAGAGCACGACCTCGCGACTTCTCCCCCATGCTCGATCAGACACGTACCCATCAGCCCCCTAAAAACGAAAATCTAATGCACTTTTGCCGCAGATCCAGCCGTTGATTTGCCAAATAAATTGCATGGATGAAGTCCCCTCGGTCCTCTCTTCAAAACCCAGAAAGGGTTTCTCGATCCGACAAAGTTGATCGCGGCGATGATGAACGGCCGCGAATTCTTTGATTTTTACTGATCAGATTATGAGCCAAAACGGAAAAATGAATTTCAGATTTAGGTTGCGCTCATCGAGGGCACCAACGTATATTTATTTAAAAAATTTCTAAGAACTTTGAATTTTAACTTTTGATTTGGATCTGTAAATGGATTTAGGGTTTTGCAACCATAGAAGAAGAGAAAGGGTTGAAGAAATGAATGTACAGCAAATGAGAATAGAATGGAGGCTAGGGTTTATGATCGTCTATTTATAGATAGATCGCAAAAAAATAGGTGTGCACGAATTTAACGTGCAAACGGAAGTGGTCCCAAAAGATAAATAATATTAATTACACACGTTACGGATTTAGGAAATAAATAAATTCCTTATCATTTACATTTTATTTTAAACGTATTTACAAATGTAAATCTAGACATTTCGTTTACGTTTGAAAATATATCCACAATTTTATTAATTTTCAAATTGATCTAAACAAATTTAGATGTAAATTAAAAGCTGATAAGTCTATCCATTGCAGTGTTAATTTCTCCACTTCCTTATATTTAGAAATTATAAATTAAGTTTTCAAAAACCTATTTGTTTTATTTTCAAACTTTTATATTCTCATCTTTTACCAGAAATAAGGATGCACTAACATTTGTTCATGGTTTCACCTTATTATCCTCAAATTCCATTTTAATTTTCAATAATTAAAATTGTTGAATTTTTGATACTTTAATTAAATTTATACATCTTGCTTTCTATAATCTATATCAACAAATGGTCCAATTATAAATAGAATTAGCATTAACTTCATCTTATAGAATTAACTACTCCAATTACAAAACAAATCTACGCTAACTGCACGATTTAAGTCAATTAATTGTAATTGCGTCTATGTTAAATGTTATAAATTATAAATTGGAACCTCAATAAATTCGCTTATTGATTTAAAATCTTTCTATTCAGTAAATAGACATTTTATGGGTATAAATAACATTTGAATTATAACACATGTCATTAGTGCATGCTTCATTTCTTATAAACTCCCCTTTATTAACTAGAACACATTAACCAAAACAAAATAATTAATCCAGATTTATTTCAATCGATTGTCATTCTTAACTTAACATACTCAAAATGGTTAACCTAAATAATTGTTACCCTTTTACATTCAAATTCACTTATAACCATCATTACAACAATGTTGCCATAGATTTAGATTTAATTAAATAAATTAGATGAATGGGTAAAATTTTGTAATTATCACTAATGCCAAATATATATGCATTAATTACTACTTATTATTTCGAATTCATTTATTAATTTACTAGTTTCCTTTGTCTTCTTATATCCTATTTACTACCAAACTTTCTATTTAGTTAAAGTTTATCAATATATATATATATACCTAGGCAATCAAGTTCTTGTCTTTTCTGTTATTTCAATTAAATCGGGTATGCACAAATAAATTGTTTATTAACTTATTCTTACAAAATTATTTACATGCATTCAGTTACACCTAATTTAATGCATTGATTTTCATTTATAAATCTTAACACCCTAAATTTGACAACTTCTAACATGGCATTACTTCTCATATTAAATGTAACTTTTATTTAGTGTATTAACATTTATTTCTATTTAAATTTCATCAACCAAATTAAACATGTAACTTATAACTATTTCTTACAATCCAAATTATTACACCCATTGTCATATTCTGAATGGAGCCAGCATTTAATTACACAATTTATCTAAATTACATTAGGACAATATTTAATTCTCTTTGATAATATTAAATCCCCAATTTATTAAATGGAATCAATATATCTTTCTTTGTATATTGTACGTCTAAATATCTTAATTATCAAATTTCAATTTATCCCTCAACCCCCAAATAACGTTATCAACAATCTTCATATTATAATTAATATTAACCTTTATTTCATCTTATAGAATCAACTATCTTTTTTGACAAATTAACCTACCTTACTGCACAACTTGAGAAAATTAATTGCAAATATGATCTCACATTAGACTTCATAAATTATCAGTTGAAATCTACATAAAACCATTTATTTAATTAAAACCTTGCTATTATACATATTGACTCTTTACATGGAATTAGATTACATTCCTTAATTTCATTAAAACTTTATTTCTCACCTAAATCGCAAAATAGTAAATTTCAATTACTACAGAAATTTTATTTAAGATGAATCTGAATCCCAATCAATTGTTATTGCACTCCTTATTACATTAAATTCCATTCAGTTTATACATTTTAGAATTAAATTCAAACTACCTACAAATCTTATTTCATTCATAAGTGCCATCATTTACCACATTATTGCATGGTTTCATTTAATTATATTCATGCTATTCATGTTTCTATTAAACTTGCATACACACTTCCGTTATTATTTAATCAATTATTAAACATTATGACCAAATCATCTAACAAAATTGTATAATTTTCCATTTATTAACATTCAGTTACTATTCAACATGTTTAATTCATTAGATAAATCAAATAATTACGCTTGCTTTTCTCATTTGATTTTATAACCTAATATACTATTCATATTAAACCTATTTCATTCAATTCATACAAATTCAGCTAGATTAACTTTACTGTCTAGATTTTCATGCGGTTACTTTTAATAAATCGAATATTGTATTGGATAATTTTACTGCTTACCTTTTATATATAAAAAAATTTCAAAATATACGCTCTCATTACTACCTTTATTAGGATTTATTCCCTTATACTAATATTTAGTTTATTTACCCTTAATATTTCATCTCTTTTTAAATTAAATTACAAAATCTTAATTAAATTAACCAACTTAAATTGTCGAAATTTACGGGTCGTTACATTCTTCCCCACTCAAAACTTTTCGTCCCCGAAAAGGAAAAAGAAGGGAAAAGAAGGATTTAGAATCTACTTATCTTATTCAAAACATTACCTTATAAACAATTAAATTTACAGTATCTGTTTCTTTTCTTAAAATATACAAATTTAGAACATTATCCTTTTTATACTTAAATTTATTAGAGTTTGAAGAACATTTCAAAATATTTCTAAGTCCAAATTTAAATGTCTAAGTAGTTCCAATCACTAATCATCCAAATTAATACAACAACCATCAATTTCCTCGAACAACATACATACAATTACCAAACAACCATACAATCACACAAATCGAAAAGTTTTTTGGGTTCAAACTTGAAATTGTACGGAATGAAAAATAACTATCAAGTGCATCATTTACTCAACAGTCTTAGATGGGACAGAATAGATTATTTATTCATCCAACTACTTCAAATTTCCTTCCCCAACCAAACAATAACAATTCTACCAACAAATCAATTAACTCATTATAAATTTTTATTTCATACATTAGCTATTTGATCTTTTCATTCATATAACAGTTTATCTTTTATTTTCATTTATTTTCTTAAAACCCTTTTTCTTAAGTTTACAATTCATACCACATAAATTTATCCTTTTACAATTTACATTTATATCTAATGACTTCAAAATTTTATTTCTCATTCAATGGTTGTTTCCTTATTTCTACTTATTTCTTACCATTAAATTCTTATTTATAATAGCAATTCATTGAATACCTCATTACCTACCTTTACCTGTATAATTCCTATTACATTCTTTATTAAACATTTCAACTTTTTTATATTAGGTAAGTTATATATGTTAAAGAAAATGCAAATGAATTTATACAAGTTTTATCTCATCTTTTAATTAAATTTAACGTTCAACAATATTACTCTTTGTCTCATATGTTATAAATTAGAGGTTTCAATTTATTAATCACTTACCTTTTATTTCACTACAATAATTTAAACAATTAATTAGTGGAAATTTAAGAATTAAATTCCGGGTTAAATTTCAAATTATTTTGAAACAATAGATAAATATTTTCTTATAACTTATATACCTCTAGTTTTATTTAAACAATTAAAAATTTAGATATTTTCAAAATAAAGCTGCAGTAGAATTACTACAGTGGCATTTCCCCTTCGAAACTCGAAAATAGAAGTCGATGATGTGGCCGCCATCACCGAATTTATTTTCCAACGACAGAGAGGAAAGTTCATAACTTATTTTCTCCAAAATCTTCTTTAAAACAATTCTTCTGAATTATAATGAAATATTTATATCGAAAAATATTTATAAACAATATTATTATATTTCAAAATCCTTTGAAAGCAAATTTTCAAAAATCCCGGACTTAAGTCCTAAAATTTCCAACTTTCATTTATTTTAATTTCAATCTCATTTTACCTATTATTTAAAATTTTATTCCTAACAACCAATCTATTGCAACCAAAATATATATATATATATATATATTTAAAAATTTATTTTATATATAGAAAATATAATAGGCAAAATTATTTCATTCACCTATATTGAAAACAAATATTATTTCGGTCTGTCCTATTAAGTGTTTAGAAATCCCTATTGATGTCATAGCGTCCCATGCACCAATCGGAATTTATAATTACAAAACGGAACAGATTAACACAGTATCAAAATCTTTTTATAACACTAACAAATACGCTCTCTCATATATATACACTCAGCGACTCCCATAGGGTATTACTACCCTATTTAGTAAAGAGTCAAACCCACAAAGCTAAGGTTTATCGCTAAACCTAAGCTCTGATACCAGATGTAACATCCCACCTTTTCGCACACTTCAAATCGACACACGTGCCAATTCAAACCATACGGAATGGCGGATTGTTAGGGGGTAAATAAGAAAAACAAGAAAGAAATAAAAACAAAACAGAATCTCACAGTGGAAGGATAAAATATAATAATCAAATACACAGTTTAGAAAGCTGTTTACAAAAACATTGATTTTATTTATATAATACATATCAGAGTTACACTTACCAATAACAATGCAGCGGAATTAAATAGTGTAGTGGAATAATAGTAGATAACAGTACAACAAATCTTCATCTTCTTCCACCAGAGCTAAAACTTCAAATCCTGAAATGCTCGGACTGACCCGAGCGAATTTGGAAAGACAAAAACACTCGAGTCAAAACTAAAAGATCTTATGTGAGTTACATTAACAGAAATAAATATGAGTGCAGTAACTGAAGAGATGCTCGGGATTTACATCTCCTAAGGATCCGTTAAACTATTTATTATGTAGTATATTGCGCTATTATAATAGTGTCTAATTGTAAAATAAACTTACTTTTAAATAGCGTTAAGGGGTTACCCATATAGCCCTTAACACAGAATATATTCCCATAGTCTATACAGTACCGTAATCTCCCCCGTACTTGGCGCCGTCAGAGGGCACTCCATAGGTATGGTACAAAACCAAAATCGTATAAGGCGTGATAGGGTAGGTGACACGGCACAACTGGGCAATGCCAGGGTAGATATACCAATTACGCTTCCGGGTCGGTGGTAACGCATAGCCGCAGCTACCGCCCACCTCGAGCCACACCCCCAAATCAAAGAAATCAAAAGTGGCCACTGAATCAATCCAAAAGTCAAAGTATAATATCGAAGGGATGTGTCCGATCAAAGGTGCTACTTTATTAACCCGTCAATCGCTCTTGTTTTAGCCACCTTATGCCAACTCACGGGAGTCGGGTCCACGTATTTACCTTAAAGGAAACGCCACCACCATCCTACTTCATTCTGGAAACTCCACCGCGTACACAGTTGTTAAAGTGGTTTTCGGGGTTGGCAGAGAGTATGACAACTTCCGATCCCGGTCTCTTCAACAACCAAACGTTATTATAACACCGCGGTCATTTAAAATAATTATACTTTAAAACCAGAATAAAATATCCATTTCAAAACCATATAAATATGATATCATTTCCTTTTAAAACCCGAATTAATACGATATCATCTTATTCCAATATATATACTTTCCAAAATCATAGGGTTTTCAAAGTAAATATTCAGAGGTCAAAACTCTTGAACATAAAATTTCAAATTATACTACCTTGAAAATCATAACTTTGAAACAAGTTTCCATCTCTTAAATGGTCAAATACTAGATTACTTTTATAAAACAAAATAGCTTCTTTAAATTTTACAAATCAATTCCAAATATCGATTTAAACTTCCAAATACCATTTTAATTCTTATGTTTCAAAGCTTTAAATATTTCACCATTTCAAAAACAACTCATTTGACAAACCTATATATATCAAATTCAATTACTTATTATTTAGACTTGAAATGTTTACTTAACGAATTCAATATAATCTAAGTAAAACCTTTATCTTCACATAACTGGATATTCCTTCAATTTATTATATATTCATTTAAATCAACCTGATATTCATTTAAATCACACTACACAAAATCTAGTTGTAAATCGTATCCTTTAAAAATTCTAACTTTTTATTAAATTCCAATTTAACTTAATATTCATCTTCAACCTTATTCTCTTTTAAGTCATTAAAACTCTAGAATTTAAATTTCAAATAAATGCTTGATCTCAAAAAAAAAAAAATCAAACTTTATTTTATACTTCAAATCCATTTTATACAAAGTTTAAAACCTGGAATCTACTATATATAAATAACCTTTATTAATAACCAAATCAAAACCCATAAACCATATATATATAGCTTTACAAACCATAAAAACATTTCAAAATAATTTTATATATATACCGCGGTGCCTGTATAAAATTTTCTACCCTATAGTCATGCGATACGGATGTTTATCATTTCAATCCGCAATTTAAAATAAAAATGCGGTTGTATATCATTTCAAACCGCAATCTCGAATGAAATAAAAATGCATAGCAACTTGCAATTAATAAAATTAATCATCCATTCATCCATCAAATCATACATCCATTTATCACAGTCATCATCCAATTTCAAACAATCATCAATACATAACAGGTGATAAATAATGGTATCAATTATCAGTTTATACTCAAAATAAATTTAATAACTGTTAATTGGCAGTTTATATGCAAAAATAAACGTAAATTTAACTGGCAGTTAATATGAAATAAAATTTAACATAACTATGCCTGGCAGTTAATATGAAATAAATTCTAACTGTCAAATTTATATGCAATAAATAAATAAATTTACAGTTATATTAAATAAATGCGTTTAAACAGAAATAGTGAATAAAACATGCCAAACAGTCATAAAAATTTCTACCCATATCTAAAATTAATTTAACAAACACAAGAAATTTTAGAAATTGTGAGTGGGTTAAAACACTCACCTTTTGAAGTTAAATTGAATTTAAATCCAATCTAAATCCAAAAATTTGACCGTCTCAGAATTTGTCCAAACCAGCATCATCAAGTTCGGAATTTCAATACGATCCGAACAAAAAAAAACCGCGCGTGAAACGAGATTCGTATGCGAGAGTTATAGCAATAGTTGTGATTGAATTTAAATTTTAAAATAACAAAAAAGGGAACATATTAGACTACTTGCCACGTCATCGCTTCACATCACTCCCAGACCACGCGTCCTGTACCGCTCCATCCTTTCTCCCTCACGCTCACACCTGCAGAACGCACTCAAGCCACCAATCAACTTCGCCGTCAACACCTAAGCGCTGCGCCGCCTCTGCCTCAACGCCGCCGCCCAGAGCATGACCTCGAGACTTCTCCCCCATGCTCGATCAGACACGTACCCATCAGCCCCCTAAAAACGAAAATCTAATGCAATTTTTCCGCAGATCCAGCCGTTGATTTGCCAAATAAACTGCATGGATGAAGTCCCCTCGGTCCTCTCTTCAAAACCCAGAAAGGGTTTCTCGATCCGACGAAGTTGATCGCGGCGATGATGAACGGCCGTGAATTCTTTGATTTTTACTGATCAGATGATGAGCCAAAACGGAAAAATGAATTTCAGATTTAGGTTGCGCTCATCGAGAGCACCAACGTATATTTATTTCGAATTTTTATAAGAACTTTGAATTTTGACTTTTGATTTGGATCTGTAAATGGATTTAGGGTTTTGCAACCACAGAAGAAGAGAAAGGGTTGAAGAAATGAACGTACAGCATATGAGAATAGAATGGAGGCTAGGGTTTATGATCGTCTATTTATAGATACATCGCAAAAGAATAGGTGTGCACGAATTTAACGTGCAAACGGAAGTGGTCCCAAAAGATAAATAATATTAATTACACACGTTACGGATTTAGGAAATAAATAAATTCCTTATCATTTACATTTTATTTTAAACGTATTTACAAATGTAAATCTAGACGTTTCGTTTACGTTTCAAAATATATCCACAATTTTATTAATTTTCAAATTGATCTAAACAAATTTAGATGTAAATTAAAAGTTGATAAGTCTATCCATTGCAGTGTTAATTTCTCCACTTCCTTATATTTAAAAATTATAAATTAAGTTTTCAAAAACCTATTTTTTTGATTTTCAAACTTTTATATTCTCATCTTTTACCAGAAATAAGGATGCACTGACATTTGTTCATGGTTTCACCTTATTATCCTCAAATTCCATTTTAATTTTCAATAATTACAATTGTTGAATTTTTGATACTTTAATTAAATTTATACATCTTGCTTTCTATAATCTATATCAACAAATGGTCCAATTATAAATAGAATTAGCATTAACTTCATCTTATAGAATTAACTACTCCAATTACAAAACAAATCTACGCTAACTGCACGATTAAAGTCAATTAATTGTAATTGCGTCTACATTAAATGTTATAAATTATAAATTAGAACCTCAATAAATTCGCTTATTGATTTAAAATCTTTCTATTCAGTAAATAGACATTTTATGGGTATAAATAACATTTGAATTATAACACATGTCATTAGTGCATGCTTCATTTCTTATAAACTCCCCTTTATTAACTAGAACACATTAACCAAAACAAAATAATTAATCTAGATTTATTTCAATCGATTGCCATTCTTAACTTAACATACTCAAAATGGTTAACCTAAATAATTGTTACCCTTTTACATTCAAATTCACTTACAACCATCATTACAACAATGTTGCCATAGATTTAGATTTAATTAAATAAATTAGATGAATGGGTAAAATTTTGTAATTATCACTAATGCCAAATATATATGCATTAATTACTACTTATTATTTTGAATTCATTTATTGATTTACTAGTTGCCTTTGTCTTCTTATATCCTATTTACTACCAAACTTTCTATTTATTTATAGTTTATCAATATATATATATATACCTAGGCAATCAAGTTCTTGTCTTTTCTGTTATTTCAATTAAATCGGGTATGCACAAATAAATTTTTTATTAACTTATTCTTACAAAATTATTTACATGCATTTAGTTACACCTAATTTTATGCATTGATTTTCATTTATAAATCTTAAAACCCTAAATTTGACAACTTCTAACATGGCATTACTTCTCATATTAAATGTAACTTTTATTTAGTGTATTAACATTTATTTCTATTTAAATTTCATCAACCAAATTAAACATGTAACTTATAACTATTTCTTACAATCCACATTATTACACCCATTGTCATATTCTGAATGGAGCCAGCATTTAATTACACAATTTATCTAAATTACATTAGGACAATATTTAATTCTCTTTGATAATATTAAATCCCCAATTTATTAAATGGAATCAATATATCTTTCTTTGTATACTGTATGTCTAAATATCTTAATTATCAAATTTCAATTTATCCCTCAACCCCCAAATAACGTTATCAACAATCTTCATATTATAATTAATACTAACCTTTATTTCATCTTATAGAATCAACTATCTTTTATGACAAATTAACCTACCTTACTGCACAACTTAAGAAAATTAATTGTAAATATGATCTCACATTAGACTTCATAAATTATCAGTTGAAATCTACATAAAACCATTTATTTAATTAAAACCTTGCTATTATACATATTGACTCTTTACATGGAATTAGATTACATTCCTTAATTTCATTAAAACTTTATTTCTCACCTAAATCGCAAAATAGTAAATTTCAATTACTATAGAAATTTTATTTAAGATGAATTTGAATCCCAATCAATTGTTATTGCACTCCTTATTACATTAAATTCCATTCAGTTTACACATTTTAGAATTAAATTCAAATTACCTACAAATCTTATTTCATTCATAAATGCCATCATTTACCACATTATTGCATGGTTTCATTTAATTATATTCATGCTATTCATGTTTCTATTAAACTTGCATACATACTTCCGTTATTATTTAATCAATTATTAAACATTATGACCAAATCATCTAACAAAATTGTATAATTTTCCATTTATTAACATTCAGTTACTATTCAACATGTTTAATTCATTAGATAAATCAAATAATTACGCTTGCTTTTCTCATTTGATTTTATAACCTAATATACCATTCATATTAAACCTATTTCATTCAATTCATACAAATTCAGCTAGATTAACTTTACTGTCTAGATTTTCATGCAGTTACTTTTAATAAATCGAATATTGCATTGGATAATTTTACTGCCTACCTTTCATATATAAAAAAATTTCAAAGTGTACGCTCTCATTACTACCTTTATTAGGATTTATTCCCTTATACTAATATTTAGTTTTATTTACCCTATATATTTCATCTCTTTTTAAATTAAATTACAAAATCTTAATTAAATTAACCAACTTAAATTGTCAAAATTTACGGGTCATTACAGTGTTGTAGAAGATCCTGGCATGGTCCTCGGGACACTGTTCTAGATGTGTATTATGATAGGAGGTACCCTAGTGCCTAGTCATTCGTATGGAACCCATTCTCCAATAAGCGCCGTACGGTTTTGATCGTGCCTAACTATGTTGAAACGTGAGATGCTAGCATTTCAGCTATTTGAATAAGTATTTGTACTTAGACACTATTATAATATCAGATGATTTGATGTTAAATGTTTTGATTATCGTAAGGAAAAAACCCGTCGTGTTTGTATGTTGCGTGGTCTTACGAGATACCTTTGATTTTCAAAGGGATTTTGATACTTTAATAATTCAAACTGAGTGTGTTTTCTCATGCTGGTTTTCCAAACTGACTCGGGCGTTATTTTATTATAATTCTCGGGTCCGTCCGAGTATTACAGGTTCAGGGTAGGATGCTATGAAGAGCAGGAGACCGAGACGTATTCTCGTACTTGTTTATTCGGCTGCAGTGTTTGTTGAAATTACCAGCAATTGTGAAGGCAGGTTGTTATAATTATCTAGACGGGTAACTATTGATTTGTGTACTCTGATGTGACGCCCCACCTCTATACTCACGCTAGCCAATGACACTACGGAGTAATGCCGTCAACTAGCGCGAAGAATAAGGCTATTGAGGAGCGACCATCCATGTAATTGCTTTATGCGAGCGTCGATATGTCAGATAGTATAACATGCATTTCATTTCAAGAGGAAATCAGACATGCCGACACAAACTCAAAGCTACTACACAGAGGCTATAATATCTTCGGAAACAAATATAGAAATAAACATAACACAAATCAGTCACAGAAGTTCACATTTCAAAGGCGGAAACAGATATGAATATTACACATAAAAGTGTATATCAGAGTAGTGGTCTAACAAGATCCACAATATCACAAAATAATAGATACAAGTGCTACACAAAAGAATATGTATACATCAATGAGTCTATATCTCAAATGTATACAACAAAAACTACTAATCTAAATTAGTTAGCCAAAAGTCAGATGATGGTCCGACAAGGAGTCAAGCAGAAGCACCTATAAAATCTCAGTCTGACCCGATTATTATTTAAGAAGAAAATAATAAATGGATCAGTCTAGCTATAATTATCAGATAAAAAATGAGATATAAGAAGAGATATAACAATAAAACGTATGATAATCAAAAATGTCATACCATGATAACAGGTATACGTTAGAAAATTCACAAAAGTCATATAACATCTCAAGAATCTCATAGCACTAAAAAGAATGTCACATTCTTTGCTTTATTCACTAAACCAGAAATATTGATAAACATATCAATACCAATCACAAAAGTTAATGACACACAAATTCACCGATGCACAAATATTGATAAAGCTTATCAAAGTAAATCAAGTAAATTGGTGAAGCACAAATTCTAGAAATCGATCAATAGAAATCCTGAAGTCACAAAAGGGGGAAATAGGCCTATCACAAGAAAGGGAGCATGAAAACTCCCAACACGTGTATCGCAAAACGAGCCGAAGCTCCTCCAAACGAGTCGAAGCTCCTCCATAAACGTGTCGAAGCTCCTCCACAAATGAGCCAAAGCTCCTCCAAATGAGCCGAAGCTCCTCCAAACGAGCCGAAGCTCCTCAAACGAGCCGAAGCTCCTCCAAACGAGCCGAAGCTCCTCCAAACGAGTCGAAGCTCCATAAAATGAAGTACCGTCCTCGACGTGGACAAGGAGACATCGCACATTGCTAGTCTAAACCATAAAATGATCATCATCGATCATCATAAAGTGTCAATTATAGTAAGCTAGTAAATATATGAGTTTAGCCTCATGTCCCATAACCACTAGCTTAACTTAAATATTTACGAACAAATTGTAGATCTTCACTAGAAAATCGTCACAAGAGTTTCAATCGAACAAGTCCAAGAATTAACCGACGAAGTAAACGCAAGCATTTCATACCACTTGTTTTACTAAGCCGTTTAATTAGATTTCTCATACGAGTGAGGTAAAGGTTTGTATATACTAGTAGATTGGAAATCGGTTTGAGAAAACGAGCTTTGTAATAAAATAGTGTTGAAATCATTTTGATGAAGGAGTTTTGATATTTTCTATTAGTATTGAAACCTTTATATTTTTAAAGTGACAAATCATAAAAATGATTGTAGAAACAATCAATCATCAAAATTCACATAAGAAGACGTGAATTAAATCCAAAGAAATCGATATTAAATCCATCAAAGTGGATATACCCAAAAATTCCTAAGGTAGAAGTTATCAAAGTCAACAAAGGTGATAACAACTAATCGGAGAAAAAGAATCGATTAAAGATTGGAAAACCAAGCAAATTTAGCATAAATAGGCAAAAAAGGCAAAATAGGAGCAGGTCAGTCGACTAAACTCCCTGAGTCAGTCGACTGAACACAGCCCTGAAAAATTCTCGGGCTTCAGCTCAGTCGACTGACTCAGAGAATTCAGTCGACTGAACCTGATTTCCTGCATTTCCTGCCCTATTTTAAATGATGTGCAAACTCTCTCAATTTGCAATCGGACAAGCATGGACGCTAGGTGTTTACGCCTGTCGGCTACCCGGCCCTATAAGCTCTTCGATTCGTCACCAAAAACATGAGCAAACAACAAAGTTAGGATTTTTAAAGAATTGAACTCAAAACACCAAAAATTGGAATATTTTCCAATTCAATCCAAACCAAAAGCAAATGCACATAAATAAGAGTTAGGAATTCATACCCAATAATCAAAGATAGATATATGCATAGATGTGAGATAAAAATCTCACCGTTGAACCCAAAAACAATGAATGAGAAGCTTGAAGACAAGGGAAGATCAACCACACTTCAATATCAACACAAGAAGCTTGAATCTAAGCTTAAAAGAGAAACATTTCTCAAATTAGGTTTAGGAATTTTCTGAAATCAAAGAGAGAATGAGTTGGAGAAGAAGGAGA
The DNA here is from genome assembly GCA_030765085.1 of Allium cepa. Lineage (NCBI taxonomy): Eukaryota > Viridiplantae > Streptophyta > Magnoliopsida > Asparagales > Amaryllidaceae > Allium > Allium cepa. Next base: position 241,351,602 of record CM060935.1, on the reverse strand, counting down.
TGATACTTACCAATGCTTCTCTTTGAATTTGGAGCTAGGGCTTGATTTGCAAATGGAAACTAGGGCTTAGGATTTTAATTCTTTTTCTTTTCCCTCGTTATTCTCTTTAGAACTGAAAAGATAAGGAAGAGGGGATGAATGAAGAGAAGTGGTTCAGTTTGGGATATTAAGTTGGCTAGTTGGCTGAACCCAAACCCAAAGTGAAAAAGGTCAAATTTTTAGCTAGCTCCAAACATATCGAAGTTTATACTTAAAAAGGTCGCAAACGCCATTTTGAACTCAATGGAAGTGATCTCGAGTCCTAATTCGACCGTTTGCAAAAAGTATCTTTTCAGACTATAATCCGACTAACGGTGAAATACTTAAATAAACTATTTAAATATACAATCGATAAATATGTGGGTTGTTACATCTGATGTGAGATATGTTATTACATTTTTGATTTGTGTAAAGAACTATTTATATTGTATGTTATTCAATCCAATACGAGATTCTGTTTGTTTAGTTTCTTCTCCCTTCTACCTATTTTCTTTTCTCTCAACAATTTGTCATTTTGGCATATTATACAATGAGCATATTTATGTTGATTTTCGAGGGTCGAAAGGGCGAATCGTCACATTATTGTATTTTGGAAACACTATTAATTGCTATTTTGATTTGAAATTGGTTTTGAATTATAAATATTGTTTTTAATCCGACCTTTAGGATTTTCGGGGATATTTTATTTAAAAATAGCTTTTGTATTTCTCTATTTTACTTCAACTTCTTTTTTCTTCTTTTCTAACATATGTTGATATGTGGGTGTTTAAAACTATTTTGGAAAGTATTTATCTTTCTAGAAAAGTTATTATAATGATGAAAGTTTATCTTAAAAGGAAACTAAAGGGGTTTATCTTTATTTTAGGGTGATTTCATTTTAAAAAAGAAAATGGAAATATTTTGGGGTAAATATCTGGAAAACATTTTTGTGAAAAATGTTGTAATAAAAGATTTTTTTTATAAATGATATCTTATAAATTAAAGAGAGATTTATAAGCCGTATTTCATAAATAAAAGAATAGGCTTATAAATGGTATTTTATAAAGGAAAAATATTATTATTTTGATAAATTGGAGAAATAAATCACGGTTGTAATTTTATTGTAATATATGGAATGATCGTTTTATGGAAAGTATATGAGTTTTATAATTATATTTGGAGTATTTGAAGTTCGGTTTTTATTTGGAATTTTGTATTAAAAAAGGAGTTCTGTGATCATATTTAGAAATTTATAAAAGAAGTTTTATAAATGAATTTGGAGTTTTTATAACAAGAGTTGCGAATAAATTTAGATATTTATAGAATGAGTTTTATAAATGACTATTTTACAAAAGAAGTTAAATAAAAGAGTTTTATAAAATATAAAGGATGTTTATAAAGGTGCTTATTAAATAATCATGTTTGGATATCCATAAAAGGGAATTTTATAATTTATAAATAATATTTTTATAAAAGGAATTTACAAATATAAGAAGTTTTATAAAGGCATTATATAATGAAAAGGATTTACAAAAGGACCGAGACATGATTTTCATAAATGGTTGTTTTAAATGCAGTGGTATGGAAAATATGCTTTTCATGCTTAACACCGAATTTCGAGGTATGGAAACTCATCTCTATCTTGAAAATTAAGAATTTGTGTCGAGGCAAGAATAGTTTTCTAACTTGTTCGATTTCATTATTAATCGAGAGACAATACTGTTTGAAAATCGAAAAGTGGTGGTAAGTATATTTGGTCTAGTTTCCATACGATCCGTTTACTTACACCAAAGTGGTTTGGGTTTATTATTGTCAATATTTTAAATGATATTTGTTTTAACCCAATTAAATATTGTTTCGAAAATAAAATCTTTCTTAAGATTTATGAATATACTTATACCGTTGAGATAAGTATAAGAGTACTTTCCTAAGTATTAGAAATATAGTGTTTTATGAATATACTTATACTGTTGATATAAGTATATGTAAAAGTTTTTTAAGTATTAAAAGGTGAAATTGTTTGTGAATATACTCATACCTTCGAGATAAGTATATGAATATTTTTCAGTGTATTGGAAGGAGTAGAGGAATCTTGTGAAATATCTTTGTAAATGTATTTTGATACAAGTATTTGTTAGATGGTTTTAATTAATAAAAGGATTAATTAAAGAGGTTTAGTAGTTGCTTTGTGCTTAACCATGCTTGGTTAAATCTCTAACTGAATTAGTTGTTTTTTATAGTTAAATAACCGACTATCACATGTTAGCTAGTATCTTGAAACTGTCGTTGTCGATTCGGAGAGATCGGGATCAGATATATTATCTAAAAACAACTTCGAACCGGCATAATCATTTGAATTGGAGACATCCTAAACATGATGGAATTGAAAATGGAGTTCTTTGAATTGCAAGGGCTACTTGTTACTAGTCCTAATGGTGATTTCAAAAAGGATGTAGTATAAGTAGTGCATTTGGTTTTGTTCGGTCCCAGAATAAACTTATATGGACGAATGATGACATTGCATTATTTCCTGGAGGGCAGTGTTAGCATTCCAAGTGGGATTTTCTACAAGGTAAAATGTAATCTTAAGCCTCACAACCAGTAATGACTAAAGCAGAGACGTGTTGTAGGGCTATACGAGTTGCTTCCATTGGGGGTATGATCATCACTTATATCTAGATCGATATTTATTTATGAATTAGCATGTTTGTGACCATGGAAACGGTTTGTCACGGACAATTGGGGGAGGAGGGTGTAGAGGTGAAAATATTCGGTACTATCCAGAAAGAAATAGACTGGTCTTGGGTAGTAGAGGTGCAATTAAGGCAGCCTCGGTACATTTTCTCTAGTGATGTATTGTACGGAAGGTTGACCCTTTCCTTGTCATGTATGGATTCCATTCTCTAATAAGTACATTCGGACTTAGTTGTATACCTATTATGTTGGAGTTTAATTAATGCAACAATTTCGGCTAAGATTCAATATTTATTTTAAACCATATACATTATTATACTATTAGAATATTTCATATAAATGATTTGGTTATTACAAGTTAAAATCTTTTGTGTTTATGTGCGGCGTCGTCTTATGAGATACCTTTATTTTAAAAAGTTTTATACATTAAAATCCATTTGAGGTGTGTTTCTCACGCTGGTTTACCAGTCTGATCTAGACGTTATTTTTCTTAAAATGCTCGGGTTAGACCGAGCATATTTTTCAGATCTAGTTTTTGATGCATTGGAGTTTCAAGGGATGAGCTGGAGGCTTCCAAGACGTCCCGATGTATATTTTTATTTTCTGTTGCATTTGACGGTGGTATTTATCAGTAAATTGTGAAGACATGTTGTTATAACTATCAAAGCTGATGATAGATTAGTGTACTTTAATTTGATGTATCTATATTACAATTTTCTTTTGTAAATATCCGTTGTATATTATATATTTGTCATCATGATGTGAAATTCTGTTTTGTCTTTTTTTTTCCTTTTTTCCCCTAATAATCTTTTCTTCCAGCACTTGTATGTTCGGCACGTGAATATCATGGATGTATTATTATCGACTTTTTAAGGATCGAAAAGGTGGGTCGTTACGATTATAAATGTGGTAAAACGTAGATATTACTATTAATTTTTTTTTGCTGTTGTAAATATGATTTTGCTCGGTCTTTAACTGCGTTATCCGATGACAACTATTGGGGGATCCATAATTGAATAATACTTTAGTTTTCCATCTTTTTTTTTATTCAAATTACTTCTTCCTTTAGTGGTTTTGATGTAGCCCAGGCTAGAAGGATGAGACGTACACGAGTTAAGGGAGCTTCGGGTTTAAGCCTTAAGTCGTTCACGAGTCAACCAGGAAAGGCGCGACCTGAGGAAGGACTTTTGGGTCGTCCACGACTCAATGAGGGTCGTCCATGACTCAATGAGACACGGGTAGAAAAGCTGCGAGCTAACAAAGAGTTAAGTTGTTCGAGTTTGATGAGTCGTACACGACTCAATGACTCATCTATAAGTCGTCCACGAATTATTATAAAGCAGGGGAAAGTTCCAGTTATCAGAAGCTTTGAGTCGGAGGCGGGTCACGACTCAGTTAAGTCGTTGAGGTGATATGCGCAGGAAGATTGAGGGCTTGAGTCGGCATGTGCTTAAGTCGGTCATATGAGCAGGTGTTGGTTGTTAAGTTGCAAGTCTTTGAGTCGTGGATATGATGAGTCGTAGCATTTTTAAGTCGTCTGTGTTGTTTATATGTATTCTGTTAAGTCGTAAGTCGCTGATTCTGTTAGGTCGTATATCGTGATAATGAGATGTAATGTTGAACCGTGTAATGTTAGGTCACGACATATTGTTAAGTCGCATACCTGTGTTGTGTGAATCTGTTAAGTCGCGAATGCATGTATGTGTTGTAATTCTCCTAAGTCGTGAGGCGTGAGTCTGTTGAGTCGTAAGTCGCATACGACTTAAGGCCGGGTTTGGGAAAACTATAAATAGGGAGTGTGTTGTACATTTTTGGGGGTTGAAAATTTGAATAAAATTCTCCTTTGTTAGCTTTGTGCTTTCAATTTAAATTGGTAGTCGAGTGTTGATCTCCTATCTCCACCTACGTCATTCGAGTGCGCTCGAATCTTCGTTTGTGAAGCCGATTCGCGGAATCAAGTGCGCTTGATCAACGTCGAAGAATCGTAGATCTTTGTTTCTCGGTATCGTGCGCGATCAACGAGACGAAGATAGCTAGAATCCGGCATCTTTGGATCAATGGATTTGGGCACTGCAGTATTCTCAACTCATCGATTGCTAATTCCGTCGACCATTCAAGTTTTTTGTTAATCCGCTGCGTCAGTTTGGTATCGGAGCTAGACTTAGCGAATCATAGCTAAGCCGAGACTTGGAGCCAATTTTTGAAGTTGAAGTTTGAAGTTGTTCATCGTGTTCATCTTGAAGTTGCAACAAGAGGAAGACTTCCGATCCATTTCAATTTGGATCATAGTGTTGAAAGGTGTTTGAGCCGAGAGTTGAAGTGTCACTTTGGTATTATTTGTTGAAGTAGGCCGTGTATACTAGTGAAGTAGCCGAGCCTAGGGAAGATCATTTGAAGCATAGGCCGTGCCTTGTTTGTGTTGAATTGCAAAGTTCAAGCCGAGCGACCTAACTTTGAGTCGTTGCAAGTTGAGGCCAAGCCGAGTTGAAGTGAACCGAGACTTGTTTGTTTGTGTTGAAGTTTTGTGTTCTATTTGTAGAAGTCTTTGAAGTTATTTTGAAGTTTAAAGTTTTGAAGTATTTGTTGAAGTATTTGAGAAGTATTTGAAGTTTTTGAGAAGTTTTCAATCATGCCACCAAGGAGAGCTAATCGTCATCAAAATGTTGAAGCTTTGTATCGAAGAGAAGAAGCCGAGCTTATGGAACAACGTATTAATGAGAAATTTGATGAAGGCATTGGAAAATTAGAGAAGTTGATGAATGACTTGAATCAAACTCAAAGGAGGAGATCACCAAACTCGAACCATGGAGGAAACCGAGTTTCGCCATCGATTACGGAAGCGAGGAGGGTATCACCGCATTCTTTTAGAGATAGAAGAGAAGCATCAATTTCATCACGAAGAGATCATCATGACTATGGACATGAAGAGAGAAGAAGTCAACGTGAATTTGACAATGGGGCGTATAGAGATGAAGAGAGACATAGTCGAAGAAGCATGCATGAACGAAGGGATGATGATGGTCGAGATCGATATAGACGTACATTTGATTTTAATGAAGAGGGTGATAGAGAAAGTATTCATTATCGAGATCGAGACCCAGTTCGAAATTCTTATCGGGATGTTGAAGATGATCATCGATGGGAGTCGGGTATGAAGATGGAAATTCCAGAGTTCAAGGGTGGAATGGTAGCTGAAGAATTTCTTGATTGGATGTCAAATGTTGAAGAGATATTTGATTTCAAGGAGGTTCCTGAGCATAGAAGAGTGAAGTTGGTTGCTACTAGGTTGAGGGGGAGAGCTTTGGCATGGTGGCAGCAAACTAAACTTACAAGAGAGAGAATGGGGAAGTCAAAGATTGAATCATGGGAGAAGATGAAGAAGTTGATGAGAGCTACATTTTTTCCTTACAACTACCAATCACTTATGTAATAGAGGTTGCGGAATCTGAGGCAAGGGACGAAGTCAGTTAATGATTATGCAGATGAATTTTACCAACTCATTGCCAGGAATGATATTATGGAAACGGAAGAACAGCTAACTGCTAGATTCATTGGGGGATTTAGAATGTAGATCCAGGATATGGTTAATATGTTTGATCCGAGATCTGTTGCAGAGGCACATCAGAAAGCGTTGGCTTGGGAGAAGCAAGGAAGGCGTAGAGGTGGTGTGTTTACTAATTCCAATAATCAAGTGAAGGGTGTTAGTGGAAATTCTAGTGTTCCTAAAGTTATTGCAAAGCCATTTGTGAAGGAAGGTGAGAAGGGGAAGGTTAACAGTGGATTCAAATGTTACAATTGCCAGGAGATGGGTCATAAAAGCAACGAGTGTCCAAAGCCGAAGAAGAGAACTATGATAGCTGAGGTTGAAGAAGAGGAAGGAGAGGCAGAGTGTTCTAATTCCTTACCGGTTGAGGAAGAAGACTTGTTGTCGGGAGACGAAGGATATTCACTGATGATGAGGAGAAGTTGTTTGACGCCAAAACAAGAGGAGGAAGACAGTTGGTTGAGGAATAACATATTTCAGTCTACTTGTACTATCCTTGGAAGAGTTTGTAAATTTGTTATTGATGCCGAGAGTTGTGATAATATTATCTCTACAGAGGCTGTGAAGAAGTTGGAATTGAAAACCGAGAAGCATCCTAAACCGTACAAGTTAGCTTGGTTGAGGAAAGGAGGTGAAGTGAAAGTTGGACGAAGAGCTTGTGTTAAATTTTCAATCGGGAAGAAATATAAAGATGAAATTTGGTGTGATGTAGTGGACATGGATGTGTGTCATCTGTTGTTGGGCAGACCATGGCAGTTTGATAGAGCAGTACAACGTGATGGTCGTGCTAATAGCTACAGTTTCATGTTTGAAGGTACTAAAATCACGTTAGTTCCCAAGAAGCAGCAACAGAAAGAAAGCAAGCTGGAGGAAATTGAAGAATTGAAAACTCTGTTAACTTTGAAGGAGTTTGTCAAGGAAGTCGAAGAAGAACCTGAAGTGTACTTGTTGATTGGACGAGAGTGTAACGAAGAGGTTGAAATTCCAGAAGAAGTAAAGCCAGTTTTGAAAGAATTTGAAGATGTATTTCCAGAAGAGTTGCCTAAGGAGTTACCGCCACTGAGAGACATTCAACATCAAATCGATCTTGTTCCGGGAGCAGTATTACCGCATAGATCACATTATCGGATGAGTCCGAAAGAGCATGAAGAACTGAGAAGGCAGGTGGAAGAGTTACTTGAGCAGGGACGTGTGCAGGAAAGCTTGAGTCCTTGTGCAGTACCAGCTTTGTTGGTGCCGAAGAAGGATGGAACATGGAGGATGTGCACTGACAGTAGAGCATTGAATAAGATTACGGTGAGATATAGATTTCCAATGCCAAGGTTGGATGACTTGCTAGATCAGTTAAGCAGGGCAACTATCTTTTCGAAGATTGACTTGAAGAGCGGATATCATCAAATTCGTATTAGACCAGGTGATGAGTGGAAGACTGCTTTTAAAACCAGGGAGGGTCTATACGAATGGTTGGTTATGCCATTTGGTTTATCAAATGCGCCTAGTACGTTCATGCGGGTGATGAATCAAATCTTTAGACCATTCATTGGGAAATTCATGGTGGTGTATATCGATGATATTCTGATATATAGCAGGAGAATGGAGGAGCATGTTCAACATTTGAGGGAAGTGCTGATTATTCTTCGTGAGGAACAATTTTATGCTGCTACGAAGAAATGCGTGTTCATGACGCATAGTGTTTTATTTCTGGGATATGTTGTGTCAGGAGAAGGTATACAGGTGGACCAAAATAAAGTTGAAGCAGTCAGGAATTGGCCACAGCCAAAGACAATTACGGAAGTGAGAAGTTTTCATGGGCTAGCGTCATTCTACCGAAGATTCATTCCACACTTCAGTAGCGTGATGGCTCCAGTTACTGATTGCATGAAAGGAAAACAGTTTGTATGGTCAGAGGAAGCGGGGGTTGCTTTTGAGAAGATCAAGGAACTATTGACGACAGCACCGATTCTTGTTTTACCAGATTTTCAGTTATTCTTTGAATTGCATACTGATGCGTCGAAGGTGGGAATTGGTGGAGTGTTGAGTCAGAGGGGACGTCCTATTGCATATTTTAGTGAGAAGTTGTCAAAAGCGAAGATGAGATACAGTACATATGACGTTGAATTCTATGCTGTTGTACAAGCTATTAAACATTGGAGACACTATCTATTTCAGAAAGAGTTTGTTCTTTACACTGATCATGAGGCATTGAAGCATATGCAAGGACAAGACAAGATTTCCGCGAGACATGCATCATGGATTGCTTATTTGCAGCAGTTTACTTTTGTCGTTAAACACAAATCAGGGGTGACAAACCGTGTAGCTGATGCTTTGAGTAGGAGGAGTCATTTATTAACGACAATGAAAGTTGAAGTGACAGGTTTTGAATTATTGCCAGAGCTGATTGAAGAAGATCCTTACTTTGTAAAGTTTGTTGAAAAGGTTAAGGATGGAGATACTGATGAATTTATGTTGGTTGATGGATTCTTGTTTAAAGGAAATCAGTTATGTATTCCAGAGAGCAGTTTGAGATTGAAGATTATCAAAGAGTTGCACGAGGAAGGACATGTGGGCCGTGATCGTACATTACATTTGATTTCTCAATCTTACTTTTGGCCGTCAATAAGGAAAGAAGTTGAAAGGTTTGTGGAGAGATGTCATATATGTCAGGTTTCGAAGGGAACAGCGACAAATGCAGGATTGTATATGCCGTTACCTGTACCAACTAAACCGTGGGTTGATATCAGCATGGATTTCGTTTTGGGTTTGCCTAGAACTCAAAGGGGAAATGATTCTATATTTGTTGTGGTGGACAGATTTTCGAAGATGGCACATTTTATTGCCTGTAAGAAGACAGCGGATGCAGTTCGCGTGGCACAATTATTCTTTAAAGAAATCTATAGTTTACATGGGTTGTCAGAGTCTATTGTTTTAGACAGGGATACCAGATTTTTGAGTCATTTTTGGCTTAGTTTGTGGAAGATGGTGGGAACGAAGTTGAAATTTAGTAGCGCTTATCATCCGCAGACAGATGGACAGACAGAAGTTGTTAACAGATCGTTGGGAAATTTATTACGATGTCTTGTGAAAGATAATCTGAAGAGTTGGGACATGAAGTTATGCCAAGCAGAGTTTGCTCATAATCATGCTGTGAATCGTAGCACAGGATTCAGTCCATTTCAGATTGTATATTCAAATGTACCCAGGGGACCGTTGGATTTAGTAGTAGTACCACAACCGAAGGGGACAGTTAAACGGGCTGTTGATTTTGTTAACGAATTAACTGAATGTCATAGAATCGCTCAGGAACGATTGGAGAAGGCAAACGAGAAGTATAAACGATCTGCAGATTTGAAGCGACGAAATGTTGAATTTAACGAAGGAGATTTGGTGTATGCTGTGTTAACCAAGGACCGTTTTCCAGTAGGCGCGTATAACAAGTTGAAAGCCAGAAAAATTGGTCCTGTAGAAGTTGTGAAATGGATCAATGAGAATGCTTATAAGTTGAAGCTGCCGGAGGATGCATACACTTCTGACGTATTCAATGTTAAGCATCTTGTGCCGTATTATGGAGATGGACAATCTGATGTGGAAGAATTTACAAATTCGAGGGCGAATTTTTCTCAACCAGGGGAGGATGATGTAGCCCACGCTAGAAGGATGAGACGTACATGAGTTAAGGGAGCTTCAGGTTTAAGCCTTAAGTCGTTCACGAGTCAACCAGGAAAGGCGCGACCTAAGGAAGGACTTTTGGATCGTCCACGACTCAATGAGGGTCGTCCACGACTCAATGAGACACGGGAAGAAAAGCTGCGAGCTAACAAAGAGTTAAGCTGTTCGAGTTTGATGAGTCGTACACGACTCAATGACTCATCTATAAGTCGTCCACGAATTATTATGAAGCAGGGGAAAGTTCCAGTTATCAGAAGCTTTGAGTCGGAGGCGGGTCACGACTCAGTTAAGTCATTGAGGTGATATGCGCAGGAAGATTGAGGGCTTGAGTCGGCATGTGCTTAAGTCGGTCATATGAGCAGGTGTTGGTTGTTAAGTCGCAAGTCTTTGAGTCGTGGATATGATGAGTCGTAGCATTTTTAAGTCGTCTGTGTTGTTTATATGTATTCTGTTAAGTCGTAAGTTGCTGATTCTGTTAGGTTGTATATCGTGATAATGAGTTGTAATGTTGAACCATGTAATGTTAGGTCGCGACATATTGTTAAGTCGCATACCTGTGTTGTGTGAATCTGTTATGTCGCGAATGCATGTATGTGTTGTAATTCTCCTAAGTCGTGAGGCGTGAGTCTGTTGAGTCGTAAGTCGCATACGACTTAAGGCCGGGTTTGGGAAAACTATAAATAGGGAGTGTGTTGTACATTTTTGGGGGTTGAAAATTTGAATAAAATTCTCCTTTGTTAGCTTTGTGCTTTCAATTTAAATTGGTAGTCGAGTGTTTGATCTCCTATCTCCACCTACGTCATTCGAGCGCGCTCGAATCTTCGTTTGTGAAGCCGATTCGCGGAATCAAGTGCGCTTGATCAACGTCGAAGAATCGTAGATCTTTGTTTCTCGGTATCGTGCGCGATCAACGAGACGAAGATGGCTAGAATCCGGCATCTTTGGATCAACGGATTTGGGCATTGCAGTATTCTCAACTCATCGATTGCTAATTCCATCGACCATTCAAGTTTTTTGTTAATCCGCTGCGTCAGGTTTGCTACTTAATCAACTTGGAAGTCTATTGGAATTTCTTTGAAACTTGTGAAACAAAAAATGAATATAGTAGACAAAAAGTGAAGATGAGGAATTGCAACGTAACTAGGAAGAATTCGAAATCGGTATAGGTTGATTTGGTATAAAATTGTGAAATTGAAAGTTAGGGGTTAGAGAACCGAGAGCTTTGATGTTCTCATAGGACAATATAAGAATGATAGAAATGGAGCAGGAAGTGTAATAAATGTATATAATTTTTTGGAGATCTACGACGACCTTTTATAAACTGCATTTAGTTTAAAATGGGCTTTTAGACCTTGGGAAAAAGTTGAAGAAAAATTTAATTTCAGGAACAATTTTTTTTTTTTAAGTTAAATGACACTTTTTAGTGTAAATCACAGAATAATAGTTGTAATTATCATTTTTTATTTACATTAAAAAATGTCATTCAGACTAAAAGACAAACCTGTTGTCTGTAAGAATAATTGTTTTTGCAACATTCTTCTTGTGCCTATTTTGTTGAGTGCAAGTACCCCGCATTTTACCATGGTTTTTAAAATATCACCACACCGTTTGCTCCTCAAGTGCCGCATTTCCGACCTTCCTCCCCTCTTCCAAACCTTAGAATGCTACTGCATTCTAAGTTAACTCGATCCTCAATGGGCAAGAGGCAAAGGTAACCATTAGATTTATTAATTTAAGAAAGATTTTGACCCAAAAGCTTTATTATTTTCTTAATTATTCATTATAATCCAAATATCGATGTCGTTCTACCTCATTACGTTGATCTCAGTTCATTTAGTCTTCCTCCTTCAACTGTGACGCAAATGGCGTCATGCAAACAAATTAGATCTCCGCTTTGTTCGTCCGATGTACAAAAATAAAAATTTGGAAAACCATTACATGTGGATCTGTGGCGCAATGGTAGCGCGTCTGACTCCAGATCAGAAGTTTGCGTGTTCGATTCACGTCAGGTTCATTTTGCTCTGTTTTGCTTGTCCCTTTTTGGTCTTCAATCCAAACCTCAAATTTTTCCCCCAATTTGCAATATGAATCTCTTTTAAGCAGTTCCAAATTGTTAACTATCGGTGGAATCCTTAACAAGTACCCACCAACATTAAAACAAGGATCCAGGTGATAGGCAACAGTGATTTCTTCTTCGGATGGTACGCCTACGATGTCCAACTTTATTCATTGTAAGTTGTATTTTTCCCCCTCCTTCTGTGAATAAGTTTTAAAGTTCATCTACGATTGTTAATTGTCTTCAAGCTTTGCATTTTAACATTAATGTGTTCAAATGGTGAAGTCTATCTTCAATTGCCATAGGTACAATCACGATTCAGTGCTTGTGAGTTGTATATTGCTTTGCTTCGCTTCTATTAAATTTCAATTTGTTTTTATTGAAAGTTACAATGTCAAATTTGGACAGGATTTAATTGTTAAACTTCAGAAGTGTTGGTACGTCATTAGGTAGGTACAAATTATGCAAAGAGTCAGTATACTGCATTTTTAGGTTTGTTGTGGAATAATAATAAATCTTAATCTTAAAGAGCTAACATTAGATTCCGTCCTCTTTGCATCTGCTATATGGACTATGAACTTCTCACTTGTGAGAGGAAGGTGTTTGGTTTATGTTGCTTATTATACATTACTAATGTAGGATGAATAAGTCTGAAGACAAAATGCATGAAACTGTCGTCGTTGATATTATATGTTGATTAGTTAACAATCATCGTTTGTTTTTTATTATCTTATGTTTTGGATATTGGTTGGGTGGATAGTTTGTTTGGCTGTTCATGTTGACTTTTAGCTATGTAACATAGATTTATTTTCTGCCCCTTGTTCTTGCCTATGACTACGAGGCGATTTCAGCCATTTCTTTCTTTCTTATTATTATTGTTATTATTACTGTTTTTTTTAAAAAAAATTCTGGAATGTGCACATCAAAATCATGCGTTTTAAAATCTGAAATTCTTGCCCAATAACCCCTTACCGTTTCCACTTTTCTGTTTTTGTCGACTCATTCAGTATATTTTTTCTTAATATTTATCATGTTTTAACGTTAATGAGATCCAAAAACTCCAAACATAATTCCTGCATTAAACAGAAAATTGGAATAGTCGTGGACTTATTTAATACTCTTTAAAAAATAAGAAACTACTATAAAATGAATTCCACATTATAAGGGCTTAATGTTTCCTATCAAAGAATAACTCGCACCTTAAGAAAAAGAAGAAGATAATAACAAAATTAAAATAAAAAATAAAAAAATAAATCGGTGTTGCAATTACACACACTAATACTAATGCAACACTCATTTCTGTGTTAGAAGAAATTCAAGTCAGTACATTTTTGATTGTCTACTCTACTGAATTATGGATATTTTATTGGTGACAAGAAATCTAGTAATGCCTCAAAGCAAAGTTTAAGAAGGAAACGATCCCTTGGTAACCCCTTTCGAGCAAGTCGAAAGGGTCTTTATACCTTTAAAGGGGAATGCTTTCGTAGGCATAGATTCTACTATCATGGAGATGGTTCTTTCAAAAAGATTTATGTGTTTTAATATATTTAAGCACCTTTCGAAGGAGCCCTCTCAAATAATATTATTTTAATGATTACATGAATCCCTTCGAGACCCCTTTCGAATGAATTGAGAGGGCCTTTATGCTTTCGAAGGGACTCAGAACACAACATACATAACAAATCAAAAGTAGATTCAATTTGCTATGGAATCTTATCTTAGATAAAGGATTCAAGCCCCATTGACTTATCAACATCGGATTATCATCATCACATCAATTTAATATTATATGAGATTCGGATTATCATCATCACATCAATTTAGTATTATATGAGATGAGATGATAATATGCTTCGGAATCAAAATATCCAAGTAAACTCCATAGCATTGCATATGCCAAATAAAGGTTACGAAGATATGTGAGTATCATGTGCAATTGGTCATTACTCAAGCTAATGGTCGAAATGATCTTCCTTATGTTCGAAATCGATATTAGATCCATGAATTCTCTCATTTTTATTTCTCAAAATTGGATTACAAGTAAGAGAATTGATCCCAAATTAATCTAGGGTTACAGGTATTTTATTTTGCTAAGAAGTGAGAAGGAACTTCAGGAATCCAAAAACCGGTAACGGCGAAGCACAAATAAGCACGAATGAAGTCGGTACAACACGAACAAATGGACACTGTAAATATCGACAAAAGAGTGACGGTATTAATTCATTGAACGTTCATATATAATTTATAAATTATATATACGAGCTTACCGGTAACAGAGAAAAGAACAAAAGCTGAAGATCGATGCTGCTGCAAAAAGCTTAGCCGGTTGCTTCTGCACACAACGAGCAAAGAGAAAGTGATTACTATTTACTTAGTCAACAAAATATATATACTGCATATATATTTCTCGGCACTATTTGGAAGCGACAGTGCAACACTACTTCTCAACAAATCGATACTATTCAATTTCATTTTTTTTTAATAAACAAACAATACCCTAACGTACGCACACATCAACTGCTACATCACACACACCACACCTTAACGCACAGACACATATTTGTCTTCACAAAAAACCAAACGTTTCCCATTTTTTAAAACACAAACCTGAGAATATTCATGCCATCAATAAAACTTCCCACTCAGTTATATACAATAAACACATGCACAAACATTTTTATTTGTTTTTATAAAACAGGACCCAAGACTAAAAAAAAAATGAAAAGAATTTAAATCCGAGACCATCACACTTACGCACGCATCACACAATGCACACAACAACACACGGCCCAGTTTCATTTTTTTTTCTTTTTCTTCTCCACGCAATACAGTTCCACTTTCACCTTCCTCCCTCTCCCCTTGCATGCTATACACACACGGATACGCGCGCAACCTCCACAACACCACGCATACACACTGGACACATGCACGCACGGAACTCACTTTATTTTTTCTTCTTCTTTCTGTACAACCGAAAATTTGTACACGCACACACCATGTACACGCTGCCAATCTCAGCTTCACCCTCCTTCCCTCCTTCAACCTGCTGCCCCCACACTCACGCACACATCACACAATGTACACGCACACTCACTCGCGGCCTGGGAGGGTGGTGGCGCGCATGGATGAGGAGGCTGTGGTTCAGATGAGCTTAGAGAGGGCGGGGTTCGGGTTGCAACTAGAAGGTGAGTTTGCGGTTTCAAGTAGGAGTGAGGTGGAGGGTGGTGAATGGAGAGGGTGTGCTGGAGGCGGAGAATGGAGAGGGAAGGGTGCGTGCTTTGCTCGGCCATCACTTTCGTTTGTATTTTTTTTATAGAAGAAAGTATGAAGAAGAAGAAAGGAGAAGGAGAGGCGTGTGGTGTACGCATGGGGTCTGGAGTAGGGAAGAGGGGAAAGGTGCATGCTAGCTACCGTGTGTTCTTGTTCGGCCTGCATGCTAGTTTCGTTTTTTTGAAGAAGAAAGAAAATATGAGGGAGAAGAAAAAGAAGTACCTGAAGCTACGAATGAGCAGTGAAACGTGAATTGGTGAAGTACAGAGGTTTCTTTTAACTTTTAAGCTTTGGTACAGTAAATAAATTTTTTGAATTCCCCAATCGTCACATGCGTTCCAAAGTTTCTCATCGAATTCCAAACGCCCATACATATTCCCAAGCCAACCACTAGCTTCCAACTTCCACCATAAATGCATCAGCTTAATTTTATTTTTCAAATTTTCTTTGTAAACGGGCTAAAGAAATTGGGCTGAAATTTGTTTAACCGGTCCGTCCGGAACGGTTAAATTAATGCGACTGTTTTTACGTCGGACTCCGATTAGCACGAATAAATATACCGTTTTGATCAGTGCGACGATGCGCTTCCAACGGTGCACAGATAATTTCGATATGATAGTTTTATAAAAACTCGAATTTACGCCGCTTAAATTGTTCGATTTGCAAAACAATTTAAATGGAACAGGCGATGACAGTTTTTTGACGAAACGAATTACATCATCTTGATCAGAATAATTTTTACAACATAACCGTGTAAAAATATTTGGATTTGAAAGATAAATTTTACGCAGCTTTATATGAACTGATATACAGTAAAACGCCAACGAAATTTACTGTAATATTTTTCGACGAAATTTTTTCTATATTCATATCTAACTGGACGCATCTTATAAATAAAGTTTGGACGTTAATCGAGATCGTTTATAAATTTCAATTTTTTTATATTAAAACGATGTATTTTAAGATTTTAAACTGGGTCAGAAATTCAGGGTCGTTAAAATTGGTTTAATAAAAATCTGTATGAGGTGGTTTGCCTTGGTACAGGACGGGATGTAGGGTAACTCCAAACAAGTATAAAATCCAGTGTGTTCTTTCTCTTTACTGTTTTTTATTTACTTTTTGCATCTGTTTTTGATTATATGATTGTTTCGTGATTAAGTTCTACATTTGTTTGTGTCTTAATTTCAATTTAGTTTATATAAGTCTTAGAATTTATTAAACACTATTCACCCCCCTCTAAGTGTTAAATTAGCCTTAAGATCCTTAATCCGCCGTCCCTTTCAGAAATGAGCGTATTTCTAGTGAAATTTCAAAGAGGAGCTTCGGGACTAAGTATGACGGGAGGTCTGAACCAGTATAAAAACTCTAGTGCAATATCTTAACTTTAATTATTTATCAACATATTTGAATTAGTTATCTTAAGATATAATTATTCAGACTACATAGATCCTAATTTCAGCAATCAACATATAAGCAACATGTTAAATTTTGGCGACACTATATGGAAAATTGTAGAGGTCGGAAGTAGCTTCGTAACGGAGAAAACGGTTCGCAAATCGGAGTTCGGAGGTGGAAGTTATAAGAGAAAATGTGAAGTGGGCTGAATTGACAGGGTCAGACGTCTGAGCAAAAATTAAGATGTTTGACCCTTCAGCAAATCTGCAACAGACCTGTTCCAGAGAATGAGATGACCAAAATGGTCAGACGTCTAAGCCTGTGCAGAATTGATTCAGAACCTTTAGTCAGACGTCTGACCAATCTGAGTTGGAAAGAAAATTTTGCAATAACTTAAGTCAGACGTCTGACCATTTTGGTCAGACGTCTGACCATTTTGGTCAGACGAGGCGACTTTCACCAATTTTTCACATGTGGACTTGGCGTGAAGATTTGTGATATCTGCAGTGGTAATTTCGGAACATTGCATAGGTTTTATATTCTCCTATATAAGCTAGCTTCAGATTCTAGATTTACAAGTGTGCAAGCAACTGCAAGAGATTAGCCTCCACAAATTAGGGTTTATCAAAACCTAATTTTCTTCAATTCTCTTCTCCATAAATCAATTTATAATTAGAATTTTGATCACTGTATTCAATCTCTTGTACTCTTCTCATCAATATCAATAAAAGCTCTCTCTTAAAGTGGATGTACACTAACACAACCTTAGTGGAACCACCATAAATCGCTATATGATTTATTTTTCGTTATTGCTTTGATTTCTGAATTGCTTGTTTGGAATTGTGATTGTTTTTGGATTAGTTAAGATTGAAATTGAGTAATTGATTGCTTGTTTTTACACTTCTTACCGCGATCCCGTCTTCCGCTGTACTTGTGAGGTTTCGATTTGAGTGGTCTCCAGGTGGAATCCCGCCCCAACATTTGGTATCGGAGCTTTGGTGTTGGTAGGTGGTTGTAGAAATGCCTGAATAAAGTAGTAACTCAAGTAGTTCTTCAATGGGTACTCCAAGTGGTGTAGCTCCTTATTTACGTGATTCGTATGCAGTTTCAGGATTACAATTGGTAATAGAAAAGTGGAATGACGATAATGATTTTGAATAATGATAATGGAAGATGGAAGCGGTTCTGAGTAGGAATCAGGTGCATCGGGTAGTGTTTGATACACATTTATTGCCAGCGGACTTCTCGGATGTTGAGAGAGAGGAGATGGAAGAGTGGACATTCACTACACCTCAACTTGCTATGCGAGAAAATGTTATCTCTGAAATTAATGGTGAGACAACCGCTAAGGGTATTTGGGACAAGTTGGAAGAGCTGTATATGAAGAAGTCACTGACAAATCGTTTGATCTTATGGCAACGTTCTTCACCTATAAGATGAAGGAAGATACTTCGCTAAAGGCGCACTTAAATACATTTGATGATTTGCTAATGAAGACGAAAGCGGTAGATTTGAAGGTTGAGGAAGAGCAAAAGGCGATGATATTGTTGTGTTCATTGCCAGATTGCTATACAGGTTTCTCAAATAGTTTGATCTATAGCCGGGATACATTGACTCTTGATGATGTCAAGACGGGTCTTCTTAGAGAGAAGTTGCAGGATCAAATGAAAAAGTTAGGTGATGGAAGTAGTGGTGCTAGGAATGGTCATGGTTTGTTTGTGGACAAGGAGAGGTATGTGAAGAAGGAGAACCGAGGGCGTTTTAAATCAAGGAACCCCGGTTGGAGAGGAAAGTCGAAGGAAAGAAAATGCAAGTGCTATATTTGTATGAAGCCCGGTCATTGAAAGAATGAGTGTCCGGATAAGGAGAAGGCAAAGAAGGAAGTAGCATCTTCATCAGTAGCGGTGGAGAGTAGAGTTGGTGAGGGAGAAGTAGATGTTTTGTCGGCAGTAACATCAGATGTTTTGGGTAGCAATTGGGTGCTTGATTCGGGAGCGTCTTACAATATGACGCCAAACATGAATTGTTTTTCTTCTTACATCGACAAAGAAGGAAATTAAATTGTTATGGAAAATGATGCTATTTGTAAATCGAAATGCATTGGTTCCGTGCAAATTCGGATGTTTGATGGAGTGGTTCGTACTCTCACTAATGTGCGCTATGTTCTGGGACTTAGGAAGTCACTTATCTCTTTGGGGCAGCTGGATTCTTTAGGTTGTAAGATCACTGTAGAGAGTGATAACTTGCGGGTTTTAAAAGGGGCACTTGTGGTGATGAAGGGTGTAAAGACTCATGTATTTATTTGCTTCAAGGATTGACTGTAGAAGATGAAACTTGTATATGAGTTGATAGTTCTCGTGGTTTAGATGCGACTAGGTTGTGGCATTTGAGGCTAGGTCATGTCTCGAAGAGGAGTTTGGACGTTCTTCGGAACAGGGAAATGATCGATGGAGAAAGTTTCAACAAGTTAGAGTTTTGCGAATAATGCGTCATGGGAAAGCAAACTAAAGTTTCATTCGGTGAGGAAAAGCATGATTCGAGAAGGGTTCTTGAGTATGTTCATACGGATGTTTGGGGACTGGCACCTGTAGCTTCTTTAGGTGGAGCTCGCTATTATATTTCTTTTATAGATGACTTTTCTCAAAAAGTTTGGGTGTATGTAATGAAGGCCAAGTCGGAGGCATTTGCAAAGTTCAAAGCATGGAAGGCTCTTTTTGAGAATGAGAGTGGTAAGTCTTTGAAGGTTCTAAGATCCGACAATGGCGGAGAGTGTTTCCGGAGAATTTTTAGAGTTTTGCAAGCATCACGGTATTCGGAGGCATTTTTCTACACCCGAAGATCCACTGTCGAATGATGTTGCTGAGAGGATGAATCTTAATCTACTTGAGAAAGCTCGATGCTTGAGATTGACATCGGGTTTGACGAAGGGATATTGGGCTGAAGCTTTGTCAACCGCAGTGCATATTATTAATCGAATTCCATGCTCAGCTATTGGTAACAAAATTTCGAAGGAAGTGTGGAAGGAAAAGAGCATTGACTTGAGTTATCTTTGTGTGTTTGGTAGTCTTGTTTATGTGCATGATCCGAGAAATGATAAGTTTGAACCTAGAGCTTTCGAGCGGATTTGCTTTGCTATACATATGGAGTAAAATGCTATAGGATTTGGAATCCGAAAACAAAGAAGGTAGTGAATTCTCGTCATGTACTTTTGATGAGTCGGAGATGTTCAAGGAGAATGTGAGCTCATCGAATGTTCCGAATTTGGCTCATGGTGAATCAAAGGAAAATGAAATTATTTCCATATTTTGTCCAAGGAGTAGAGAGAGTAGAGTAGTTGGAGATGCTTGTGAAGAAGTAGCGGTTGATGTTACATCACGTAGTCCACAGGGTTCCTCTAGTAGTGTTGGTGATGTACATGATTCTAGAGAATATTCAGTTTAAGGTAGAGCTGAAGGGAGTTTGGATGATGGTATTGCTACTCGGGTTGGTCGTCGTATTATAAGACCACCCGAAAGATATGGTGATTGGAACTATCTTAGCTTTTGTGATTATTTGGACTATGCTCTTCATGTAGTCCAAGATGAGCCGATGGACCTAGGACGTCATGGAGTCGAGTGATTGCTTGAAATGGATTTGTGCTATGGAGGAAGAGATGCAGTCATTGTTGAAGAATCAAACGTGAGATTTGGTTCCACTTCCTAAAGGAAACCTTGCTATTGGGCACAAATAGATATACAAGGTGAAGGACGATGAGAGATACAAAGCTAGGCTAGTGGTTAATGGTTTTGCACAAAGGAAGGGAAAGGAGTATGATGAAATATTCGCACCGGTTGTGCGCCATACTTCTATCCGGATATTACTTGCTATAGTTGCTATTCACGACTTGGAGTTGGAGAAACTTGATGTGAAGACTGCCTTCTTGCATGGAGACTTAGATGAAAACATCTACATGGAGCAGCCGGAAGGTTTTATTGTGGATGGTAAGTCAAATTTGGTTTGCAAGTTGAAAATCACTATATGGTTTGAAGCAATCACCTAGACAATAGTAAAAGAGGTTTGATCATTTTATGCTTGAAAATGGTTTTGATGGAAGCATCAAGGATGATTTTGTTTATTTCAAGAAGTTGAAAAATGATTGTTGGGTGTATTTACGTTTGTATGTAGACGACATGCTCATTGTTTCTAAGGATAAGAATGAAATCAACAAATTAAAACTGAGTTTGAAATCGGAGTTCGAAATGAAGGATCTTGGAGAAACAAAAAGAATATTGGGCATGGAAATTGTAAGGGATCGAAAGCATTTTGAGTTGAAACTAACTCAAAAGGAGTATATTGAAAAAGTGCTTTACCAGTTAAGCATGGAGAATGCAAATTCGTCAAATACACATTTACCTTTGTATATGAAGCTTTCGAGTAAATGATTACCTATCTTGGAGGAAGACAAGGCTTATATGACAAAGGTGCCATATGCTAATGCAGTTGGTAGTCTAATGTATGCAATGGTGTGTACAAGGCCCGATATTGCAAATGCCGTCGGGATGGTTAGTCGGTATATGACTAATCCGAAAAAATTGTATTGGGAAGCCATGAATCTTATATTGAGATATCTTAGAGGCACATCATCTCATGGTCTTGTTTTTGACGATAGTAAGGCGATGGATTGCAAGTTGGTTGGTTATTGTGATTCGGATTACGCCGGTTATAGGGATCAAGGAAAATCAACTTCCGGATATGTCTTCACACTTGGGGTTACAGTCATAAGTTGGAGATCTAGATTGCAGACCATAGTTGCTTTATCTACTACGGAGGTGGAGTTGATAGCCACGGTGGAGACGACGAAGGAGGCACTCTAGTTGAAGCGATTGTTGTGTGACTTGAGAATCAGGCATGATAGTATTGATGTTTGATGTGATAGCCAGAGTGCTATTCACTTGGCAGAGAATTTGGCGGTTAGCTCACAGACTAAGTGTATTGGGATGAGAGAGTCATTTCTAGTAGCCATGGATGAGGATAAGCAAGTATATCTTCGGAAAGTGCACACAAAGGATAAAGCGACAGACATGTTCACTAAGGCATTGTCGGTTGGGAAGTTCGAGCATTGCTCGAACTTGATTCGCTTAGAGAAGTGCTAGATGCCACAGGGTGGCACGGTTAAGGGCGGAGCTTGGTGGTAGATGAGGAAGAGTATCGGTGAGAGATTGAGGTTCTATCTTCTCGGTAAGTGCTAGTCTTTGGTGAGATAGCTTAGAATTTGGATGTTTTCAACATTTCATTAGCGGATGAGGGCTTTGCATGAGCTCGTTGGTGGAGTGCAATGGGCGGTGGCTTTGTCGGAGCTCATTAGGAAAACATTCATGTTTGGTTGAAGGTAGAAGAAGTGATAGTTGGTGCTATCGGTTGTCGTTGATGGTATGATACCATTGAAGTTGGAGATGGATATAGTGTCGAGGTGGAGTGTTAAATTTTGGCGACACTATATGGAGAATTGTAGAGGTCGGAAGTAGCTTCGTAACGGAGAAAACGGTTCGCAAATCGGAGTTCGGAGGTGGAAGTTATAAGAGAAAAGGTGAAGTGGGCTGAATTGACATGGTCAGACGTCTGAGGAAAAATTCCGACATCTGACCCTTCAACAAATCTGCACCATACTTGTTCCAGATAATGAGGTCAAACATTTGACCAAAAGGGTCAGACGTCTGAGTCTGTGCAGAATTGATTCATAACATTTAGTCAGACGTCTGATCAAATGGTCAGACGTCTGAGTTGAAATTTTTTTTTTCCAATAACTTAAGTCAGACGTCTGACCATTTTGGTCAGACGTCCGATGCGACTTCCGTCTTTTTTTCACATGTGGACTTGGCGTGAAGATTTGTGATATCTGCAGGGACAATTTCGGAACATTGCCTAGGATTTCTATTCTTCTATATAAGCTAGTTTCAGATTCTAGATCTACAAGTGCGCAAGCAACTGCAAGAGATTAGCCTCCACAAATTAGGATTTATCAAAACTTAATTTTCTTCAATTCTCTTCTCCACAAATCAATTTCTAATTAGATATTTGATCATTGTATTCAATCTCTTGTACTCTTCTCATCAATATTAATAAAGGCTCTCTCTTGAAGTGAATGTGTACACTAACACAACATTAGTGGAACCACTATAAATCGTTGTGTGATTTATTTTTCGTTATTGTTTTGATTTCTGAATTGCTTGTTTGGGATTGTGATTGTTTTGGATTGGTTGAGATTGGAATTGAGTTATTGATTGGTTGTTTTTACACTTCTTACCACGATCCCGTCTTCCGCTGTGTTTGTGACGTCTCGATTTGAGAGGTCTCCAGTTGGAATCCCGCCCCAACATATATACGATTATAAATGATGGTAAAAATAAAACATTATCAAAATTGTAACTTGTGAAATGCACCTTGAATGTTGAATGAAATCTCCTTTAGATCTGATCCAAACACCTCTTGAATTTTCAGTAAACAAGAGAGAATTCTACTTCTTGAAATAAATTTGAATTGACTTGCATTTGATTTGGAAGTAAAGAGATAATCCCCTCGTTGCTTACGACCAAGATGGAGTGGAGAGGAGGGAAAAAGTGAAGCTACAACGAGAGAGGAGGCGAGGTTTAAATTAAATAGACATCAGAATTGAGTAAAATGTGGAGATCCAGATCTCTTTATTTACACTTTTTTTTAATCCAATTCAAAAACCGATTTTTTTTCCCATTCAAAACTCACCCTTCCCCTTCCCCTTCCCCTTTGGCCGACCATGATATGGGTCAAATAGGCCTATAAAACTTTCTAAATCCAATCAGTATTTAATCGATTTAAATCCAATTTGAATATTTATCCATATCATAAATCGATAGGTACATATATAGCCTCTATATATGAACATTATTATAGGATTCAACTATGGCTATTCTACTTTTATAGGAAAATGAGCTATGTTGGAAGATTTCTACAAGACAAGGATATTTGAGGGCAACGATCAGATGGTTGCCTTATTTGGTGTATACGATGGTAGATCATTCTATCTTGCCATGTGAACATAGTGAATACCATTTTCCTCTCTGTGATTAATCAGGTATATTTATTCCTGAATGTAGGCCATGGAGTTTCTAGAACTGCAGAATATCTCAAAAACAACTTGAGCAATCATCCAGATTTTGTAGAGGACAAAAAAAATTTATTGGTATGTGGTTGTATTTAAGTTTAAGCAAGATATTACTTTTGGTGAACAACAAATTATTATCATAATAACTGTAAGAATCACCACAACGTTAATAACGCTGATAGTGATTTATCGGTGCATGTTTTTTTTAATGTATCATTTTTTAGGATAAATTTTCAAAAGAGACTGATTTTCAAAACTATTTGCAGATATAGGCTACTTTTGTCCAGTTTAGCGATGAGCTGGCCTTTTTAAAAAAAACTATTACGGGACGCATTTCAAAAATACGCCCCTACAAATTTGCACTGGCGCATCTACGAAATGCGCCAGTGCAAATCTTTCTGTCCAAACCTGGACAACAAACTAATATTAAACAATTCAAATTCAAATACACAAAATCCAAATCCAAATGCACAATCTTAAATGATAGCAAACGTTTATCAACATGAAAGTCAACAAATAAAACTACCATTAAATAAGTTTTAGCATAACATAATTAAAATTCGATTACATTCGAATTAAAGCAGAAGTTATAGTTCGATTACAAAAGAAAACTAATAGTAAACTAAAAGTAGAAGTACTCATGGTTGAGTTGGATCGTCTTGAGTAGGTGAGGGTTGAGAAGGTCCAACAGGTTGCGATTGATGTGTTTCCTTCCTTCTTTTAGTTCTTTGCACTCTAGTCCGCATAGCTTGTTCGGAAGAGCTTGGCCGTGTTAATCAATTTTTAAAAAGGAGCGTGTCAATAAGTTTCATCAAATCAAGACACCGTGGTTGGACTTCTCGTTCTGGTACTCTACCATGTCCGATATTATCTAACCCTCCTCCTACCATCTCTAGTACATCGACCTACAAGTTGTAGTTATTTATTCAAAATTAGAAATATAATTCAAGTGAACAAACTAAAAATATCACGATAGTGCGAAGATATACCACATCTCGCTCAAGTGGTGCACGAGCGGTGTATGCTCATTCCTGAGAAGTCCGATCTGCAACAATGAATCTTTGAGTAATCGACAAGTACGAAGTCATGTATCTCGAAATGTAATTGAATGTAATTGCTTCGATTTCATTTTGAATGTAACTGCTTTGATGTAAATGAATGTAAGTGCTTCGATGTACATTTTTAAGATACAAAACTAAATTGATAAACAAAATTCCAAATTGATAAACAAGGGTGTATACTTCTAATTTGAAGATTATACCTCTAACTTGAGAAGATGATGACGATCCTTCCATTTTTTAGCAGATTTGACGAAGAAATAATTGCAATTGATGTGGGAGTTGAGAATTTAGAAAATTTGGGGTTTTAGGGATTTTGAGTGGAAGGGTGGAATATGGTAAAGTGAGGAAGAAAGGCTGGCTGCCTTGGTATATAGACAGCACGGGGCGCATTTCGTAAGTGTGCCTTTGCAAAATTACAAGGACGCACCTGCGAAATGCGTCCAGGCAATTTCAGATATGGGCGCATTTCGTAAGTGCGCCTCTGTCAAATTTCAAAGGCTCATCTACGAAATGCGCCCAAGCATTTAACAGAGAAGTGCTGCCTAACAA
This sequence comes from Allium cepa, assembly GCA_030765085.1. Taxonomy (NCBI): domain Eukaryota; kingdom Viridiplantae; phylum Streptophyta; class Magnoliopsida; order Asparagales; family Amaryllidaceae; genus Allium; species Allium cepa. The sequence continues at coordinate 241,326,232 of CM060935.1, read as the reverse complement.
ACAACAGACAACATACAAATTTGTCAAATTCCAAATATCATTGAACAAACTGCAGCTAACAGATAACATACAAATTGAAGAAAAACATTCACTACAAAATACATTCAAATCATTCACTACAAAATACGTTCAAATCATTTACTACAACATACATTCAAATCATTCACTACAACATACGTTTAAATCATTCACTACAAAATATGCAAATTATTTGGACGGACAAGTTGATCTTTTATGTCCTTTTTGACCACATTTGCTCCAAGTATTTTGCTTACTTCCTTCCATTTTATCCATCATGCCTTTGATTCTTGTCGACCTTAGACGTCCCGTCTTTTTTTTAGGCGGTGACAATATGGTCGGATCGTGATATGCATCCCAATATCTACTATCTGGAACAGGATGAAAACTTGAAGCGTAAGTTGCTTTATAATTTTGCACTGAAAACCACATTGAACAAAAAACGTAATATGATCTATTCGTTCCTCTAATGGTTCGAGCACAAGTAGTCATCACATGCAAACATGACAACTTTTGCAATAAAGGTATGTTGCAAGTGCAACTACATATATTATCCTGTAATGTCACTGTAAACGCTTTCCAAATTGATCATTCACTTGCCATTCGGTTTGATTAAATATAACAATTCCACAATATCTTGCTTGTTTTGCTCTTTTGGCTAAAAGAGTTTTGACTTTTGGACTCATTTGTGCTTCAAATCCCTCGGCATCGGAACGATGTTTCACGAAATAGTCGTTTAAACGATAAAATGTTCTTGCTACTAACGACTTAACTGGCAAAGCACGAGCACCTCTTAGAACTCCATTAAAACTTTCGGACACATTTGTCGTCATCATCATAAAACTTCCACCATTATCCTTACATAGAGCCCAGTTTCACTCTGCACCTCATAAGCCCCTTTCAATCCAAACATGTGCATCTGGAGCAATAGTTTTCAAGTGTCCCCTTAACTCTTTGTACTGCAAATCATCTGTAGCACTAACACATGAATAAAACAAGTCTACTAATTTTTTTTGAGTAAATCCAGCAACTTGAAAGTTGACTTTGAGATGTCTAGCACAAAACCGGTGATGGCGTTCTTGTGACCAATTATCTAACGCTCTCGGAATACCTTACATTCGATCGGATATAAAAGTTAAACACCTATTGCGAACACTATGTATATAGTAGTACATGCATCTAAGAAACCAATCCCAACTATCTTTTGATTCAGAGTCTACGATTGCATATGCTAATGGAAATATATCATCATTTGCATCTACTCCAGTCGCAACTAGCAACGTACCTTGATATTTACCATACAGATGAGTGCCATCAATGCAAATCAATGGTCGACAATGTGCAAATCTCTCAATAGATGCACCGAATGCCCAAATGCACTCTTAAAAAGAACTTTATCATTGGTGATTCTTTCGACATCAACTTTGAAAACTGTTTCCGGATTATGTTTTTTGACGTGGCTAAACATTGTGGTAACTCAGCATACGATGTTTTTCAATCTCCAAAAAATCTCTCAAGTGCTTTATGCAATGCTCTATATGCCTTGAAGCAGCTGATTTTGATAAAAAAAGTTTCAGACATTAGCACTTGAATTGTAGAAGGAGTGGTATTCAAATCCGATTTCACAAAAAGAAGTATTTTATTAGCAATAAACCTGCTTGTAGCTTGTTTATGATTTGAATTAATAATCGGATTAACACAAGTATGATTGCTGTGACGCCCCACCTCTATACCCACGCTAGCCAAGGACACTACGGGGTAATGCCGTCAACTAGCATGGAGAATAAGGCTGTTGAGGAGAGACCATCCGTGTAATTGCTTTGTGCGTGTACCGATATGCCAGATAAAAATATAACTTGCATTTCAAGAGGGAATTCGATATACCGATGCAAACTCAAAGCTACTACACAGTGGCTATAATATCTTCGGAAACAAATATAGAAGTAAGCATAACATAAATCAGTCACAGAAGTTCATATCTCAAAGGCGGAAACAGATATGAATATTACACATGAAAGTGTATATCAGAGTAGTGGTCAAACAAGATCCACAATATCACAAAAGAATAGTTACAAGTGCAACACAAAAGAATAAGTATACATCAATGAGTCTATATCTCAAATGTATACAACCAAAAACTACTAATCTAAGTAGTTAGCCAAAAATCATGATAATAATCCCAGATGAGAAGTCAAGCAGAAGCACCTATAACATCTCAGTCTAACCCGAGTATTATTTAATAAGAAAATAATAAACGGATCAGTCTAACTATAAATATCAGATAAAATGATATATAATAAGAGATATGACAAAAACGTATGATAACATAAAGCCATACTATGATAAGTATGTAATTGAAAATCAACCAGAGATCAATCAATATCACAATAATCTTCTCAAAGATCAAAAGAATGTCATACTCTTTAGTTTTATTCACCACGTCACAAATATTGACATCATATCGATGCCAATCATAAAAGCTGGTGGACCACAAATTTTAGAAATCATCAATAGAATCAGAAATCACAAAAGGGGGGAGGCCTGTCACAAAACGGGAGCATGAAAACTCATCAACACGTGTATCACAAACGGGATGCTATCCCATGGTCGCTAACCATAGAGCCGGTGCAACGACGTAGTACAATATCGGTACGCCCGAGGAACCTGAAACTCGAATAATTCGAAACAACGACGTAGTACAACGGTACGCCCGATGATCCTGATAAGCTGGTGCAACAACGTAGTACAAAGGTACGTCCGATGGACCGAACTCCATAAAAGAACATGGGTCGCTAGCCCACAAAAATTGAGTCGAAACTCCAAATAATACATAGGTCGTTAGCCTATAAAAGAAATGAGACGAAACTCAATAAAACGAGATACCGTCCCCTACGTGGACAAAGAAACATAACATATCGCTAGTCTAAATCACAAAAATGATCATCATCAATCATCAAGAAGTGTCAATTACACTAAGCTAGTAAATATATGAGCTTAGCTTCATGTCACATAACCACTAGCTTAACTTAAATATTTACGAACAAATTGTAGATCTCCACTAGAAAATTGTCATAAGAGATTCAATCGAACAAGTCTAAGAATTAACCGACGAAGTAAATGCAAGCGTTTCATACCACTTGTTTTACTAAGTCGTTTAATTAGATTTCTCATACGAGTGAGATAAAGGTTTGTATATGCTAGTAGATTGGAAAACGGTTTAAGAAACGAGCTTTGAAATAAAATAGTGTTGAAATTGTTTTGATAAAAGAGTTTTGCTATTTACTACTAGTATTGAAAACCTTTATATTTTTAAGGTGACAAAGCACAAAAATGATTGTAGAACAATCAATCACCAAAATTCACATTCAAAGACGTGAATAAAATCCAAAGAAATCGATACTGAATCCATCAAAATGGATATTCCCAAAAATCCCGAAGAAAATGCCATCAAAGTCGATAATAAATGATTGCAACAAATCGGAATCAACATGAATCGATAAAATTGGTATTCTTAAACAAAATAGGCAAGCAGGCAAAACACAACAGATTCAGACGTCTAAAATAGGTGGTTCAGACGTCTGAATCTGGAAAATTAGAAGTTTTCCAAAACGTAATTCAGACGACTGAACCAAATGTTTCAGACGTCTGAAATAGGCGTTTTTAGCCTATTTCCTTTCTGTTTGAAATCGAGCCAATTCAGACGTCTGATATTCTAGATTCACTGAAACTGGAATTCAGAGCATTTCCTGAACCTCGACCGAAAATGGCCAAATGAATATCGGAAGCGATCGGACGAGCAAATGACAACTAAGGATTTACGCCACGCGACAACCCAGCCTTAATGGCTCTGCGATACGCCTCAAATATCAATTTCCAAATATCCATAATAGGATTTTCATAGATTTTGATTTCAAAACACCAAAAATTGGAATATACACCAAATCAGTCCAAACCAAAATCAATTGCATAAGAATAAGTGTTAGGAATTCATACCTAACAATTGAAGATAATTATAGACTAAGATGTGGGATAAAAATCTCACCTTTAAACCCAAAACTATGAAAAAGAAGCTATAGACCAATGACAAGGACAATCACTCTTCAATTCCAACCTAAAGATCTTGAATCTAAGTTTAAAAGAGAGACATTTCCTAAATTAGGTTTAGGAATTTCTGAAATTGGTAAGAGAATGAGTTGGAGAAGAAGAAGAGGAGGCTTACCAAAGCTTCTTCTATAAATTTGGAGCTAGAACTTGATTTGCAAATGGAAACTAGGGCTTGGAGTTTTAATTTCTCATTCCTCTCTCCATTATTGCTAAAGCTTGAGTATTAGGAAATAGAAATGAAGTAATAAAGAGAAGAGGGTTGAAGTTTGGGTCTAATGAGCTGAAACAAAACCAAAGCCCTAAGTGAAAATGTAGCAAAATTCTACTATCTCCAAACATATCGAAGTTTATAGTAAAAAAGATTGCAAACGTCATTTTGAACTCAATGGGGACGGTCTCGAGTCCTAATTTGACTGTTTGCAAAAAGTAGCTTTTCGGACTAAAATCCGACCAACGATGAAATATTTAAATAAAATATTTAAATACTCAATCGTAAAATATGCGGATTGCTACAATTTCCAGCATATTTTCTAATTTCATCATATTTTCTAATTTCCCACTATCCATCAATGATTTTTTTAGGGACAATTGCATGTATTCTCCAATGACAATTTTTATCAACACCATGAATCGCGGTGCATTCTGTTTTGCGAGATTTTATGGGTTTAAAAGAAAAAGAATTCTTGATGGACCACTCACTTAACTGCTGAATAAGAATTTCCTTTGTTTGAAATTGCATTCCCACTGAAAAACCAGAATCAACACATTCTGAGGTAAAAACATCTCTAATAGGAGTTACATTTTCAATCAATGGTGCCGCCATAATTTTCGCAGTACATAAATCATCTGTCAAACGCATCTCAAATTCCATATGTTCATCGTTATCATCTTCTTCTTCTTCTTCCACCAAAGATGCTTCATTATTTTCATTTTCTTTCTCATGATTAATTTCAAACTCTAACGCTTTATTGTTAACTTCCATATTACCCATCCATGACATATCATTATCCATTGAAGCAATTTGCATACTATCTATATGCGGTGTAAGGACCCGCAAATCCGTACCTCTTGAGTCAACACTATTCTATCTAAATTGACTCAAGTTGTACAGAAATACGAACCGTTTGGTGTCAAAGAAGAAGAGGTAGAAGAAGAAAAATAGAAAACAACAACAGAATCTATCCATCGCAGCGGAATAAAATATAATAGCAATATATGATCTTTACTCAAAATCAAATATATCTGCTTACATATTTTACATCATCAGAGTACATCAATCACAGCTCAACATCAATAACATACAACTGAATACACATCAACTCAACACAGCGGAATATATGTATATAAACAAGTACGGGAGTACATATCGTCATCCTGCTCGTCTCCTGAGCTCCACAACATCATATCCTGTATTCTATAATACTCGGTCTGACCCGAGCATTACAGTTAAATAACACCCGAGTCAGTCTGGATTACCAGCGTGAGAAAATCACACCCAATTGATTATTTAAGTTTCAAAATCCCTTGAAAACAAAAGCATCTCGTAAGACCACGCCATAAATAAACATGTCGGGTTTTTACCTTACGATAGCTAAAACAATTTTTTATAGAAATCCTCTGATATTATAATAGGGTCTATATACAAATACTTATAAAATAGCCGAAATTGTTACATCTATTAAATTCCAGCTACTAGCCACAGAGTTGGTAATACAAACAAAACTCGTACAAGGCTCGTAGGGAGAATGGATTTCCAACCAACGACTAGGCACTGGGGTACCACCTGTCACAGTATGGGGCCTAGATCACCGTACCGAGGAGTACGCCCGCTCCCCTGCAACACAAGGCCGGGACTACCCCTTACTGGATAATCTCGAGTGAGATCACCCCGCGGTTTGGATCAGCAACCACCCACTAATCCGAAATAAAAAGGGACATCTAGACTGGAATGACCTCACCCTGCTTGGGTGCTACCCACCTAGCCTTGCTGCATAACCCTGATTTTCAGTCATTCCCATTTGATGTGTCTTGAGGCTAAGCGTTACCTTTTTAGAATATATTCCTTAGAATGCCCATCGTCCTCCTGACGATGATTCGCAAGCATTCATCCATACAAGTCCGTCCCGGGTTCGAACGGAACCGAAGGCACTATTCCTACTACATCCATTTTGGAAATATCCTTAGGATTAGTAGCGACTAGCCCTTGCACTTCACTGCTCCATCTTCGAATCCAAAACCGTTTACACGAAACGTACAAACCGGATCGAAGTGGTTTTCGAGAAATAAATCTCGATCCCGGTCTCTTCGAAACGATCAATGCATTTGTCCAATATTGGTAGTCGGTTATTTAACTATCAATTTATATTCACAAACATCCATCAAACAATAAATAATTTCCAAAATTATTTATTAACCTCAAAATATCTTCACAAGATATATTTCTATTTTCAATCCCTTGAAAACAGTTTTCAAACCATTCTTTCTTTCCATAATAAACTTTCCCAAGTATTTTCTATCTCCACTGAAATTGCCAAGCACAAACTAGATTTTTAAAATAATTTAAAACACTTTACTTTACAATATACTTTTAAAACATTTAAGTTAAACTACTTCAATAATTTGTAAAAATACATACTATATACATATTTAAAAATAAGGTTATTTTATAAAATATAACTAAATTTTTAATCTTAAAACAAACTACTAAGTCACTCTTTAAATAATTACTACTATAATAGATTAAAAAGAAAAGACTTACTTTATAATTTAAATCTTTAGAAAAATAAGTTTTTCAAACTTGCTTTTTAAATCAACTTAAAAACTTTTAACTTATATTTAAAACATACTTTGAAAACGTACTTGGTTATCCAGGGAGAAGATCCAACTTAAATCAATTTTCCAAATTGATTTCCAATTTATTCCATTTGAAATAAATTTCTTTACTTATCAGTTCATTTCGAAATTCATTAATTATGGACTTTATTTTTATTTTTATTATTTTCTGTTTGATTTTAAATCTTTTAACTGAAATATACAAATTTCAGGCTCCTTCCATTTTCTTCTTTGTTCCTTTCAAAAGTTAAAATCTTAAATTTAAAATGAATGTTTTGTTCATTTAGATATTAGCATTGGAGTTTACAATTCATTAACTTTCTATTTATTCAAACATCTCCTTTCTATACTCAAGATTTATTAATTAGAATTCTTATGTCACTTTATTTTTTTCCATTCTTAAATTTATTCAAATTTCCATAATTATTTTACTTACAAATTCACTTCTTTTATTTTCATTCCAACATCCAAGTTATATATTTTTGGAAATTCATTATACCTAATTATATCCAATCAAACCATAGCATTCAATATTTCAACATAATCCGTCATAAGATATCAAATCATCATAACAGGGGGGATTTAAATAATTTAAATAAATGTCGAGGGATCCAGTTGGATCCCTCCAACCTGTTTTCCCCTGCATCCACAGATGTTAGCACAATATAAAATGCCAATTCCAAATATATACCACACTACAGCACATAAATCAATTCAACCATTTCAAACAATTATTTAAATTTAAATTTAAATTTATAATCAGCTGAGTGAGATTAACTCACCTTTGCTTATGCATTTGCCATTCACTTCAATATTCCCTTGGTTTTCCCGCTTTTTGACCTTGAATAACAATTTATGATTTTATTAACATTTGGAATAATTTTAATGATTAATTACCATTAAATAGATTTAATTAACCAATAATTTAAATTTACATTTTTTAAAAAAAAACAATTATTTTTAATGACATATAATTAAACCGGTTTATTAGTAAATTAGTAAATAAATCACCCTATATATTAAATAAAACAGAATTGCTCTGTATTCCTTGCAAAATACAAATCCTTGTCTATCTAAAATTTTCCTGATTAAACCATATACTTTTAATTTCCTATATCTACATATTTATATATGTGTATATATATATAAACCAAAATTGCCAGAAGACAAATATTCGAACCTTACTGCTGCAACTCCAGAACTTACGCGACAAGCACACCCAAACCCACAATACGCTACTGCTTGAACCACCATCGCAGTCCCATATGCAAACCCACCACTATCACGACCCAGAACCAACCCAGCCCGGCCTCTTCAAGCTTCGGTCACGAAGCTGAAACCTCACCGCAACACAGAGCCACCACTCCCACACGAAGCACCGCCCCACCCCACTTGAGAACCAGTCGAGTCATTAATCGACAGAGGCTGGCCTCGCGATGAATCAAGTGGGTCAGCTCCTTCTATCGTGCGCACACCCATGTGCCGCAGCTACTCGTCCCCTTCGTGCCGTCGCACCACCCAACGCCGCGATTTCGAATCACTTTCCTCGAAAACAAGATCAAGCGAGGTGCTGAGTTGTCGTGATGCCGAACGAGGCTCGGCCTCGATTTCCCCCCTCCTCTTCTTCGATTTGATTTCGCGCGGCTGCTAGATTTTTTTTTAAATGAACGAATTGAAGTCATATGAAGAAAAGGAGAAAAGGGGAATGGGGTTTGAAAAGAAGAGAAGGGCTTCGGCCCCTATCGTGTTGCCCATTGTTTTTATTTTATTTTCAAACGCGGCTTATAGTTTCCACTTGAAGCCTCTTCCTTTATTCATCTATTTATTATATTATTATATATAGTTTATTTTATTTTATTTTTTTTAGTTCAAGCATTTTTATTGTTAACTGAACGGCTGAAAGAAAGTTTGAGTAGACCAACATTTCTTTATTTAAATTCAATTGGTCGCTACATAAATTTTCAACGCGTTTACATGTCGCACACTCACACTCTACTCCAAAAGCTGCGAAATTTAAAATCCGATAAAAATTCAATATTACGGACCCAATGAAACTGGTTTCGTCAAGTTCCGAGACCGTGCCTCAAAAGGCTATTTTTAAATTCAATTTAAACGATTTAATTTCAAAACTGACCAATTCAGTGTTAGATTCCATTTTAACACTTTTATTATATTCAATGTTATCAATATAAATTTTATAAGCTTTCAAATTATAGTGTTAACAGGCTTAAAATCTTAGGTTTCATATTTTATTCAATTCAAATTATTTAGTTCAACAATCTAATTATCAAATAAATTATGATATTCGTAATTTACGTTGATAATTAACCTTTAATATTCCGATTTTAAATGCTCGAAAATTCCGGGTCGTCACATGCAGTGAACTACGACCTCCATCAGCATTGTTAACCTCTCCAGCATTTGAAGGAACGGAGTGTAAAAATTGATCATTTGCCAATCTAGAGCTTGAACCACTTGGATGCATCGTAGAACCGTGAAAAAAGAGTATGAGATCAAAACGCTTTAAATTTCAACTACTCGAATGTAAATACTTTAACAAATTACTTTGTATTCACACAAGTAGGAAATAATGGACTTGGATTGCTCTGATAAGGATAACTCGGAATAGTACCAAGAATTTGAGTAGAATGTTGGTTCAAAATAGTGGTAATTGCATCTTCAAAATGTCTCAACTCCTCTTTTATTACAAATAATTCGATCATTTCATTGTAACGACCCGTGTAAATTCGATGTTTAAAATGAATATAATTAATAGGATTTTTAATTTAAATTTAGAAAGGAATAAAAATCATAGTTATTTATATGAAAGAGTATGTGAAATTTGATGTACCAAGGGAAATTAGAATTTACAAATTTAACTATATATTGTATTTAATAGAAATAGTGGAAATTGTTGCATTGGATATAAGTTAGAATAAGTAAAGTAATGCAAGTATTGGATTTGACAATGAAATAAAATATTGATTATGAGTATTGAATGTAGATGGGTGAAATAAAGAAATGCAGGACAATAAATAATTTATTTAATACAATCCCTTTTATTTGTAAACTATTGTAAGGGTTAATTAATTATGAAAATTTGGAAATAGGTTCAAATTGTATGTTAGACAATCAAATTTCAATAATTAAAGTTAGTAATTAATGGATTAAATGGAATAATTAATTGGAGTTAAGATCTAAATTTGTATGTGAGCATTCATTGATATTGGAATATAAAGGGGTAAATTTATAGTATAAAATGTAGACACCACCTTTAAGATGATGGGTTTAATTGAATAACAATCAGCAATTAATGAATGAAGAGAAATTTTAAGGGCGTAACTGTTTTCGTTAAATTAATTTTGATAACAAATTGTATTGAATATAGATTTAACGTTGTTTGATGTATTTAAGTAATAATTGGAGAACAATGTAAATTATATCCGTGGATGGTCAATTCAATTAAACAACAAGATTTTTAAATAAATAAACGTTTTTATTTAGGTTTCAATTTGTTGATTTATGATGTTTAATGGGAAATCAATTGCAATAAATTGCCCTAATCTATGCAGTTAGAGGAGATTTAGATTTGCATTATAGATGGAAGTATAATCTAAATTGATAGGTAACAAACTTAAGAATAAAATTTAGAGCTAATAGGTGGCAAATTTATATAGTTGTTTATTTACGTAATGTGTATGTAAGCTTTGGTAAACCGATTTCTATCGATCCAAATCTAACGATTTGTTAATATAGATTTAAGTATAGGAGCAGTATTTATTAATTGAATTGAAGTATTGCAAAATAAATGAAATTCAACGTTTAATATTACATTATTGTAAGTAAGATAATATGTGTAAGTATTGTTAAGGTTATTCATATTTGACAAATTTATTGAGTTATAAGGATTGATATATAAATTAATGTTGGTTTAGGATATCGTTACTTGGTGATTTATTATAGAGTAACGGGAGTGTGAACGTAAAATAATAAAGGCATAGATTTATGATAGGACATAATTTATGGTTTTGGGAATTTAAATCCAAAGATTTATTTATTTGGGGAAATAACACGTATTAAATCTCAACTTGACATAATCAATGCAAATTTAGTAATTAAAAATAAATTGCAAGTTGGTAATTTAGGACGTTTGTGAGTAAATTTGCAGGTAAGATAATTTTTAAAGTTTTACCCCTTTATATAATTTATTTAAATATATATAAATCAAATGGCAACATTGTGTTAATAATTGTCGTAAGTGAATTTGAATGCTAAAGGGGTAACAATCGTTTAAGGTTAACCGTTTATTTAATATATTAAGTCTAGACTGGTAATCAATTGAAATAAAAAAAATTATTTTGTTTTGTTAATGTGACTTAGTTAATAAAGAGGAATTTATATGAAATGAAGCATGCATGAGAAATGCATTATAATTGAATGTTATGTTTACCCATTAAATGTATACTAGGTTAAGTATCAAATAAGGGAAAGAAAAGTAAATATTGAATTGATTGATGAATAAGTATTGATTGGATAGAAATTTAATGTAAAGTTGATATTAATTGTATAAAATGTATCTAAGATAATGAATTGCAATAAATTGTGGGTTGATAATAAGGTGTGAATGGAAATTTGATTTGTTATATTAAATGAATGGATTCAAATTTATTGGGAAAGGTAAATGGATATTTGGTAATAAACATAAACGGACTTCAATAGTGAATTTAGTTAATTTGAATATAAAATAAATAATGATTTAATGGAAACCTATACTCTGTATATATCTATAATATATACTTACAAATGTGGGATTTAGAGTCTTACAACAATTATTAGGAGTGATATAATTAGTTCATTCAATTAAATTTGAAAACATTGCAATAGATGTATATTAAGGGTTGTGTTAAATAAAGTAATAAATGGAAAATAACGTAAATGTCTTCATAGTATGGTGATTTGTAATTATTACGTTAATTTAAATTATCGTTAAGCGCGTTTGTTTATCGGATTCATCTACTCTAATTCTAATCTATCTATATAAATCCAATTATATACCCTAGCCTCCATCTATTCTCTTTTATTTGTGTGTTCATTTTCTTCAATTCTTTCTCTTCCTAAATGGATGCAAATTTCAGATCCAATTCTATTCAAAAATCAAAAAAAAAAATTATGTTGTAGTTTTCATCTACGGATCTAAGCGCAGTCTCTGTTTTTGCAATAGTCGCTTGAGACAACCAGAAATCACGGTCAAACGTGTAAAATTCGAAACCCAAAAGGTTGAATTGGGGCTTTTTGATTTCTTCATCTATTTGCGAAATTGGAACATGGGTTTGGTGAGATTAGTCACTAGGGATGCGCAGGAAACGCTGACGTGGCAAGTGGTAATATGTAGGTTTATTTTGTTTGAATTTAATTTAATTTCGATTTTTCAAACGCGTTAATACATTTAACTTCCACATACGAACTCCGTTTCATGCGCGATTTTTTTGTTAGGATCGTAATTAAATTCCAGATCTTTTGATGCTGGTTTGGACAGATTTGGAGACCGTCGAATTTTTTGGTTTATATCGGATTTAAATTCGATTTAAATTCAAAAGTGAGTGTTTTAACCCACTAACAATTTCTAAAATTTCTTATATTTGTTAAATTAATTTTAGATATGGGTAGAAATTTTTTTATGACCGTTTGGCATGTTTTATTCACTATTTCTGTTTAAACGCATTTATTTAATATAACTTTAAATTTATTTATTTATTGCATATAAATTTGATAGTTAGAATTTATTTATTCCATATTAACTGCCAGGCATAGTTATGTTAAATTTTATTTCATATTAACTGCCAGATAAGTTTACGTTTATTTTTGCATATAAACTGCCAATTAACAGTTATTAAATTTATTTTGAGTATAAACTGATAATTGATACCATTATTTATCACCTGTTATATATTGATGATTGTTTGAAATTGGATGATGACTGTGATAAATGGATGTATGATTTGATGGATGAATGGATGATTTATTTTATTAATTGCAAGTTGCTATGCATTTCTTTCATCGGGATTGCGGTTTGAAATGATATATAACCGCATTTTATTTTAAATTGCGGATTGAAATGATAAACATCCGTATCACTTGACCATAGGGTAGAAAATTTTATACAGGCACCGTGGTATATATATATATAATATATTTTGGAATGTTTTTATGGTTTTGTAAAGCTATATATATATATGGTTTATGGGATATTGAATTAGTTATTTATATATATATATATATATATATATATAGTAATTTTCGGGTTTAAGCTTGGTATAAATTTGATTTGTAGTATAAAATAAAGTTTGATTTTTAAGATCAAATACGATTAAGCATTTATTTAAAATCTAATTTCTGGAGTTTTTATGACTTAAATGAGAATAAGATTTGGAAGATGAATATTAAGTTAAATTGAAATTTAATAAAAATTAAATTTTTTAAAGGATATGATTTTTATAACTTGATTTTTGTGTAAAGTGATTTAAATGAATATCAGGTTGATTTAAATGAATATATCAAGTTTAATAAATTGAAAGATTTTCCAATTATGTGAAGTTAAAGGTTTTACTTAAATTATATTGAATTCATTAAGTAAACATTTCAAGTCTGAATAATAAGTAATTGAATTTGATATATATGGGTTTGTCAAATGAGTTTGTTTTTGAAATGGTGAAATATTTAAAGCTTTGAAACATAAGAATTGAAATGGTATTTGGTAGTTTAAATCGATATTTGAAATTGATTTGTGAAATCTAAAGAAGCTATTTTGGTTTATAAAGAAAATTTAATATTTAACCATTTGAGAAATGGAACTTGTTTCAAAGTTATGATTTTCAAGATAGTATAATTTGAAAATATTATATTCAAGAGTTTTGATTTCTAAATATTTTACTTTGAAAATCCTATGATTTTGGAAAAGAATATATTGGAAAATAAAGATGATATCATATTGCTTTGGGTTTTAAAAGGAAATGATATCATAATATATGGTTTTGAAATGGATATGTTATTTTGGTTTTAAAAGAATAATTATTTTTAAATGACCGCGGCGTTATAATAACGACTGGTTGGCAAAGAGACCGGGATCGGATATGGACATACTCACTGTCGATACCGAAAACCACTTTGACTAACCGTGTACGCGGTGGAGATTCCAGAATGAAGTAGGTTGGCGGCGGCGTTTCCTGTAAGGTAAATACGTGGACCCGACTCCCGTGAGTTGGCATAAGGTGGCTAAAACAGGAGCGATTCTCGGGACAGTGAGGTCATTCCTCTGATCGGACACTCCTCTTCGATATTATACTTTGACTTTGGATTGATTCAGTGGCCACTTTTATTTTTGTTTTGCGGAAGTTTGTTCGAGGTGGGCGGTAGCTGCGCGCTGTGCGTTTCCACCAGCCCGGATAGCAATTGGTATATCTACCCTGGCATTGCCTAGTTGTGCCGTGTCACCTACCCTATCACGCCTTGTACGAGTTTGGATTTCTCCCGTAGCCCGTGTGGTATCCTCTGGTGGCTTCCCGATCAGGAGGGACCACGATATTGGATGGACTACTGGGACTATTACGTGTTAAGGTGGAAAATGTAAAACCTTAACGCTATTTAAAAGTAAGTTTATTTTACAAATACACACTATTATAATAGCGCAATATACTACATAGTAAATAGTTTAACGGATCCTTAGGAGATGTAAATCCCGAGCATCTCTTGAGTTACTGCACTCATATTTATTTCTGTTAATTTAACTCACATAAGATCTTTTAGTTCTTACTCGAGTGTTTTTGTCTTTTCAAATTCGCTCGGCTCAGTCCGAGCGTTTCAGGATTGGAAGATTTAGCTCTAGAGGACGAAGACGAAAATTTATATTATTATTATTTATACTAGTGCACTACACACTGTTCCGCTGCATTGTTATTGGTATGTGTAACTCTGATATGTATTATATAAATGGTTTTGTAAACAGATTTATAAACTGTATATTTGATTATTTTATTTTATCCTTCTGCTGTGAGATTCTGTTTAGTTTTTTTTCTTCTCTGTGTTTTTCTTATTTACCCCATAACAATCCGCCCTTCTGTATGGTTTGAATTGGCACGTGTGTCGATTTAAAGTGTGCGAAAAAGCGGGACGTTACAGTTGGTATCAGAGCTTTGGTTTAGCGATAAACCTTAGCTTTGTGGGGTCTGACTCTTTTGTTAATAGGATAGTAATACGCTATGGGAGTCGCTGAGTGTATATATATGAGAGAGCGTATTTGTTAGGGTTATAACAGGATTTTAATATTGTGTTAATCTATTTCGTTTTGTATTTATAAATTCTGGTTGGTGCATGGGACGTTGTGACATCAATAGGGATTTCTAAACACTTAATAGGACAGACCGACATAATATCGGTTTTGATATAGGTGAATGAAATAATTTTGCCTATTATATTTTCTATATATAAAAATATTTTATAAAGATATATTTGGCTGCAATAGATTGGTTGTTAGGTATTAAAGTGTATAATAATAATAGAAATAAGATTGAAAAATAAGATGAATGAAATTTGGAAATTTAGAACTTAAGTTCCGGGGTTTTGAAATTTCTTTCGAATAAATTTGGAATATAATAATATTGCTTATAAATATTTTCTGATATAAATATTTCAATATAATTTGGAAGAATTGTTTTAAAGAAGATTTTGAAGAAAAAGTTTTGTACTTTCCTCTTTGTCGTTGGAAAATAATTTCGGTGATGGCGGCCGCATCATCGACTTTCATTTTCGAGTTTCGAAGGGGAAAGGCCACTGTAGTAAGATTCATTTTTAAAATATCTAAATTTTAAATTGTTTTAAAATAATTAGAGATATATAAGTTGTAAGAATATATTTATCTATTATTTTAAAATAAAGTGAAATTTTAATCCGGTATTAAATTCTTAAATTTCCATTAATTAATTGTTTCAATTATTGTAGTGAATCGAAACATAGGTAATTAATAAATTAAAACCTCTAAAGGAAATAAGAGATTTAATGATAGGTTAAAAATGGTCTTAAATGAAAGTTGAAATTATAACTTATGAAATAAAGAATATTATTATTAAATGTTAAATTTACCATAGGAAATAAGAAACTTGTATAACTTTCAAGTATATTCTTTAAAAACATATATAACTTACCAAATATTAAAAGTTGAAATGTTTAATAGGGAATGTAATAAAATTGTACAAGTAAAAGTAGGTAATGAAGTATTCAATGAATTTGCTATTATAAATGAGAATTTAATGTTTAAACTTAAGTATTAATTGAAATTTTACCAAGTAAATATAATTAAAGGTAAGTATGACAAATAGATGATTTAAACTTAAGTAATTAAAGGGTAACTAAATGAGATCATGCGATAATAAATAAATGAATAATTATAGTGAAAAGGGGGGAAACTGGCATGACCTTATTTAATGGAATTGAGAAATTTTAAGTAAAAAGAAAAATAAATGACTGCAAAACATTAGTGAATGAATTAATAAAATCCTTTACTTATGAGAATGGATATTACAAGGTTAAGAATTTAAGTGTAATTAAAAAAGGGTTACTATAATTAATTATAATAGAAATTTAAGCATTAAATAAATGATTGAAATTGAGAAGTGCATTAAATATAATACAAATAAAAGAAACTTACATGACCCGAATAAATGAAAATGAATAATTGTAAGTAATAAGTAGAAATAAAGGAAACAACCACTGAATGAGAAAATAAAATTTAAAGTTTGTTAGAAATAAATATAAATTATAAAAGGAAAATTTATGTGGTTTAAATAAAAATAGAAAATCAAATAACAAATGTATGAGATGAAATTATTAATAAGTTAAATTGATTGTTGTTTGAATTTGTTGTTGATGGTTGTTTGGGCAAGGGTACTTTAAAATTTGATTTGGGGTGAATGAATAATCTATTTGGTTTTATCTAAGACTGTTGAGTAAATGATGCGCTAGTAGTTATTCTTCATTCCGAACAATTTAAAAGTTTTGAACCCGAACAACTATTTGTTTGTTTGATTTAATGGTTGTTTTGTATGTGTGTGTATGCTGTTTGTTGAACTGATGGTTGTTGTATTGATTTGTTGTTAGGATTGAAACCACTTAAATATTTCACTTTATCTAAATTGTAACCCTTTGGATTATATAAGAAATTGCAGTATCTTAGAAATATTTTGAAAATGTTTTTCCAAACTTTAATAATCTAAATATAAAGGATTAAATAGTTATAAATTAGGATATCTTATTTAAAGTAATTAATTTTTTAAATTTAATTGTTTATAAGTTAAATATTTTGAATAAGATGTATTGTATTTAATTATTCTTTTCCTTCTTTTCCTTTTCGGGGACAAAAAGTTTTGAGTGGGGAAGAGTGTAATGACCCATGTAAATTCGATGTTTAAAATGAATATAATTAATAGGATTTTTAATTTAAATTTAGAAAGGAATAAAAATCATAGTTATTTATATGATAGAGTATGTGAAATTTGATGTACCAAGGGAAATTAGAATTTACAAATTTAACTATATATTGTAATTAATAGAAATAGTGGAAATTGTTGTATTGGATATAAGTTAGAATAAGTAAAGTAATGCAAGTATTGGATTTGACAATGAAATAAAATATTGATTATGAGTATTGAATGTAAATGGGTGAAATAAAGAAATGCAGGACAATAAATAATTTATTTAATACAATCCCTTTTATTTGTAAACTATTGTAAGGGTTAATTAATTATGAAAATTTGGAAATAGGTTCAAATTGTATGTTAGACAATCAAATTTCAATAATTAAAGTTAGTAATTAATGGATTAAATGGAATAATTAATTGGAGTTAAGATCTAAATTTGTATGTGAGCATTCATTGATATTGGAATATAAAGGGGTAAATTTATAGTATAAAATGTAGACACCACCTTTAAGATGATGGGTTTAATTGAATAACAATTAGCAATTAATGAATGAAGAGAAATTTTAAGGGCGTAACTGTTTTCGTTAAATTAATTTTGATAACAAATTGTATTGAATATAGATTTAACGTTGTTTGATGTATTTAAGTAATAATTGGAGAACAATGTAAATTATATCCGTGGATGGTCAATTCAATTAAACAACAAGATTTTTAAATAAATAAACGTTTTTATTTAGGTTTCAATTTGTTGATTTATGATGTTTAATGGGAAATCAATTGCAATAAATTGCCCTAATCTATGCAGTTAGAGGAGATTTAGATTTGCATTATAGATGGAAGTATAATCTAAATTGATAGGTAACAAACTTAAGAATAAAATTTAGAGCTAATAGGTGGCAAATTTATATAGTTGTTTATTTACGTAATGTGTATGTAAGCTTTGGTAAACCGATTTCTATCGATCCAAATCTAACGATTTGTTAATATAGATTTAAGTATAGGAGCAGTATTTATTAATTGAATTGAAGTATTGCAAAATAAATGAAATTCAACGTTTAATATTACATTATTGTAAGTAAGATAATATGTGTAAGTATTGTTAAGGTTATTCATATTTGACAAATTTATTGAGTTATAAGGATTGATATATAAATTAATGTTGGTTTAGGATATCATTACTTGGTGATTTATTATAGAGTAACGGGAGTGTGAACGTAAAATAATAAAGGCATAGATTTATGATAGGACATAATTTATGGTTTTGGGAATTTAAATCCAAAGATTTATTTATTTGGGGAAATAACACGTATTAAATCTCAACTTGACATAATCAATGCAAATTTAGTAATTAAAAATAAATTGCAAGTTGGTAATTTAGGACGTTTGTGAGTAAATTTGCAGGTAAGATAATTTTTAAAGTTTTACCCCTTCATATAATTTATTTAAATATATATAAATCAAATGGCAACATTGTGTTAATAATTGTCGTAAGTGAATTTGAATGCTAAAGGGGTAACAATCGTTTTAGGTTAACCGTTTATTTAATATATTAAGTCTAGACTGGTAATCAATTGAAATAAAAAAAATTATTTTGTTTTGTTAATGTGACTTAGTTAATAAAGAGGAATTTATATGAAATGAAGCATGCATGAGAAATGCATTATAATTCAATGTTATGTTTACCCATTAAATGTATACTAGGTTAAGTATCAAATAGAGGGAAAGAAAAGTAAATATTGAATTGATTGATGAATAAGTATTGATTGGATAGAAATTTAATGTAAAGTTGATATTAATTGTATGAAATCTATCTAAGATAATGAATTGCAATAAATTGTGGGTTGATAATAAGGTGTGAATGGAAATTTGATTTGTTATATTAAATGAATGGATTCAAATTTATTGGGAAAGGTAAATGGATATTTGGTAATAAATATAAACGGACTTCAATAGTGAGTTTAGTTAATTTGAATATAAAATAAATAATGATTTAATGGAAACCTATACTCTGTATATATCTATAATATATACTTACAAATGTGGGATTTAGAGTCTTACAACAATTATTAGGAGTGATATAATTAGTTCATTCAATTAAATTTGAAAACATTGCAATAGATGTAAATTAAGGGTTGTGTTAAATAAAGTAATAAATGGGAAATAACGTAAATGTCTTCATAGTATGGTGATTTGTAATTATTACGTTAATTTAAATTATCGTTAAGCGCGTTTGTTTATCGGATTCATCTACTCTAATTCTAATATATCTATATAAATCCAATTATATACCCTAGCCTCCATCTATTCTCTTTTATTTGTGCGTTCATTTTCTTCGATTCTTTCTCTTCCTAAATGGATGCAAATTTCAGATCCAATTCTATTCAAAAATCAAAAAAAAAAAATTATGATGTAGTTTTCATCTACGGATCTAAGCGCAGTCTCTGTTTTTGCAATAGTCGCTTGAGACAACCAGAAATCACGGTCAAACATGTAAAATTCGAAACCCAAAAGGTTGAATTGGGGCTTTTTGATTTCTTCATCTATTTGCGAAATTGGAACATGGGTTTGGTGAGATTAGTCACTAGGGATGCGCAGGAAACGCTGACGTGGCAAGTGGTAATATGTAGGTTTATTTTGTTTGAATTTAATTTAATTTCGATTTTTGAAACGCGTTAATACATTTAACTTCCACATACGAACTCCGTTTCACGCGCGATTTTTTTTGTTAGGATCGTAATTAAATTCCAGATCTTTTGATGCTGGTTTGGATAGATTTGGAGACCGTCGAATTTTTGGGTTTATATCGGATTTAAATTCGATTTAAATTCAAAAGGTGAGTGTTTTAACCCACTAACAATTTCTAAAATTTCTTATGTTTGTTAAATTAATTTTAGATATGGGTAGAAATTTTTTTATGACTGTTTGGCATGTTTTATTCACTATTTCTGTTTAAACGCATTTATTTAATATAATTGTAAATTTATTTATTTATTGCATATAAATTTGATAGTTAGAATTTATTTATTCCATATTAACTGCCATGCATAGTTATGTTAAATTTTATTTCATATTAACTACCAGATAAGTTTACGTTTATTTTTGCATATAAACTGCCAATTAACAGTTATTAAATTTATTTTGAGTATAAACTGATAATTGATACCATTATTTATCACCTGTTATATATTGATGATTGTTTGAAATTGGATGATGACTGTGATAAATGGATGTATGATTTGATGGATGAATTGATGATTTATTTTATTAATTGCAAGTTGGTATGCATTTCTTTCATTCGGGATTGCGGTTTGAAATGATATATAACCGCATTTTATTTTAAATTGCGGATTGAAATGATAAACATCCGTATCACTTGACCATACGGCAGAAAATTTTATACAGGCACCGTGGTTTATATATATAATATATTTTGGAATGTTTTTATGGTTTTGTAAAGCTATATATATATGGTTTATGGGATATTGAATTAGTTATTTATATATATATATATATAGTAATTTTCGGGTTTAAGCATTGTATAAATTTGATTTGTAGCATAAAATAAAGTTTGATTTTTAAGATCAAATACGATTAAGCATTTATTTAAAATCTAATTTCTGGAGTTTTTATGACTTAAATGAGAATAAGATTTGGATATGATTTTTATAACTTGATTTTTGTTTAAAGTGATTTAAATGAATATTAGGTTGATTTAAATGAATATATCAAGTTTAATAAATTGAAAGATTTTCCAATTATGTGAAGTTAAAGGTTTTACTTAAATTATATTGAATTCATTAAGTAAACATTTCAAGTCTGAATAATAAGTAATTGAATTTGATATATATGGGTTTGTCAAATGAGTTTGTTTTTGAAATGGTGAAATATTTAAAGCTTTGAAACATAAGAATTGAAATGGTATTTGGTAGTTTAAATCGATATTTGAAATTGATTTGTGAAATCTAAAGAAGCTATTTTGGTTTATAAAGGAAATTTAATATTTAACCATTTGAGAAATGGAACTTGTTTCAAAGTTATGATTTTCAAGATAGTATAATTTGAAAATATTATATTCAAGAGTTTTGATTTCTAAATATTTTACTTTGAAAATCCTATGATTTTGGAAAAGAATATATTGGAAAATAAAGATGATATCATATTGTTTTGGGTTTTAAAAGGAAATGATATCATAATATATGGTTTTGAAATGGACATTTTATTTTGGTTTTAAAAGAATAATTATTTTTAAATGACCGCGGTGTTATAATAACGATTGGTTGGCAAAGAGACCGGGATCGGATATGGACTACTCTCTGTCGATACCGAAAACCACTTTGACTAACCGTGTACGCGGTGGAGATTCCAGAATGAAGTAGGTTGGCGGCGGCGTTTCCTGTAAGGTAAATACGTGGACCCGACTCCCGTGAGTTGGCATAAGGTGGCTAAAACAGGAGCGATTCTCGGGACAGTGAGGTCATTCCTCTGATCGGACACTCCTCTTCGATATTATACTTTGACTTTGGATTGATTCAGTGGCCACTTTTATTTTTGTTTTGCGGAAGTTTGTTCAAGGTGGGCGGTAGCTGCGCGCTGCGGGTTTCCACCAGCCCAGATAGCAATTGGTATATCTACCCTGGCATTGCCTAGTTGTGCCGTGTCACCTACCCTATCGCGCCTTGTACGAGTTTGGATTTCTCCCGTAGCCCGTGTGATATCCTCTGGTGGCTTCCCGATCAGGAGGGACCATGATATTGGATGGACTACTGGGACTATTACGTGTTAAGGTGGAAAATGTAAAGCCTTAACGCTATTTAAAAGTAAGTTTATTTTACAAATACACGCTATTATAATAGCGCAATATACTACATAGTAAATAGTTTAATGGATCCTTAGGAGATGTAAATCCCGAGCATCTCTTGAGTTACTGCACTCATATTTATTTCTATTAATTTAACTCACATAAGATCTTTTAGTTCTGACTCGAGTGTTTTTGTCTTTTCAAATTCGCTCGGGTCAGTCCGAGCGTTTC
Source organism: Allium cepa (assembly GCA_030765085.1). Classification (NCBI taxonomy): domain Eukaryota; kingdom Viridiplantae; phylum Streptophyta; class Magnoliopsida; order Asparagales; family Amaryllidaceae; genus Allium; species Allium cepa. The sequence goes on along the minus strand of CM060935.1, from coordinate 241,303,780 downwards.
AGGATTGGAAGATTTAGCTCTGGAGGACGAAGACGAAAATTTATATTATTATTATTTATACTAGTGCACTACACATTGTTCCGCTGCATTGTTATTGGTATGTGTAACTCTGATATGTATTATATAAATGGTTTTGTAAACAGATTTATAAACTGTATATTTGATTATTTTATTTTATCCTTCTGCTGTGAGATTCTGTTTAGTTTTTTTTTCTTCTCTGTTTTTTTCTTATTTACCCCATAACAATCCGCCCTTCCGTATGGTTTGAATTGGCACGTGTGTCGATTTAAAGTGTGTGAAAAAGCGGGACGTTACATTCATATTAACGGAAAACATAGCATCGGCATCTTCATCATCATTTACGTCGATAGCAGAAGATACAGAATCAGTAACTCACTTGCGTACTAGTTTTACATCATATTATTGTGAATTAATTTTTGTCACCCTATACACCGTTTCTTTTAGTTCATGACAGGAGCAATTTTTTTTAACTTTTGAACCTTTTTGTTTACCACCAACATATATCGGTGTATTGTTTTCTTTTATAGCCAATTTTCCATCAAAGTAGCAAATAATTGGGATGAAATCCGACATACTTCTAAAAAAGAAAACGTTATTAATTTTAGAATAATCAATTACTATACAAATACTAATGACATAATAAAGCATAAAAATGAAAGGATGGACATGTGAAAAGTAGAATATGAAAATACCCAAAAGTTGTGCTAGGATTTGAGTTTAAACTAGAATTTTATCTTCAAATTGATGCCAAATAGCTGATGGAAGTAATCCCACTAGTAATCCTTGTATGTTTTGAGATTTTAGGTAGATATTGATCAATTTTTAAGCTGAATGGAAGAAAGGTTCGTAATTGGATTGTGATGACCCAGAATTTTGGACAATTGAAATTGAAATATTTAATTGATTTTAAATATTTGTACGATGATTTAGCTTGAATTTCAAATATAACTATGAATTTGGCGATTAAATTATTGAGTTTAATTTATCGAAGTTAGGTAAAATATTGAATCTTCAATTTTAAGCTTGTTAAAAATAATTTGGTGGCTTAGAAAAATTCATATTGATAATACTGAAGATAATAGAAGCTTCAGAATTGAATTTGAGAATGATTTGTTCAGTTTTGAAAGTATATCGTTTGAATCGATATTTAAAAATAGCCTTTCGAGGCACAGTCTTGGATTTCAACGAAACTAGTTTCATTGGATCCGTAATATTGTATTATTATCGGATTTCAAATTTTTGTAGCGTTTGGATTTGTCAAGTGATTGTACGAGAAATAAACGCGCTGAAATTTACATCGAAAATTTAATATAAAAATGGTTTGCACAAGACAAGTTGCACGTTGCTTCCTTTCGACGCTTGACGTTCTTTTCTGGCCACGCTTCCTTAAGAAATATGTTGATGTATATCTCGTTCAATTAAAAATTGAATTTTTTTTATGCAGAAGCTTCAAGAGCAAGCCACTTCCTTTTCACATAACGTTCTTTTATTTCAGAGCCGAAACTCCATCAATTCCTGTCTTCCATTTTCGCAACAAATTTGCAGAGGAGATAATAATAATAATGCCGAGCATTTCAGTTGAGAAAAATTTAATGGCCGCGGCTTCTTTTGTTTTCTTTTCGTTCAAAATCAAAAATCGGTTCTCGTCTCAAATAAAAATGGCCGAGCTTCAAATCCACGTTCGCTCTTTCCTTCTTTCTACGCTCACTATTAATTCGAAATCGAGCTTCACAATAAAAAAGAAAATCAAGTTCGAAAAGGAAAAAAAGGGATTTTCGCGTACGCGAATGAATCGCGGCCTTGTCGCGCGCGTTGGAGAATGGTGAAGGAGGATCTGGCTTCGTCAAATGGAGGAGCTGCGTTCGATACAAAGCAGAAGGCTCGCGCACGTACTTGCGCGTGGAGCGGCGATGTCGCGTAGCCGATGTAGTTGGTGACAAACTTAAGGTTGTTGAACGTGGTGGCTACAGAGAAGGTCAGGGCATGCTCGCGTGAAGGCAAAGCTGTTGGGGTATCACGATTTCTCAAAGGGGGTTCACGCGATGGTGGGGTTCCCCTGGCGTGCGCTCGAAGGCGACAGATATCGGCGACGAGTGCGGCAGTATGGGGGAAAGGCGCTCGTGCACTCGTTCGTCTGGTGGAGGCAATCAACGTTGGCGGCGTGATTTTAGCTGGGATTTCGTTTCAGGCAGTGAGGTAAATTCGATGTTTAATTTAATTTTGTACTAGGTAATCAAGAAAAAATGTTACAGCAAATAAAATCTATTGTTGTCATTTACTGAATATATATATATATATATATATATATATATTAGAAAATTTATAACAGTAAGGAAAGTTTCTATTTCTATTTTACAGAAAAGAAAATCAAATTTTAGATATACAGATAAAACCTGCTTGGTTGTTTAAAAATAAGGTATTTTGAAAATCTATTTATTTATTTATTTTGTAGCTTGAAATTAATTTGTTTAGGAAATTTAGTTTAAATAATATAACTAGTTATTTCAAATAAGGTGTTATAGTGATTAAGTGGATCAATAAAACTTATGTAAATTATTTTAGTTACAAAAAGGATTTTTAAAAGAGAAATTATTAGTTTAAAAGAAATAATTAGTTAATTAAAATTTATTAGATGGTAATTGATTATTCGATTAGTTCAAAGTGTTAATAAATTATATAAATTGTTTGTTACAAGGTCAAAAGATTGTGAAAAACACACTGATGAAAATGGATTGCAAAATAAAAAGGGCAAAGGTGAGATCTTCTCGCTCAAGTTCAAATTGAAATTTCCAGTTTGATTTTAAATAGCTAAATTTAAACTGATTGACTGTGTGCTTGGGTGATTGAATTATAATAATTATTCATTGGATAATATTTTATATATATATATATAATAGTATATAATATATATTGGAGTTGTTGATTTCCCGCATTATATAGCGGATGAGATCCTATTGCGCCGCATAATAACGGATGATATTTTTTTTTAAATCCCATATACCGCGATATTCCACCTCGAAGTGGAATTGGTATTTAATTGTTGTGCTAACGTCTGTGGATGTAGGGAAACAGGTTGGAGGGATCCAACTAGATTCCTCAAATATTGAATTTGTTTCATACTTTGTGTGTTGAATTTTTATAATCTGTGTGTGATTATTTGTAATTGAAACCTTTAAAGGCTATAATTTAGCCGAATATATTTCTGATATCATAGGATATCAGGAATAAATAAAATTGGATTTTTTTGAAATTTAGTAGAAATTTATAGTAAATTAGTTTTAGAAAATTGAATAAATTTAAAAGGAGGAATTTGTTTCAAAGAATAATAAATTTGGTGTTGAAATAAATTTAGAAATCAATTTTGGAAATTGATTTGGTATTTGTAAATAAATTTGGAAATCAATTCAGAATTTAATTCGGTGCTGAAAATGAATATTCAGAAATCGATTTGAAAATCGTATATCAATGAATATTTAGAAGTTTAATTCACAATGGGAATTTATAAAGGAATTTACAGATTTGGTATGTAAATCAAAATAAATCGAGAAGATTTATAAATTGATATGAATAAAAAGAATATTCTTTCCTGGAAAGCCGAATATATTTTTAAGTAGTTTTTTGAATTATAAATCAAAGGTTGTAGAAATTGTTTGGAATTTTTTTTATTTTTGGAGGAATTATTTTTGGAAATTTTCTAAAATCTTTAAAACATGGATTTATTTAATTACTTATAGAAAGAATTATTTTAAAGATTAAATTGATATTTGTTTAGAAAATGGTTATTTAAAATAGTTATATCCTATCTACTAAATTATTTTAAAGTTAGTTTAGACTTGAAGTTTATGTAAGATATTAGTATAATATTTTTATAACTAATAATTAAGAAGTGTTTTTAAAATAGTTTATTTCCAAGGATATATGTTTGGATAAGTAATTTAAATTATTTTAAAGCATTTAATCTCGGCAGATTTTCAGTGAAAATAAATATTTGAGAATGTTTTCCGCATAAGGAAAAATGATTTGAAACTTGTTTTCAAGATATTGAAATGTGGTCAGTAATTTGAAATTTGTTTTCAAATGGTGGAAGTGTTAAAATATATCTTGCGAATATATTTTGAAGATGAATAATTTGGGAAATTTATTTAAATCCGGTAATTGTTGTGGATATTTATTGATAGTTAAATAACCGACTATCAATATTTGCCTTTCAAATGGCATTTGAATTTCGATGCGACCGAGGGTCGAATTCCAAGTGGATATCCGAAAACCAGATCGAACCTTTGTGATTTGTGATAGATCTTTTATTTAAAAGATCGAAGTGAAAAATTGTTATGATTTGTTTGAAATCTGAATGAACACTTATTTTTAAAAATAAGCGCTCGTTACTCGGATTAGCTAGGAGATGACCTTGTGTCATAAAACCCATTCCGAATAACGATACGACGAAATGTGGTTGCATTTAAAGACGTTATTGAAGACCGAGTATTTTCTGAAAACAAAAGCATTACCTGTCGAATGTCTCTGCACCGGGTTGCTTCGGTATAGGGATTTTATCACCCTTTGTGATGGGGATTCCGGACGTGATTAGTGAATATCCGAATTGCAAGGGCTTCTTTGGAAGTGCCTTTGGTTCCGTTCGATCCCGGAACGGACTTGTATGGATGTGTGGCTGACGTTACACTTTGAGATATAAAGCTGGTTTCTATCAAATACATTTCTGTTGGTGGCGGAGAATTTATTCTCTTAGCTTAACACCCTTCTCTGAGACGTACGAGCTCAGAGATTATGTAGTTGATGGTTACTAGTGATACATTCCCAATTTGGTAATGTGGCACACGAAGTGCTGCTGATCATTTGTTGATCAAATCATGAATTTGTGAAAAGTGTAGCTTTGTGGACGAGACTTCGTCGGACCTCACACCACGGAAATGGTCAAAACAGGAAAGATGCGGCAAGATTATGAGGGTCACGCCCTTTAGGTATGTCATTTCCTTCTGGAAAAGGATGATGTCAGGTATGGAGCCCTGATGTTTAACCTTTGTGGTTACTGCAAATACTTTTCTTTGTGGTTGTTGGTGTAGAAGATCCTCGGATGAAGGTCTCAAAGAGCCGGAGGATGACATACTCGTGTAGTAGTTACCTACTTACAGAGGTAACCCGGTTTTGTATTGGCAGCGAGCTGGTTAAGTTCTCGAGACGTCCCGCCAGAGGCATACCCATGTGGCAGTAGAAAGTTCGTTAGTCTGACCATTTGTTGGAAATCTAACGAAACAATACGAGCCCTTTACGATTGCAATTGTATAATCTGTCTCCTCAGGAGGTAGCTATAGCAGGCATAATATAATGGTACCTATGCTGGCTATGATTAATATTATACTTTCGAAATGTTTTCCACCATGCACTAATAATAATATCGAAAGAATTTTGCGTATTAAGCATGTTTGACTATCATAAAGAGAAATTTCCTCCAATTCTGCGTTTGCATTGTGTGTGTGGTGGGAGGCCAATGGTAGTTTCATTTTTCAAAAGCATAGCGAATTTCTTTTTATTTTCTTTGTGAAAATAACTGTTTTTAAGATCTCACACCAGTCACACGACTGACCTGAAGTTTATTGTTCCCTTTCTAAACTCTGCGTGCCCACAATTTTTCCACACGGGCAGCCTAGGGTCAGGTCAGGAGTTATTCGAGAGCAAAGTCAAGAAGTTGTTGTGGAGATCAGGAGTTGGAGCTAGATGACGAGGCGTATCACTTATATATGTAATATTTCTTTCCGCTGTTTGTTGTTGTACACTCTGATAATATAATGTGATGTAATGTAATAACTGATAGTGTGATTCTATTTAAAGATATTTATCTATTATATTTGTTCCACTAGGAAATGTGAGATTCTGTCATTGTTTCTGTTTCTTCTTCTTCTACCTCTTCTTCTTTAAACCCTAACGGTTCGGTTTTTGGCATTCGACTGTGCGGCATTTGATACAGTGAACGTATCGATGTTGACTTTCCGGACGTCGAAAAATTGGGTCGTTGCATGGATTTTGGACTAGCATGTTTTGTTTTGAGTGAAAATAGTAAGTTGGGGTATTGCCTTCTGCTTTCTGTTTTGTGCAGAAAAATTTACACCAGCGCATTTGGCAGTTGCGCCAGTGTAAATTAACAGGGGCATATTTCAGAAATGCGCCCTATGTTATTGTTTAAAAAAAATTCCAGCTCATCGCTGAGGTGTCAAAAATTAACCTATAAGTGCAAATAGTTTTCAAACCAATCTATTCATGCAAATAGTTTTGAAAATCAGTCTGTTTTGAAATTTTGTCCTTTTTTTTATTGAACTGGGTACTTTATTGATTTATCAGTGTATGATTGCTTAAAAGAATAAATTAGATGACATGATTGACTTTACTTCCTCAACCCATGGTTGATTACTCTACATGCCTCTATTTGCACTCCGTATGTGAATATGGGAAAATACCAGCTATGTATAGTTTATATTCTTTGTGACATGTTTATAAATTTTATAAGGAATATGCCATATGATAGCAGTTGTGCAATATATATTTCATATTACAACGATATAAGTCGAGTATCGAGACAGTGATAAGCAAATAGTTCCCGTTTTTTTGTACGTTTTGATTCTATGCTCTATTTATGATCTTACAGCAGTAAACTCTCTATTACAGTTGAAGTATTCAGAAACACAAATAGTGATTATATTGATCAAGAAGGAGATAAAAAGATGCTGGTTCAACTGCGTCAACAGCTTTCATGGTAGGTGACAGATTGCTCGTTGCAAACGTTGGAGCTTTCAGAGTTGTAGCGTGGAGAGCTGGCACAGGTTTGATTTATATTTCAGTTCCCTCAAGACAATAGTACATTTTAGATTAAGTGGCTGCAAGTAGAAATTTCTAAATTCTGATCATAATAATAGGTTGCAAGTATAATACCATAAAAATTAGCATATTTTAAAAATAATGACGTTTTTCAACTAATCAGGAAGAAAGTATCCTTGATACTGAAGATGCATTACCCTTAACTATTACATCTGCAGCAAAACAAATTTGGCTGGAAGTAGAAATTTCTAAATTCTGATCATAATAATAGGTTGCAAGTATAATACCATAAAAATTAGCATATTTTAAAAATAATGACGTTTTTCAACTAATCAGGAAGAAAGTATCCTTGATACTGAAGATGCATTACCCTTAACTATTACATCCGCTGCAAAACAAATTTGGAATTGAGCTTTCTCAATCAACTTTTAAACACGAACTTTATTCTCATTAATTACTTGGTTTTCGCTGATATTTGGAATCCCACTAACTCACCGAGGTGTTGCACTTAGGCACCCATGTAAATCAATTTGGTAATTCATACATAAATAAATACGCTTTTAACATTGTGAAATTTTTTCTAAGTGATATTTCTCCTAAATGATGCACTGCAAAAATTTTTGACTGGGCACTCGATGAAATGGTGAGACAGTTCCCTTGTATGTAGCAGAAATGTTGTTGATCTAGAATCAACACTTGTAGTATACCTGGGTTTGTCCACCCTTCCCACTGTTGCCTAGAAACTAATGAATCATGGCTTGCCTCCTCACACTCCAGCAGTTGCAGTTGAATGCGGAACCACTCCTCAGCAGTTGCAGAGAACTACTACCCTTTATTTTATAAGCAACATTACTTTCAATCCCATTATCTGTCTTATAAATCATATCTATTTCACCTAATCTATATCCCAACTCTTTCTATAATAAAAATCCTAGGTAAAATGTTTACTTTACGTGAACTTCTAATGCACATGCATAAATAACAATTTGAGCTAATAGGTGTAGATTTTGGTTAACTTACAGACCGAGAAGTCGTCAAGTTTGTTAAACAGATCATAGCACTGATTGGGCATAGCATTCGTCAACTACATTGAAAAAAGGTGATTTTTGGTTTATTTACCAGTATATAATACGCGTGCCTGTAAAACAAGGCAAGGAATGCACCCATATGGAAATGACGTATGACAACATACGAGTAATGCATAGTTTCACCGAAAATTGTGTTACATTGAGCTTACAGTAAGATCAGTTGTTGAAACATATGAGAAGAAGTAATTGGACAAAAAAGTTGAAAAACACCATTTTATCTTTTTATGTCTCTAAAAAAAATAAGAACAATACTGATAAATCTAACAAGCTTCAGTAGTAATGATTTTAACATTTTTGGTGCATTTTAGAATCCTCTAAAAGAAATGGCGAGATATTGATGGATAAGGATGGAACGAAGCCTTTGTTAATGGTATGAAACTGAATTAGGAATAGTTGTAGGATTATTTCTGACCGCAATATCATTTTATACGAAGCTAAGCGTTGTATTTAGATTTTTTGGTTAATAAGCGCAATTAATTTCTCTGAATATATAATACTTGACAAGAGTATGTATATGCATATATATGGAGATGGTAAGTACAGTATTATAGAATGAACAAATACAATACAGCTCTAACATCATTGTTTACCATGTATAAACCAATTTAATAGCACTGACAAGAAAATTTCCTGTACAAACTTCAGATTGGTTTCTGTTTTCTCTTTTCCTTTGTTGCTCAGTGTCCATAATCACTAAAGTGACAATGCTTCCTAAAAATTGAACAGATTTCCCCAAGCATCAGAAAATATTGATGAATGACCAAAAAATTATTACAAATATCATATTATTTCCGTTATTACCACGTTTGCAAACTTCCTGTCATTTCATAATGCAAAAAATCCATATATAAAGTACTCATTTAATAGCTTTTCCAAATATAGATAAACGTTTAAAGGTTTGACCATGATCTGGTAATTGTGAATACTAAAATTAGTTATTATGCATGCCCATTTAAAATGTCTTTCTCAATATATATGTGATTTTTTCAAATTCCAATTGTAAAGGCATTTAAAGATTTTATTGACAATATTTTTCATCTCATTATAATTCTTGAGTGGAATAAGAAAACTTCTGTTATGCTATGTCCAAACAAAACATTCGTTTGTTTCATTTCTTGTTCTTTGTTGCATTTTCAACTATACTCATCCTTCCAAGTTCCATTGAAGGTAACGAAAATGTATTGCATAATAAAATTGACTTTGGTTATATGACTAATTGTTGCAGATAGTTAATAGTCATTAATATTTGACAATAATGTAACTATTCCATGATTATTGGTGAATACAAAACTTTTAATATATAGTTGACAGTATTCATATTTAATTCTATCTCTGCCATGATTAAAAATTATAGGTTATCAGATTATAGTGTGAATAAGACATATTTAGTATTATTCGTTTAATAACTCAGCCAAATAAAGATGCATATTTATAAGGTTTACCATGATTTTGTAATGGTGGGATTCTATAAGTAAATTTTGAACATCAAATTTGTAGTTATGCATACTTATTTAAAATCTCTTTCCCATTATATATGTGAATTTATTTCAAATTCTGATCATAAAGGCATTTAAAGATTCTTTAACTCTATTTACCAGTCTCATTATAATTTTTGAGAAGATCAAGATAACTTACAATATTTTTTGACCAGACATAATATTTGTTCTTTTTGCATATTTTCTTGTTGTGTATTTAGCTTCACTCATGCTTCCAGGTTGCAATAAAGGTAACGAAAGCATAATTCAGTGTTGACTCCATGTTTGCTTCTCCTTAATATGTTTATATGTTCGTTTTGTTGCATTATTCTGTTAAATTTGTCTCCATTATGCATTTTTCTTATTTGTGTTTTGAATCGCGAATACATGAACTGGAAAAACTTTATTCAGAGATGGCATTGAGGAAACCATTAACTTCTTTTAAGGATATGTTATTCAGAGCTCGAGTTTTGGTTACCGAGGTAAAGTACCTTAGATTTGACGAAACCATTTACTTCAAAGGATAAAAAATGTCTCTTTGATTAAAAATTAGAAGCTTTTAAGTGAAATTCATCTCTATTTTCTAAGACTAGTGTCCTTGCTTGTTACGAAAAGCATCAAACATGGATTTAATATGTTCCAAAGCTTGCACAACGACGACCAAAGCTGTAAGAAATCCCTCGAGGTGATGTTATATTAAATTCCATGAATAGACAAAAGCAGGTATTTGATAACTAACTTTCAAACACCTTCGTTATAGGAAATTAAAAACTTTTGGTGCAAAAATGTGCAACATGACACATCCTTCAAGCGTTTGAAGTTCATTTTGGCGTAGTAAATGTATGAAACTTTTTAGTTGCATATTTTTTCGTTGGTATTTTATGCAAACTTGTTTTATGTGTATTGTATCTTTTTCTATAAATGACGTATTTTTGTTTACGAATATTGTGTGAACTTGGTTTATGCATATCAAGTAAATTTGGTTTATGGATACTGTTTTGTGAATCATGTTAAGCATGATGTATAGAAATGATTAATAGTTATATCTTTATATGATACATTGTGAGTTTGATTCAAACATGTTACATGTGGTTGAAATATATTCTCAAATGCAATTTAATGACGTGTACATTAATTGGGTAGTACAACAAATTATGAATGCTTTGAAAATCACACAATAAAAGACATTGTTTAATCCATACTATCATTAATTCTAAGTGTTAATTCATATTAATATTACAATATTGAATGATGCTATGAAAAGTTAACAATGGCATTACTGTAGGTGAAAATGTAAAGCACAACTAAAAACAGCTTTTACCACAAAATGTAAACGTTTTAAAGAGTTTAAAACGGCAAACCAGTAAACGCTATATAAAACCATTAACTGCTCAAAATGAATGCTCTTAAATTTGCTTTTTAACAACGCTTTTTATTCATTGTTAGAGGTTTTATATCTACAACAGCATGTCGTTATGTAACATTCCTAATGACGCTCTCGTATCCTATTATAGTGTTTTTCGAACGCTGTGCAAAACTATTTCTAGTGTAGTGAATAATAATTCAAATAAAATAAATAAAATTCAATAACTAATATTTCATAAATATCAATTAATTTATAACAATCATAATTTAGCAAACTGTATGGTATTTCTGTAACAATCCACCTTTTTGAACTCTAGAAGTCAACACTAATACATCCACGGTATTCACGTGCCGACAACTAAGCGCCAAAAAGACATATTGTTAGGAAAAAGAAAGGAGATAGAAGATAAAAAGAACTAACAATCACATAATCTTGCAACGCAATGGAATAACATATATTTATCAACATTATACTTTACAAAGTCATTTTAAAAATGATACATCAGAGTCGTATTAATACAATTCTACCTAGAACTGTTATAACAGTCTGTCTTTACCTAAATGAAATAAGATACATATAATACAACAAAAACAAGATAATAACTAGCTATCGATGGAGCCTCCTTCTTCAAGCTCCTCCAAGATGCATCTGTGGAAAACCGAGACCACTTGGCTGCCCATAAAAATTTGAGCATCCAAGAGTTTTAGAAAAAGAAAATAAACTCTGAGTCAGACACGGGTCTGTGTGAGTAAACTCAAACAACTGAATTATTATGCTTAAAACCCTTTTAAAACCAAAGGTATCTCGTAAGACCACGCTGCACATGTGCACGGACGGGTTTTTACCTTACGATAAACAAAACATTTTTTATAGAAAATCCAGTGATATTGTAATAATGTCTAGAGTACAAATACTTATAAATTATAGCCGCAATTGCTACATTAATTAAATTCCAGCATACTAGTTCTACAAACAAAACCTTAAATGCATGTATTGGAGATTGGATTCCATGCTATGACAAGACACCAGGGCACCTATCATGGTACACGTATAGAAAATGTAACGACGACCTCGCCGTGAATCCCTGCCAACACAAGACCGACCTATCCCTGACTGGATGATACCGAATTTGTCATCATCCCGGTTGCTTTGCAACCCTTTTTATTGAGATCTCATGCGCAACCAATCCATAAATTTGTAGATGTATCTAGAAAAGTGATGACACACCCTAATGGGAGCGACCCACTTAGCCTTGCTGCATCTTCTCCGATTTTAATCATTCCTGGATGATGAGGCTTGAGGCTACGCTTACCTTTTGAGTAGCAATCCCACTTGGAATGCTAACACTGCCTTTCAGGCAGTAGAGTAGAGCCAACATTCATCCATGCAAGTTGTCCAGCATAAGGACAAAACGAAGACACTATTTCTACTACATCCATTTTGAAATCACCCTCAGGACTAGTAGCAAGCAGCCCTTGCACTTCAATGCTCCATCTTTGATTCCATATTCTTTAAGACGTCTTCAGTTCGAAACGCTTGAGTTGGATCGAAGTGGTTTTTGGATAACAAATCCAATCCCGGTCTCTTCGAAACAACTTTAGATAATTTCCGCTGAACTCAACCACGGTTCTTTAAGAAATAAACAAACAATGATAAGAACAGAGTTCACCTCCTAACTGTTAGTGGACGGATGTCCTTATCATCCATTCTAAAAGAATGAAACGAGGTTTATACGCACAATACACGATCATTGGGGATGGCTGTCATATAACTCACATGTTTTTCCTATATATTTCCAAAGTTACGTTTAGGTCTAGATTTCATAGTCGGTTATTTAAATATCAAATAAAAATCATTCTACATTGATTTGATTCCATATGGGATCCTTTAAGCCTTTATTAATTAATCTTTCATTAGGTAAAACACTTTGAAAAACTTGATCAATAGATCCTTTTAAACACTATTTCCAAAACCCTTTACATCCCTTTTATACTTGGAAAACATTTTACTTATCTTAAAATATAAGTATTTACCGAAAGCATTTGGAAAATTCCCTCTTCTCAAATTCCATATTAAATGACCAAGAAATTACCTTTTCAAAACATCACTTGCTATAAAACTCATTAACTTTATAAAAATCATTCACTTATCCCTTATAAAAATTCTTTTTATAAGTTCACTTAATATTTCAAACCTCCTTGTAAATTTTCAAACCAGATTCAATCTTCTTTTAAAAACTCTTAAATGATTTATAAAATCTCTTTCCATATATAATTCTCTTTATAAAATTTCCTTTCTATAATAACTTTGACATTACAAATTATCATTTACAAAATCCCATTTTAAATCACTTTTAATAAACCCTTTTTATTTAGTAGAACCCTTTTTATTAAAAACAAGTTATTATTTATAACTACATTTATAAATAATTATATAACTTGAAAAATCATTTATAAACTTTTAAACCCCTAACTGATTAAAGAATTGAAGTTAATTCAAAATCATACTTCATAAATTCAAAATGAGGCTTAGCAATCCTAATGGTACTAATTTAATTTACCATTTGATTTCAGTTTCAAGTTATTCAAAAATTTATTTACATAAGTCAACATATATGTAAACACACTTCATATTCGAATCAGGAAATAACATGTCAATATAAACTAACCAGTATAAACATGTCTAAATAACACAATAGCAGGATGGTGATTTGTCTTGCTAAATAGATGTCCAAAACAATCAACAATTAACTTATAGCAAAATGAAGATTTAGCCTGCTAACATATATGTTCATACAACCAAATAACCAATCTATAGTAGAACGAGGATTCATTCTGCTAACATATGTCACAATCAAATCTATCACATTATAGGAGAACGGGGATTTTTTCTGCTATCAAATATTCAAACAAACACGAACAATCACATCATAACTCATTCACAGTCATTTATCTACTTAATGATATCGACATTTGAATCCCTTGTGCTCAACGCTCTCCTTTGTAAAAGAATTCCCTTTTTAAAAAATTGATTCTTAGAAAATCAAAGGATCTAAAACTTAAACTCCCCTTTAAAATAATTAATTTTAAGTTGGAGTCTTATTAAATCATAATTAGTTCGTATGATGTACATTGAACATTTATATTCAAAGTCTGATTCGATCTATATTCGAATACATAAGTTTACTTTCAAACTAGTATCGCTCATTCGATTTTCTAGTGCGGACTACGATCAGACTCCTTGATTTAGAACCTTTGTTCCCCTTGCATAGCTGTAATATGATAGGAAACATTTGTCCCATATCAAAAACCCTCATCAAATGTTCATTGTCAAAAATAGAGTAATAGATCCTTATCGGGAATGATATGAGCCACCTCAAAGTCATGTAGTCGAAACTTAGATCAAGACTATATGGAAGGAGAAATGATCTACGTTCAACCAACGTAGTTATTTAATCGGTTCTCACTAATACTAACTCTATTTCCATTAAATTATTTTTGAAAATATTTCATAAAAAATAAACCTAGATTTAACTTATATAATACTCACTGCATCCTAAGAGTATATACCCCTATTTGATTCAAGTATTCCATTTTTACATTTATTTTTCTAAGAAAACTCAAATGCCGAAATACACGGTCTTATTTCAATTTTTTTTGGAAAGCAACTTTTATATATATTAATAATAGGAATATATATATATATATATATATATATATATATATATATATATATATATATAGCCTTAGTAACTCCAAAATGATACTAAGGAACTGGGTACTAACAAACAGTATCATACATTCACTTACCACGAAGGTAATACTCAAGAGACGTGTTTACCATCTGAACACATCTCTTTCCCAATTTTAAGTCATTTTTGAGCCACTCGAACTAGTTAACTTAAAAATATTACTTTTATTTCAAAATCCCATTTTTGAAACAATACTTTTTATTTTTCACAAAAACATTTATCACTAACTCGTTTTGGTTTCGTTCAGGGTTTGAACTTGTTTCGATTGCACAATGATACCCCACAACGTTCGTCTAGGCAAATATTCGATCATCACTTAGAAGATTATTTAGATCATCACAAACAATTAAGGCTCATTCCTCTGAAGCAATCCAAAGAAAACACTTCTTACTTAACCGTTTCATTCCCAAAATCTTATACATGAACCAAAAATATTTTCAAATAATACTATTATTTTTATTTTATGTAACAGCCCTAGTTTTTCTAGAAATTTATTTCTTTTATTGATTAAACCTTGAAATTTATTTTAATATATATATATATATATATATATATATATATATATATATTAATATTGATTAAATCATTTTTCAAAAGTCTAAATATAAAATTGGAAGTTTTGAAATTTTAACTTGTTAAAGACAACTCCATTTGGAATTTTAATAAAAATGAATTTTGTATACTTAAAATAAGTAAATACGAAGAATGTAAACAAGTTAAAATTTTAGTTAAGTAATAACTTTGTAAAATTCAGTGTTTTACAGACTGTTAAATTTCACATTTAAAAAGGGCACGCATTGTAATGGTATAAGTAACGTATAAACGTATAAATTAAAAATGTTACTTTTGCATAAATTTTGGGCGTATTGTATTGCGTCGGTTTGACGTATTTTAAAATTCATACTGCAATATCTATATGGATTAACAAATCAGTTAGTAGATTTTTATAGCAAAACGTTACTTTTTCCACAGCTTTCATTGGTTTTAAATTGGCGTAAAATCCTTGCTAAAATCACTCAACCTATATAAAGAAAGAAACGCACGCAATCATTGATTGAAGAAAAAGTTTGAAATGAACCAATCTATTAATCACTTGCCATTCTTCACCATAAATTTCACTCATCCCTCTTTATCAACGCACGGAAATTTCAAATTTTCTAGTTGTCGTTTCTTTCTTGTCTACATTTATTTCTTACCCAGATTTCGAAATTCTCTGTATATGTATACATCTTTTAGCCTAACAAATTTTTAACACGCAGCTATTATATTTAGTATAAAATCT
The DNA here is from genome assembly GCA_030765085.1 of Allium cepa. Classification (NCBI taxonomy): domain Eukaryota; kingdom Viridiplantae; phylum Streptophyta; class Magnoliopsida; order Asparagales; family Amaryllidaceae; genus Allium; species Allium cepa. The sequence continues at coordinate 241,287,969 of CM060935.1, read as the reverse complement.
TTTAATGAAGTAGCATCAAAAGCTAATATCATTGCCGTTTCTTTTCAATTACCTGCCGTTTTCTTCAACTTTAATTTCGCTAGTTTTTCCTTTTTAATAAAACATGAGAATTTGAAAATCTTATTTCTTGCCGTATCTATAATTCAATCAACAAAATCAATCACCAATGCGAGTGTCACGTACGCAGTAATTTCTTTTCTCAGCATTGCCTCCTTTAGAGTCATTTACTTCTTATTTAAAACTTTAAACGTGTTCAAGTATTGCCTAGTATTCCTGTCTATTCTTTGTGTAAATCAAAGCAACCGTTAAAGTTAATTTAAATTTATTTCCTTCCTATAATCATTCACATTAAATCATGCAGCTTTTTATTTTATAGCAATTTTAAATCCTTGTTGTTGTTTTGTATAAAAAAATCACTCAGCCTATAAATAACGCACGCAACCTATTAATTGAAAAAAAAGAAATGTTTGCAATCAATTTTTTCGTATAACTGGAATAAATCACGCAAGTTTCCCTATATTCATTCATAATATCACGCAACCCTGCCTTTATAAATTCGTTCACAACCTCTGTTGCATAACATCTTATCCTCATTCATATTCGAGCAAGCTTCAGGTATGGGTTCCTACTTCTTCTTCTCTTTTATATTTCCTTTCTATATTTTTTTCCTTTTGCTTTAAATTTATTTTCATATCACCTACTCGACTGCCTTCAACCTCCACCGCCACAGGCTACCACCAACTTACATACACTCCTCCACTCATGAATCACCATCCCCTGCCTTGCCTGTACTTGGCACATCCCCTAGTGCTCAGCCGAGTCCTGTTTGTGAGACATATATTTTGTATAAGTTATGTTTTCAAACTAAATATAAGGCCATGCCGTGCAAAGCCATGCACAGCCAAGCAAACCCGTGCCGTGTCCTCTTAATATAAAGTCATGCTGATATTTGGAATTAAGACATTTGGTTGACAGTGATGTTATAAAAATTTTCTACTCCTGATAGAGATGTTTCGGTTGATAAATTTTCATCACCAAGATCTCTGAGGTGATTCATTTTTTTCTAGTATTTGTTACATGTCAACATTTAAAAAAAAAAAGAGTCGAGTTGGATGGTGGAGGGGTCGAGCAAAGTTTAGTCCAATTATCTTTTATAATCCCGTCCTAAATTCGTTTTATTTAAATTTTGCTTTTGACCGTAAATTTAAGTCGCATATTGGTTTTATTTGGATCTTGTTCTAGATTTGAATCAAGACGTTGCATCCGCGGAAATCTAATCGTGCCATTTGTACGTTCTTTTATCAAGTAATACAATCGTTTGAATCTGATTATCTGCAGCTTTAAGGTGAGTATTTCTCACCAGACAAACATACCTATATATCTGTGAATTTATCACAAGTGTAATTGTAATTTATTTTATTAAATTTTATCTGTCTGTGATATAACGTATGATGTTAAACCCCATTATAAATTTGACACATCATCAGTTGTTTATTTATTTTATATTATTGCAGTTATAATATTTAATGCTTATTTACTGTTAAATCATCACTGCAAGTTTCCCTGTAAATTTGAGATCGTTATAGGCTGAAATGATAGGCCCGCACGATAATTATTTATTCATTTATTTATTTAATTGTTTAAATTTAAATATTTAACTTGGGATTGCGGGTTTGAAATGATAGAACCCGGTTTTTTTGTAAATTGCGGATTGAAATGATATATATCGGTATCACTTGACCTAGGCTAGAAAACTATATATAGACCCGTGGTTTATATAATATTTTTCTGAAATGTTTTAAAAATATTTTAAATGGGAAGTTATAATATTCTGGGTAAAAATGTATTTAAAGGATTTTTATAAAATTTATAATGATTTTTGAATGAGTCAACAGGTTAAATAAATAAATGTTAAGTACAATTTGGGATTATAACTTATTTTGGAAATTCTGATTTTTTGTTAAAAGTGAGATGTTAGTTAAGTAAATTGATAAGTTATATTTTGGAATTTAAACTAAAGTTTAAGATTAATAATCTATTACAGCATTTAAATGCTATCTTTTATAACTGGACTGTTTTAACCTCTAACTTTAGGTAGCATTTTATAGTACTACGGAAACTGAATTTTTGATTGTTTTAATAAAATGTAATAGAAATAATCTTTGGGAAAAGGCTTAAATTTCAGAATTTAATATGTAATTAATAAAAATAAGGAATTGATTTTAAATGGTTTAAATGGAAGAATTTAATTTTTAAATGTGAGTTGAAAGGCAATTAATTCCTAAATAAATTGAATAGATTTAAATGGTATTTTATATGAAATAAAATGACTGATGTTTAAATAAATGATGTTGAAATGATATTTTGATGTTGAAAGGTATTTTAAATTTATTTTGATTATTAAAGTATAAATACCATTTTAAAAGTTGTAACCACGGGTTATAATAACGTTTGGTTGTTAAAGAGACCGGGATCAGATATCTGACATACTCTCTGTCGATACCGAAACCACTTTGACAACCGTGTACGCTGTGGAGATTCCAGAATGAAGTAGGATGGTGATGACGTTTTTCTTGAGGTAAATACGTGGACCCGACTCCCGTGAGTTGGCATAAGGTGGCTAAAACAGGAGCGATTCTCGGATTAATGAGGTAGCACCTCTGATCGGACGCACTTCTTCGTATGCCATTCTATTACTCTTGTGATTGTTTTGGTGCGCACCTTTGATTTGGGAGTGTTGTTCGAGGTGGGCGGCAGCTGCGCGCTGCGCGTTTCCATCGGTCCGGATAGCAATTGGTACATCTACCCTGGCATTGCCTAGTTGTGCCGTGTCACCTACCATAGCGAGCCTTGTACGAGTTTGGTTTTCTCCCGTAGCCCGTGTGGTATCCTCTGGTGGCTTCCCGATCAGGAGGGACTATGATATTGGATGGACTACTGGTACTATTACGTGTTAAGGTGGAAAATGTAAAGCCTTAACGCTATTTATAAGTATGTTTATTTTAATATAGACACTATTATAATAGCGAAAATATTACTACATAGTAAATAGTTTAACGGATCCTTAGAGGATGGGCGGTCCCAAGCATCCTTTAAGTTACTTGCTCTACATTACAGTACACTTGAATTAACTTACACTATATAAGTATGTATGTCCCGACTCGAGTGTTTATGTTTATTTTACGCTCGGGTCAGCCTGAGTTGCAGTTCATTCTTCATTCCGGATCTAGGACTTCTGTAGATCACTTTCCAAGCTGTTGGCAAACTTTCAGTCCGTTACCTTATTTATGTAATCAAGACTATGGGATATTTGGATTTTCTATTGATGTTTTAAAATATATTTGAGATTAAAAGACTATGTAATTTTTATTGTTTAAGACTTTTATAGTGGCTTCATGAACCACTAAGTATTGTTAAATTCCGCTGCGAGTTTTCTGATATCTGTGTCTGTGATTCTGTGATTTGATTTCATTTGCTCCTAATAATTATTTACTGTATATTTTGAGATTTGCCAAATTTTATTTACAACGCGGTATTTTGAACAATTCAAGGCCGACATGTGTGGATGCGAATGGTTGAAAATATCGGGTCGTTACATTTGGTATCAGAGCTTTGGCTCTAGGCAAAACTTAGAATGTATGGTAAATTTGATTTACAGAATCACTTTCATTTGAGCTTGAATCTCTTCCTTTTCGAATTTTGGAACGTTCCCTGCGGTTCCAAAGTTCATTCGTGTCCCTCACTATTCATCTTCTTTCGATTTCTGGAGTATCCCATAACTCCATTTCGGATGATCTTTATAGTGAATTGGCGGTCTCGCCAATATCCTAATAAAGGGGTGAAACTCCTTTACAATTAGCATCGATTCACCAGAGATTTATATTTAACCTCGGTTTAGATGCTAGTATCTTTGGTTATTCTGAACTCTATCTCTTCGGATCGATGTTTAATCTACATTCGATTTGACTCTTTAAGTCATGGTTGACCAGGTTAAGGTTGCCCGCGATTTATATAAACTTATCTCGTTCCTTATTCTGTTATTTAATCATCGGATCTTCTGATTCCAATTTATCTTTAAATCAAAATTCTCTTTGATTTGAATCCATCAAATTTGAATCTCTATCCTTGTTTGAAAAATTTATTCCTATATTTGGGAAAAATCTAATATTATATATAGGTATAATTTTCAGAATTTTATAATTAATTTAACTAGTTGTCAAGAGATAATAGTTTTGATTTTATTTATGGTTTTATAGACCATGTGTTTTGTCTAATATAAATAATTGAATATAAACAAATGGTTATAAATTAATTTGGAAACAGAAATGAATTTAAAACCAGAACTTGAGAATTCAATTTTCGATGGTTTCAAACCTTGTGTTTAAAATTTTAAAGGGAGATATTATTTAAAATATTTTCCAATAAAATTTGTTTCCAAAGAATTTTAAAGGTTTAAAAATCAGTGCTCTTCTCCTTGTCGCTAGGAAATAATTTCGGTGATGACAGCAACATCATCGACACTCATTTTCGAGTTTCGAAGTGAAAAGACCATTCTGTAGTCTTGCTATAGTGTTACCTTGAGAATTTAATTGATTTGAATCTCTAAATATGACTTGATTTATAATATATAGATATATATGATTTAAATTTGATTTGACATATTATGTACATATATTTATTTATCTCTAAATGGGTTGAAGGGAATTAGAAATTTAATTATTAAATTTTATCTTGAGGAATAATTTCAATTTAAAAAAAATCAAATTTTTGAATAAATAATTCCAACTTGAGATAATTGAATTTGAAAATTTTATTTGTATAATAATCAATTTCATTTCAATATAACTTACTTTGACTTTCAGAAGTTAACAATGTAATTGGATAATATACAATATAAAAAGATTTATAAATAAAATTTGAGTGGTTATAATAAATGTTATACACTTAAATTCTAGTTATAAAAAGATTAACAGAGGTAAATAAAATAAAGGGTAATGGAATAATTTTCAATATAAAATGATGTTAAGGAACTAAGAATAAATTTAAACAGTTGTAATAAGTGTAAACATATTTGACATAGATGAGAAAAATATATTGAGAGAAATAAATTTAATTATAGTTTGGAATAAAGAAAAAACTAAATGGGGAATTTAGTTTATTTTGGGAAATGGTAAATTTACTTTAACAATTAAGTTAAATTACCATTTCAAATTTGGATTAAAATTAAACATTTTAAATTAGAATGTTATAATACCTTGTGTAAAATTTGGATTAAAAAAATGATTTTTTTTAGTGTAGGGATATTATACAAGTTAATATGTAAATAAATAAATGTTAAAATTTTAAGTATAAATAGATGAAATCAATGATTAATTTAAAATTGAATTTTTATTGTTTAGATTAATGATTCTAATTTAAGTTTCAATTTAGTTTTCTTTCAGGTTGTTTCTATTCCCCTACATTCTTCCTTTTCGAGGACGAAAAGTTCTGAGTGGGGGAGAGTGTAACAGCCCTAGTTTTTCTAGCAATTTATTTCTTTTATTGATTAAACCTTGAAATTTATTTTAATATATATATATTAATATTGATTAAATCATTTCCCAAAAGTCTAAATATAAAATTGGAAGTTTTGAAATTTTAACTTTGTTAAAGACAACTCCATTTGGAATTTTAATAAAAATGAATTTTGTATATTTAAAATAAGTAAATACGAAGAATGTAAACAAGTTAAAATTTTAGTTAAGTAATAACTTTGTAAAATTCAGTGTTTTACAGACTGTTAAATTTCGCATTTAAAAAGGGCATGCATTGTAATGGTATAAAAAACGTATAAATTAAAAATGTTACTTTTGCATAAATTTTGGGCGTATTGTATTGCGTCGGTTTGGCGTATTTTAAAATTCATACTGCAATATCTATATGGATTAATAAATCAGTTAGTAGATTTTTATAGCAAAACGTTACTTTTTCCACAGCTTTCATTGGTTTTAAATTGGCGTAAAATCCTTGCTAAAATCACTCAACCTATATAAAGAAAGAAACGCACGCAATCATTAATTGAAGAAAAAGTTTGAAATGAACCAATCTATTAATCACTTTCCGTTCTTCACCATAAATTTCACTCATCCCTCTTTATCAACGCACGGAAATTTCAAATTTTCTAGTTGCCGTTTCTTTCTTGTCTGCATTTATTTCTTACCCAGATTTCGAAATTCTCTGTATATGTATACATCTTTTAGCCTAACAAATTTTTAACATCAGCTATTATATTTAGTATAAAATCTTTTAATGAAGTAGCATCAAAAGCTAATATCATTGCCGTTTCTTTTCAATTACCTACCGTTTTCTTCACCTTTAATTTCGCTAGTTTTTCCTTTTTAATAAAACACGAGAATTTGAAAATCTTATTTCTTGATGTATCTATAATTCAATCAACAAAATCAATCACCAATGCGAGTGTCACGTACACAGTAATTTCTTTTCTCAGCATTGCCTCCTTTAGAGTCATTTACTTCTTATTTAAAACTTTAAACGTGTTCAAGTATTGCCTAGTATTCCTGTCTATTCTTTGTGTAAATCAAAGCAACCGTTAAACTTAATTTAAATTTATTTCCTTCCTATAATCATTCACATTAAATCATGCAGCTTTTTATTTTATAGCAATTTTAAATCCTTGTTGTTGTTTTGTGTAAAAAAAAATCACTCAGCTTATAAATAACGCACGCAACCTATTAATTGAAAAAAAAGAAACGTTTGCAATCAATTTTATCGTATAACTGGAAATAAATCACGCAAGTTTCCCTATATTCATTCAAAATATCACGCACCCCTGCCTTTATAAATTCGTTCACAACCTCTGTTGCATAACATCTTATCCTCATTCATATTCGAGCAAGCTTCAGGTATGGGTTCCTACTTCTTCTTCTCTTTTATATTTCCTTTCTATATTTTTTTCCTTTTGCTTTAAGTTCATTTTCATATCACCTACTCGACTTCCTTCAACCTCCACCGCCACAGGCTACCACCAACTTACATACACTCCTCCACTCATGAATCACCATCCCCTGCATTGCCTGTACTTGGCACATCCCGTAGTGCTCAGCCGAGTCCTGTTTGTGAGACATATATTTTGTATAAGTTATGTTTTCAAACTAAATATAAGGCCATGCCGTGCAAAGCCATGCACAGCCAAGCAAACCCATGCCGTGCCCTCTTAATATAAAGTCATGCTGATATTTGGAATTAAGACATTTGGTTGACAGTGATGTTATAAAATTTTTCTACTCCTGATAGAGATGTTTCAGTTGATAAATTTTCATCACCAAGATCTCTGAGGTGATTCATTTTTTTCCAGTATTTGTTACATGTCAACATTTAAAAAAAAAAGAGTCGAGTTGGATGGTGGAGGGGTCGAGCAAAGTTTAGTCCAATTATCTTTTATAATCCCGTCCCAAATTCGTTTTATTTAAATTTTGCTTTTGACCGTAAATTTAAGTCGCGTATTGGGTTTATTTGGATCTTGTTCTAGATTTGAATCAAGACGTTGCATCTGCGGAAATCTAATCGTGCCATTTGTATGTTCTTTTATCAAGTAATACAATCGTTTGAATCTGATTATCTGCAGCTTTAAGGTGAGTATTTCTCACCAGACAAACATACCTATATATCTGTGAATTTATCACTAGTGTAATTGTAATTTATTTTATTAAATTTTATCTGTCTGTGATATAACGTATGATGTTAAACCCCATTATAAATTTGACACATCATCAGTTGTTTATTTATTTTATATTATTGCAGTTATACTATTTAATGCTTATTTACTGTTAAATCATCACTGCAAGTTTCCCTGTAAATTTGAGATCGTTATAGGATGAAATGATAGGCCTGTAGGATAATTATTTATTCATTTATTTATTTAATTGTTTAAATTTAAATATTTAACTTGGGATTGCGGGTTTGAAATGATAGAACCCGGTTTTTTGTAAATTGCGGATTGAAATGATATATATCTGTATCACTTGACCTAGGCTAGAAAACTATATATAGACCCGTGGTTTATATAATATTTTTCTGAAATGTTTTAAAAATATTTTAAATGGGAAGTTATAATATTCTGGGTAAAAATGTATTTAAAGGATTTTTATAAAATTTATAATGATTTTTGAATGAGTCAACAGGTTAAATAAATAAATGTTAAGTAAAATTTGGGATTATAACTTATTTTGGAAATTCTGAATTTTTGTTAAAAGTGAGATGTTAGTTAAGTAAATTGATAAGTTATATTTTGGAATTTAAACTAAAGTTTAAGATTAATAATCTATTACAGCATTTAAATGCTATCTTTTATAAATGGACTGTTTTAACCTCTAACTTTAGGTAGCATTTTATAAGTACTATGGAAACTGAATTTTTGATTGTTTTAATAAAATGTAATAGAAATAATCTTTGGGAAAAGGCTTAAATTTCAGAATTTAATATGTAATTAATAAAAATATGGAATTGATTTTAAATGGTTTTAAATGGAAGAATTTAACTTTTAAATGTGAGTTGAAAGGCAATTAATTCCTAAATAAATTGAATAGATTTAAATGGTATTTTATATGAAATAAAATGACTGATGTTTAAATAAATGATGTTGAAATAATATTTTGATGTTGAAAGGTATTTTAAATTTATTTTGATTATTAAAGTATAAATACCATTTTAAAAGTTGTAACCACGGGTTATAATAACGTTTGGTTGTTAAAGAGACCGGGATCAGATATCTGACATAATCTTTGTCGATACCGAAACCACTTTGACAACCGTGTACGCGGTGGAGATTCCAGAATGAAGTAGGATGGTGATGACGTTTTTCTTGAGGTAAATACGTGGACCCGACTCCCATGAGTTGGCATAAGGTGGCTAAAACAGGAGCGATTCTCGGATTAATGAGGTAGCACCTCTGATCGGACGCACTTCTTCGTATGTCATTCTATTACTCTTGTGATTGTTTTGGTGCGCACCTTTGATTTGGGAGTGTTGTTCGAGGTGGGCAGCAGCTACGCGCTGCGCGTTTCCATCGGTCCGGATAGCAATTGGTATATCTACCCTGGCATTGCCTAGTTGTGCCGTGTCACCTACCATAGCGAGCCTTGTACGAGTTTGGTTTTCTCCCGTAGCACGTGTGGTATCCTCTGGTGGCTTCCCGATCAGGAGGGACTATGATATTGGAAGGACTACTGGGACTATTACGTGTTAAGGTGGAAAATGTAAAGCCTTAACGCTATTTAAAAGTATGTTTATTTTAATATAGACACTATTATAATAGCGAAAATATTACTACATAGTAAATAGTTTAACGGATCCTTAGAGGATGGGCGGTCCCAAGCATCCTTTAAGTTACTTGCTCTACATTACAGTACACTTGAATCGACTTACACTATATAAGTATGTATGTCCTGACTCGAGTGTTTATGTTTATTTTACGCTCGGGTTAGCCTGAGTTGCAGTACATTCTTCATTCCGGAGCTAGGACTTCTGTAGATCACTTTCCAAGCTGCTGACAAACTTTCAGTCCGTTACCTTATTTATGTAATCAAGACTATGGGATATTTGGATTTTCTATTGATGTTTTAAAATATATTTGAGATTAAAAGACTATGTAATTTTATTGTTTAAGACTTTTATAGTGGCTTCATGAACCACTAAGTATTGTTAAATTCCGCTGTGAGTTTTCTGATATTTGTGTCTGTGATTCTGTGATTTGATTTCATTTGCTCCTAATAATATTTACAATCTATTGTTTTGAACTATTCAAGTTTGACAGGTTTTAATTTATTGTCGAATTTGAATGGTACAAAATAGTGGGTCGTTACATTTTATTTTTCCCAATCCTTGAAATCCATTTTTCAAAAGTCCTGGGGTTTTAGTCCTTAAGTTTCAACTTAAATTCTTTCTTATTAAAAGACACCTTCTTATATATTCATTTTATAAGATCAACTTTTATAAAACCTTTTCCAAGTATTTATTTCAAATATTCTAGCTTTTAATAACATCTTTTATTAAATCAAGTGTTAATTCAATATTAACATCGAACGCCTTATAATCAAATTGTGAAACTTAATTCACAAGGTGTTTGTATTAATGTTTTTCCTATTTCTATTTACCCAACTCAAATCTTAAAAAGGAAATCTACATATACACACTAACGATAGTCAATGCTCAACTGGACGATCATGACTAAACAAACCTTAAATGATGATAGTACAATATTATTACCTCCTAATAACAATACCTCAAAATACTATACTATTTGTGAAATCATTCTTTATATATAAAATATATCATAGGTAAAATTATTTTATTTACCCAATTTCAAAACAATACCGCGTCGGATGGCCCTGTTCAAGTGTTTAATGATCCCTATCAATAGGTTAACTACTCGTATTGACCAGAATCCATAAGCCACTCAACAAATCAATCAACACAATATAAAACATTTTATATCACTAACAAATACGCGTTCTTATATATACACACACTCAAGCTCATAATATGGCATCCCATTACCTTATCCCTTAATGAGTTACCCCACCAAAGCCAAGATTCTCGCTTAACCTTGCACCCTAATACCAAACGAAACGAGCAGCCTTTTCGAACCCCATAAGTCAACGCTAATACATCCACAGTATTCGCATGTCGACAACTAAGTGCCGGAAAGACAAATTGTTAGGGAAAAGAAAGGAGATAGAAGATATGAAGAACAAACAGTCACAAAATCTTACAGCACAACGGAATAACATATATTAATCAGCATAATATTTTACAAAGTCATTTCAAAAATGATACATCAGAGTCATATTAATACAATTCTACCCTTGGACAGTTATAATAACCTGTCCCTACCTAACTGATATAAGACACATGTGATACAGTGGAAACAAGATAATATCTAGCTATCGATGGAGCCTCTTGCTCTGAACTCTTCCAACATGTATCTGTGGGAAACTTGAACTACTTGGCCGCCCATAAAAATTTGAGCACCCAAGAGTTTTAGGAAAAGAAAATAAAACACTAGGTCAGACATGGATCTAGTGTGAGTAAACTCAAACAACTGAATTATAATGTTTAAAATCCTTTTAAAATCAATGGTGTCTCGTAAGACCACACCACACATAAACACGGACGGATTTTTACCTTACGATAACCAAAACATTTTTTTATATAGAAAATCTAGTTTTATTATAATAATGTCTAGAGTACAAACACTTATTAATCATAGCCAACAATTTTACATTAATTAAATTCCAGCACACTAGGTTCTACAATCAAAACCGTAAAGGCACTTGTTGAAGATTGGATTCCATACTATGACAAGGCACCGGGGTACCACCTATCACGGTATATGTCTAGAAAATTTACCAAGGGCCTCGTTGAGATCGTCTGCCAACACAAGACCGGCCTACCCTTGAGTGGATAGTACCATGCACAACCAATCCATAAATTTGTAAATGCATCTAGAAAGGTAACAACACACCCTAATGGGAGCGATTCATTTAGCCTTGCTACATCTCCCCTGATTTTAGTCATTCCCGATTGACGAGGTTTGAGGCTACGCTTACCTTTTGAATAGCAATCCCTCTTGGAATGCTAACAATGCCTTCCAGGCAGTAATGCAGTGCCAACATTCATCCATTCAAGTTATCCAGGATATGGACAAACCAAAGGCACTGCTTCTACTACATCCATTTTCGAATCACCCCAGGACTAGTAGCAAGTAGCCCTTGCACTTCAATGCTCCATCTTCGTTTCCATATTCTTCACGATGTCTTCAGTTCAAAACACTTGGGTTGGATCGAAGTGGTTTTCGGATAACAAATCTGATCTCGGTTTTTTCGAAACATCTTTCGATAATTTTCGGTAAACTCTACCCCAATTTTTTAGGAAATAAACAGACAAACTTAAGAATGGAGTTCACCTCCTAACCGTCAGTAGACGGATTTACTTATCATTTATCATAGAAGAACGAAACGAGGTTTAAACGCACAATACACCATCATCGGATCATTATGCCATATAACTCACGTGTTTCTCCAATATATTTCCAAAGTTACGTTAGATCTAGATTTGATAGTCGTTTATTTAACTATCAAGTAACAATCATTCAACATTGGTTCAATTCCATATGGGATCCTTTAAGCCTTTATTTATTAATCTTTCATTAGTTAAAACACTTAGCAAAATTTGATCAAAAGATCATTTTAAAACACTATTCCTAAAACCCTTTACATCCCTTTTATACTTGGAAAACATTTTACTTATCTCAAAATATAAGTATTTACCAAAAACATTGAGAAAATTCCCTCTTCTCAAATTCCATATTAAATAGCCAAGAAATTCCATTTTCAAAACATCACTTACTATAAAACCCATTCACTTTGTAAAACTCATTCACTTACCCCTTATAAAAATTCTTTTGATCAGTTCACTTCATATTTCAACCCTTCTTAAAAAATTTCAAACAAGATTCAAACTCCTTTTAAAATGTGATGACCTAGAAATTTCTAACATTTGAAATGGAATATTTAATTGATTTTAAATATTTGGAGGTTAGTTTAACTTGAATTTTAATTATAACTATGAATTTGGCAATTTAAAATTTTGAATTTAACTTATTAAAGTTGGATAAAAATTTGAATCTTCAATTTTAAGCTGGTTAAAATTATTTTGAAGGCTTAGATAATTTATATTGATAATACTGAAGATAATGGAAGCTTCATAATTTAATTTCGAAATGTTTGATTAGTTTTGAAATTATATCGTTTAAATCGATATTTAGAAATAGCCTTCCGAGGCACAGTCTCGGAATTCGACGAAACCAATTCCATTGGATCTGTAATATTGTTTTATTAACGGATTTCAAATTTCGTAGTGATTGGAGTTGTTGTGTGAGCGTATGATATTTAAACGCGCTGAAAATTTAATCGAAATTTGAAATAATAACTGGGTTCAAAAAGCTATCTTCTCCATACGATCAAATTAGGACTCGAAACCTTTTCCATTGCGTTTGGAATAGGGGTATAACATTATAAACGCCTCGCGGCACACCTTGATAGGATGCCAAGATTTTAAGCTACAAATTCAAGTCGATTTAAATTTAATATAATTTATGCTTTGCCTGACAGTCAAATTTCACGTCAATGTTTTTTTGCCTTTACCTCACAATTACTGTAGGTTTTTTCTTCCCATACGCTACCCAGTGTCCTTATATCGTACCGCTATCCTATCTTCCTTTGAAAGCTAACCGATCTTTATAAAAATCGAACATCTTCACTCCTCAAGCTCGAAGTCAAAAAAAAGCAAGGCAGAACGAAAATTAGAACAGAAAAAATTAATGGCCGAATAAAAATTCGAACACGATTTCGTTCGAACAAAAATATAAGACAAGATCGAATCTCGCCCTCAAATCTCTACACCCAAATCGAATACCTATTTCACTTCCACCCTCAGCTAAAATCAATTGCCGAACCAAAATCAAAAAAAATGTCACGATGTTTAAGGCGCGAAGCTCGGCGAAGCGCGACACTAGTGGAGGAGAGGCGCGACAATGAGTAAGTCGGCAGGGTGTTCGACACTGTTTTGCAGGCACGATGTAACAGCCCGCAAATCCGTACCCCTTGAGTCAACACTATTCTACAACAATCAACTCAAGTTGCACAGAAATACGAACCATTTGGGTTTAAGAAGAAGAGGTAGAAGAAGAGAAAACAAAATCAACATCAGAATCTAACCTTCGCAGCGGAATAAAATATAATAGATAATAAATAATCCAGCTCGTCTCCTGAGCTCCATGGCATTTCCTGTATCCTATAATACTCGGTCTGACCCGAGCATTACAGTTAAATAACACTCGAGTCAGTCTGGAATACCAGCGTGAGAAAATCACACCCAATTGATTATTAAAGTTTCAAAAATCCTTTGAAAAACAAAAGCATCTCGTAAGACCACGCCACAAATAAACATGTCGGGTTTTTACCTTACGATAGCTAAAACGATTTTTATAGAAATCCTCTGATATTATAATAGGTCTATACACAAATACTTATAAAATAGCCGAAATTGTTACATTATTAAATTCCAGCTACTAGCCACAGAGTGGGTAATACAAACAAAACTCGTACAAGGCTCGTAGGGAGAATGGATTTCCAACTAATGACTAGGCACTGGGGTACCACCTGTCACAGTACGGGCCTAGATCACCGTACCGAGGATTACTCCCTTCATCCCCTGCAACACAAGGCCGGAACCATCCCTTACTGGACAGTCCCGAGTGAGATCACCCCACGGTTGGGATCAGCAACCGCCCACTAAGCCGAAAAATAAAAAGGGACATCTAGACTGGAATGACCTCACCCTGCTTGGGTGCTACCCACCTAGCCTTGCTGCATATCCCCTGATTTTCAGTCATTCCCGGTTAATGAGGCTTGAGGCTAAGCGTTACCTTTAGAACGTTTCACTTAGAATGCCCATCGCCCACCTGACGATGTTTCGCAAGCATTCATCCATACAAGTCCGTCCCGGGTTCGAACGGAACCGAAGGCACTATTCCTACTACATCCATTTTGGAAATATCCTCAAGATTAGTAGCGACTAGCTCTTGCACTACACTGCTCCATCTTCGACTCCGAACACGTTTTTCGCGCGAAACGTACAAACCGGATCGAAGTGATTTTCGAGAAACAAATCTCGATCCCGGTCTCTTCGAAACGATCAACGCAGTTGGCCAATATTGATAGTCGGTTATTTAACTATCAATTAATATTCACAATCAACCATCAACCAATAAATAATTTTCCTGAATTATTTATTAAGACCAAAAATATCTTCACAAGATATATTTTCACTTTCAAAACCCATTTTGAAAACAGTTTCAAATGTTTTCCTTTCTCAGAATAAATTTCCCAAATAGTTTCTATTTCCTCTGAAATCACCAAGCACAAAATATTTAGATTTTTAAATAATTTAAAAACGTTTTACTTTGAATTATACTTTCAAACATTTAAGTTAAAAACTACCTCAATAATTTGTAAAATATACATATTACATAAATATTTGAAAATAAGGTTACTTAAAAAGAAAAATATATAAAACTAAGTTTTCACTCTTAAAAATAAAACACTAAGTCACATTTAAATAGTTATTACAATAATAGATTTGAAAGAAAAAAAAATTGTTTACTTAAGAATTTTAAACATTTAGAAATAATAAATTTTCTTAAAATATGCTTTTTAAAACCTCATTAAAACTTTTATCTTATATTTAAAATTTTCTTTAAAAACGTACTTGGCTATCCAGGAAAATATACTTCACTTTACATTTTCTTGAAATTCCAATTTCAAACTCTTGAATCAATTTCCAAATTGATTTCAAATTTACTCTATTTATCTCAAAAACCATTAATTTCCGATTTTATCTCTTAATTATTATTTAACATGCTTTAGTTGAAAATACACGTTTTAGATTTTACAAATTACTTCTTAACCCTTTTTAAATAAATTTAGACTTTGAATTTTAACAGAATTCTTTATTTCTTTGATTAATATCACTTAAGTTATAATTCATTAATTTTCTTTCCATTCAAAATTCTTATTCTTCTCCATACTTGAAATTTTATTTATTAGTATTTAACATACTTCTATTTCTTTTCAATTCATTCTAATTTTATTAAATTTTCCAAGATTATTTTGTTTACAACTTTACTTCCTTTATTGTCTTTCCAAAATCCAATTTATATATTTTCGGTAATCCATTATACCCAAATATATCCAATCAAATCATAACATTCAATACACCAATATATTCATCATAGAATATCAAGTAATCACAACAGAGAATATTAAATAATAAATGTTGAGGGATCCAGTTGGATCCCTCCAACCTATTTTCCCTGCATCCACAGATGTTAGCACAATAATATGCCAATTCCAGAATATACCTTACTATAGCACATCAATCAATTTCAACCAATCAAACAATTATTTAAATTTAATCATTTAAATTTAAATTTAAATTTACTGAGTGAGATTAACACACCTTTGCTTTTAAATTTGCAATCCACTCCATCTCGACTTATTCTTCATTATTTTTGACCTTGAGTCAACATTATAAGTTTTGTTAATATTTGAATTGATTGAACAATTAATTTCTATTTATTTACTTTAAGTTAATAATTTGGTTTTAACCTAAAAATTTACTAACTAAAAATTCTAGTCCTAACTAATAACTAAATAAACTAATTAAACAAGTTAATTACCTTAGTATATATATCCTAGAGTTTAAATAGTAGGCTTACTATATATATATTTAACCAAACTAAATATTTCATTATTATTCTATATATATGTTGTTATTATTTTTTTCCTCCTATATATATCTAATCTGTAGACTGAAATACAAATAGGCAGTATTTTTTTTTCTTTCTTACTGCAAATAAGTCTCTGTCCACATAATAAATTCAGTAAAAAAAATAATCGAATACCTTATTTAAACTGTGACTTCTTCCCTGACACCACACCGCGATGGCAAGGAAACCCTACATCGAGAACTGCATCACCAAAGTCACCTCGCGAACATGAATACCCTGCCGAACAACACCTCGAACCATCAACCTACCTCGCTGCCTCGCGTCAAGTCGCCAGAAAACGGCTTGAACTCAAACTCCTCGACATCGCGAAACCCTCAAATCTCGGCCTCGATTAAACTTTGCATACACGAGAGCCACTCGAGATTCAACCGTCTCCCTGAAGCGGCGACCTCGAACTTGATCGAGCTCTCGCCCCCCGATGATTTTGATTTTGAGGAATTAAGGCTTCAGCCATTTTTTTTAACCTATTCTATTTTCGTTTGGATCTGAAGAGGGGAAAGGAGGGGGTCGGCCACTTATTTGATTCGTGATATTTAGGTTTTTGAATTGGGAAAAGGAAGGCTCGATTTTGAGAAGTCGATTTGGTTTTTGTACAAAGAAGATGGAAAACGAGACAGGAAAGTAAATAGGTTGGCATCTAAAAGAAGATAAGGATGGGCACGGATTGGAATTAAGGGGAGTGGCGTAGAGAAGAAGGTTTGACCAATTTATTTAACTTTCATTAAATTATTATCACTTAAACTTCCCATGTGTTTATATATCGTGCTCTCACATACTAACTCTGATCAGAACGAAATTTGAAATCCTATAATAACTCAATATTACGGACCCAATGGAACTGGTTTCGTCGAATTCCGAGACTGCGCCTCGAAAGGCTATTTTTAAATTCAATTAGACGATATAAATTTTCAAAACTGAACAAATCGTCTTTAAATTCGATTCTGTCACTTTTATTGTCACTTTTATTATCTTCAGTATTGTCAATATAAATTTTACATGCCTTCAAATTATTTTTAACAGGCTTAGAAATCAAGATTCAATAATTTACCCAACTTCACTTATTTGATTTAATAATTCAATTATCAAATAAATTGTGATATTCGTAATTTAAGTTAAAATTACTTTATTGAATATTTAAAATCAATTAAATATTCTGATTTTAAATGCTCGAAAATACCGGTTCGTCACATTCCTCCCCCCTTAAAAGAATTTCGTCCCCGAAATTACTAGTTAGAAAGAATGACCCATATCCCGTTAACTATTCCCTCAACCCAAATAGTTTTCAATGACCTTCCAAAACCATCTTTTATTAAAGATACTATCCCTCTTCCTAATTTCCTAAACTTGCCTTTAAGTCTCAAACATAATCGCCTACTTATCGATTCGAATTTCTCATTTTAAAACCAAATTTGAATTATTAAAATTTTCTCAAAATTTTTTTAACTCCCTAAATTTTTGAAAAATTCCGCCAGCGTCTCCTTTGCGCGGCTAACTCGGTACAACTACAAAATGGCTCTACGGCCTCCAAAATCCAAAAAGAAAACAAAAGGCCAAGTGGCTAGATCCAAAAACCCAATCAATTTCATACAGAAATTTAAACACATACCTTTTTGTCGGGCAATACAATTTATCTTTTGGAAATCAAAAATATCAATTTTCTTTCCCCTTTAAAACACCTGCATATTTTACTTAGTAATAATATCCAGTCACAACTTTCAAAACATTTTATTGACTTCCCTACCAAATGTCAACATCTATTCATTCAAAAACTTAGAATATATTTGCAGTATCAATTTCCAACTAAGAATTCACCATTTTCTTTTCTTCTAAGTTTAGTATAAGCATTTAATATGCTTCTTTATTGATCTTCACTTCACTATTGGAGTTTATATCCACTTCCATTCACTATGCCTTAACAATCCAATTTGAGTTCAATTGGTTTTCAATTTACTATTTGCTTTCAAATCCAAATACGTTTTTTTTTCAAATTTCCGTTCAGATTTCCATCTTCCAATTTTTACTTGAATTCAATTTTGTCTTCAAACTTTAAGTTTTGAATCATATTTGTCTTATCTCAATCCATATGTAATTAACCATTTTCTTTTATTAGTTCCGCTTACTAATTTATTTAAAATTTCAAATAAAAGTTTACTTGCAACTTTTTCTTCCTTTAGTTTCTTCAAACAACTTCTTCGATTTCACTTTACTTTACTTGCTCGCTTTTAAATTAAATTTCGACATTCAGCTTCATATTTATTTGCTTACAAATTTTAAATTCTTAGTCGTTAGTGGAAGTTTTTAAAAATAATTCTAACTCCCAAAATTTTTGAAAATTTTTGGCAGAGTCTCCTTTGTACGGAGGGACTTCTGCGATATCGCAGGATACACAAATATATATATACACATCGGCCTCAGGCCGAAAATCACAATATATACCAATATATGCGTAAGCGTACCTTATTAAGTATTGTTAAGCAAGCGGCTTATTTAATTTGCATTTAGCGTGATCAAATCCATCCATATGGCTTCCCTGAACCTGTACTTACTCAAATTTGAAAATGTAAGTACTAAATATATGCAATTTATTAACATTCCAATTTTCTTTCAATAGCAAACACATAGATTTTACACAAAGCATGTTATATAATTTCCATAAGCATATATGCAAGGTTCCGACATTTGCTACAATTGATTACAATCAACTCCCAAACCATTTCATTCAGTTTAAGCGATTTACAACTTACTCGCTTATATTTAATTCATTCTAAGCAAAACAAACCCATACTCATTCCGATTGATGCCTACATCAATTTATTAAACTGCTATTGATTCATATAATTTGTTTACTTCCGTCTACGACAAACGACAAATTTTCTAAAGCAATTCGACAATATTTATGTGAATAAATAATAACATAAGCTTTACAACCAATTTACATTGATTCCAACTCAATGTATATAAATTCCATTCCAATCTAGCTTATTTACAAACCATAGTTGCATTTCCGTTTTAATTTATTCACAAACTTTTCCATTGCATTTGCATTCATATCCAAAAATTTAACCCCAAACCATTTTATTAAACTCGATAACCAATAACCATCTCATAATTTACTTAAGTTAATTTACTTAAATTCACTCTCAATTCATAACTTAAGTTCATTCTCATTTTTAATTTATTCATACTCGAATCGGATTTATTTTCATCTCAAATCATTTTTATTTTAATCCAATTCCATACAATTCAAGCTTTATTTCCAAACTTTTACTACCCATTCACAATCTTTGATTTGATTTTCCTTTGATCAAATCCTAACCATTTCACTATTTTATTCAATTGGTTTATTCTTTTATCAATTGTAAATTTTAATTTACATCAACAATTCATTGTTGAACTTATTAATAATAAGGCAATTCAATTTAGGCTTGAATTGGATTTGTTTATATTTCACACCATATCCAATTTAATCCAATTCGTTTTTTATTCAACAACATTTCCAATTTATAATCTCATTCTTGATTTCCTTAGGTTCAATCTTATGTTATATTCCAAGTTTAGATTTTTACATTCATTTGTTTGAGTAGAATTTTATTCCATTCAATATTACCTATACTCGGCTAAATTTTATTTCAATCCAATTTAATTCAATTTCAATTTCAATTTTATATAACTTATTTCAGGTTAAATTGAAATATATTTTCTCACTTTCATTCACTTAAGTTAAATTTTAATCCCGGATTAAAATTTTCCAATTTCTTTTTATTAGTATCAACTTCACTTTATAAGTACAATAGTCGATCCATTTATTCATTCACCAATTCATTATTCAATCAATGAATTTTATTTCCAAACATTAATTATTTTTAGTCCATCTTGACTAATTTCTCATTCAACCTAACTTCACACTATTCAATTTTAAATTCCAGTGCTCAGTTCTACTTTACTTTTACAAATTTCAATAAACTAGTCCTCCCACAATTTACTTCCCTGTAAATTTACTTTGTACAAGATTTAATTACATTCCATTCACAATTCTTTTTAATTCAGTCCATTGTATTGGTTTACTATCTTATTTTGATTCCTACTTCTTTTAATACATCTCTTTCAAGTTGAATTTTATTTCAACTAATTCCAAATTTGCAAGTTATCAAACTAATTATATGCCATCAACATTCTTAGTTAAGATTCCGGGGTTTAAGCAGTCTTTTAACATTTCCAACTTCCCTTTGAAATCACAAATATCCAAAATTCCTTGCATTTCTAAAATAAAATTCACCCTTTGCAAACAATTCCAATTCAAAACAATTTGGTAGCAATTTCACTTCTGGAAACTAGAAAATGAACATCGATGATGCTGCAGTCATCACCGAAGTTATTTTCTAGCGACCAAAAGAGTTCAATGCTTTTATTCTCTTTCTAAAATCCATCCAATATTTTTAAATTCCAAATCTCTTTAGATTTTAAATCCGATTCAAAAATATTTCTCAAAATATATTATCCTCCCAACTTTTGAGAATCATTATCCAATTCAAAGAAACTTAAATCTCCAAATTCCAAACCCTTTAGATTTAAATTCAAACTTTTCTTTGGAATTTAATCTTACTTTAATAATTTGTTACACTTTAATTTACATTTACAAATTCATTTGATATGAATTGGTTTCTTATTTTTTAATTATGAATTCAATTTCCTAATCCTGTTATGAATCACATTCATAAACTTCATCTATTATGTCAATTTATTCCTTAATCTTTAATTATTATTTCAATCTTTATTCAATTATCATACAATGATAATAATTTAATATTATCACTCCTATCATCCAAACATCCATGTATAGCTATAATAATTAAGAAAATCATTTTCTTTTATATACATAAAATAAATTTGGGTAAAATTATTTCATTTACCCTAGTTAAAAAAATACTGTGTCGGTTTATCTTGTTCAAGAGTTTAGAAATCCCTATCGACGACATGGCATCCCATATATCGACCAGAATTCATAAACACTCAACCGAGAAATCAACACAATATAAAAATAATTTTATATTCACTAACAAATACAACACTCATATCTATTAATACTCTCAAACTAATTTTAGAGCACTACGGCTCTATTCAATGAGTAATTCCCACCAGAGCCAAGGTTATCACCAACATAATCTCTGATACCAAGTGTAATAGCCCGCAAATCCGTACCCCTTGAGTCAACACTATTCTATAACAATCAACTCAAGTTGCACAGAAATACGAACCATTTGGGTTTAAGAAGAAGAGGTAGAAGAAGAGAAAACAAAATCAACATCAGAATCTAACCTTCGCAGCGGAATAAAATATAATAGATAATAAATAATCTTTACTCAAAATCAAATATATCTGTTTACATACATTACATCATCAGAGTACATCAGTCACAGCTCACATCAATAACATACAATGGATACACAACAACTCAACAGCGAAATATATATATATAAACAAGTACGAATGTACGTATCGTCAATCCAGCTCGTCTCATGAGCTCCATGGCATTTCCTGTATCCTATAATACTCGGTTTGACCCGAGCATTACAGTTAAATAACACCCGAGTCAGTCTGGAATACCAGCGTGAGAAAATCACACCCAATTGATTATTAAAGTTTCAAAAATCCTTTGAAAAACAAAAGCATCTCGTAAGACCACGCCACAAATAAACATGTCGGGTTTTTACCTTACGATAGCTAAAACGATTTTTATAGAAATCCTCTAATATTATAATAGGGTCTATATACAAATACTTATAAAATAGCCGAAATTGTTACATTATTAAATTCCAGCTATTAGCCGCAGAGTGGGTAATACAAACAAAACCCGTACAAGGCTCGTAGGGAGAATGGATTTCCAACTAATGACTAGGCACTGGGGTACCGCCTATCACAGTACGGGGACTAGATCACCGTACCAAGGATTACTCCCTTCATCCCCTGCAACACAAGGCCGGAACCATCCCTTACTGGACAGTCCCGAGTGAGATCACCCCGCGGTTGGGATCAGCAACCGCCCACTAAGCCGAAAAATAAAAAGGGACATCTAGACTGGAATGACCTCACCCTGCTTGGGTGCTACCCACCTAGCCTTGCTGCATGTCCCCTGATTTTCAGTCATTCCCGGTTGATGAGGCTTGAGGCTAAGCGTTACCTTTAGAACGTTTCACTTAGAATGCCCATCGCCCAACTGACGATGTTTCACAAGCATTCATCCATACAAGTCCGTCCCGGGTTCGAACGGAACCGAAGGCACTATTCCTACTACATCCATTTTGGAAATATCCTCAGGATTAGCAGCGACTAGATCTTGCACTACACTGCTCCATCTTCGACTCCGAGCACGTTTTTCGCATGAAACATACAAACCGGATCGAAGTGGTTTTCAAGAAATAAATCTCGATCCCGGTCTCTTCGAAATGATCAACGCAGTTGGCCAATATTGATAGTCGGTTATTTAACTATCAATTAATATTCACAATCAACCATCAACCAATAAATAATTTTCCCGAATTATTTATTAAGACCAAAAATATCTTCACAAGATATATTTTCACTTTCAAAACCCATTTTGAAAACAGTTTCGAATGTTTTCCTTTCTCAGAACAAATTTCCCAAATAGTTTCTATTTCCTCTGAAATCAACAAGCACAAAACTTTTAGATTTTTAAAATAATTTAAAAACGTTTTACTTTGAAATATACTTTCAAACATTTAAGTTAAAAACTACCTCAATAATTTGTAAAATATACATACTATATAAATATTTGAAAATAAGGTTACTTAAAAAGAAAAATATATAAAACTAAGTTTTCACTCTTAAAAATAAAACACAAAGTCACATTTAAATAGTTATTACAATAATAGATTTGAAAGAGAAAAAAATTGTTTACTTAAGAATTTTAAACATTTAGAAATAATAAACTTTCTTAAAATATGCTTTTTAAAACCTCATTAAAACTTTTATCTTATATTTAAAATTTTCTTTAAAAACGTACTTGGCTATCCAGGAAAATATACTTCACTTCACGTTTTCTTGAAATTCCAATTTCAAACTCTTGAATCAATTTCCAAATTGATTTCAAATTTACTCTATTTATCTCAAAAACCATTAATTTCAGATTTTATCTCTTAATTATTATTTAACATGCTTTAATTGAAAATACATGTTTTAGATTTTACAAATTACTTCTTAACCCTTTTTAAATAAATTTAGACTTTGAATTTTAACAGAATTCTTTATTTCTTTGATTAATATCACTTAAGTTATAATTCATTAATTTTCTGTCTATTCAAAATTCTTATTCTTTTCCATACTCGAAATTTTATTTATTAGTATTTAACATACTTCTATTTCTTTTCAATTCATTCTAATTTTATTAAATTTTCCAAGATTATTTTGTTTACAACTTTACTTCCTTTATTTTCTTTCCAAAATCCAATTTATATATTTTTGGTAATCCATTATACCCAAATATATCCAATCAAATCATAACATTCAATACACCAATATATTCATCATAGAATATCAAGTAATCACAACAGAGAATATTAAATAATAAATGTTGAGGGATCCAGTTGGATCCCTCCAACCTGTTTTCCCTGCATCCACAAATGTTAGCACAATAATATACCAATTCCAGAATATACCTTACTATAGCACATCAATCAATTTCAACCAATCAAACAATTATTTAAATTTAATCATTTAAATTTAAATTTAAATTTACTGAGTGAGATTAACTCACCTTTGCTTTTAAATTTGCAATCCACTCCATCTCGACTTTTGACCTTGAGTCAACATTATAAGTTTTGTTAATATTTGAATTGATTGAACAATTAATTTCTATTTATTTACTTTAAGTTAATAATTTGGTTTTAACCTAAAAATTTACTAACTAAAAATTCTAGTCCTAACTAATAACTAAATAAACTAATTAAATAAGTTAATTACCTTAGTATATATCCTAGAGTTTAAACAGTAGGCTTACTATATATATATATATATTTAACCAAACTAAATATTTCATTATTATTCTGTATATATGTTGTTATTATTATTTTTTTCTCCTATATATATATATATCTAATATGTAGACTGAAATACAAATAGGCAGTATTTTTTTTTCTTTCTTACTGCAAATAAGTCTCTGTACACATAATAAATTCAGTAAAACAAAAATTGAATACCTTATTTAAACTGTGACTTCTTTCCTGACACCACACCGCGATGGCAAGGAAACCCTACATCGAGAACTGCATCACCAAAGTCACCTCGCGAACATGAATACCCTGCCGAACAACACCTCGAACCATCAACCTACCTCGCTGCCTCGCGTCAAGTCGCCAGAACACGGCTTGAACTCAAACTCCTCGACATCGCGAAACCCTCAAATCTCGGCCTCGATTAAATTTTGCATACACGAGAGCCACTCGAGATTCAACCGTCTCCCTGAAGCGGCGACCTCGAACTCGATCGAGCTCTCGCCCCCCGATGATTTTGATTTTGAGGAATTAAGGCTTCAGCCATTTTTTTTAACCTATTCTATTTTCGTTTGGATCTGAAGAGGGGAAAGGAGGGGGTCGGCCACTTGTTTGATTCGTGATATTTAGGTTTTTGAATTGGGAAAAGGAAGGCTCGATTTTGAGAAGTTGATTTGGTTTTTGTACAAAGAAGATGGAAAACGAGACAGGAAAGTAAATAGGTTGGCATCTAAAAGAAGATAAGGATGGGCACGGATTGGAATTAAGGGGAGTGGCGTAGAGAAGAAGGTTTGACCAATTTATTTAACTTTCATTAAATTATTCTCACTTAAACTTCCCGTGTGTTTATATATCGTACTCTCACATACTAACTCTGATCAGAACGAAATTTAAAATCCGATAATAACTCAATATTACGGACCCATGGAACTGGTTTCGTCGAATTCCGAGACTACGCCTCGAAAGGCTATTTTTAAATTCAATTAGACGATATAAATTTTCAAAACTGAACATATCTTCTTCAAATTCGATTCTGTCACTTTCATTGTCACTTTTATTATCTTCAGTATTGTCAATATAAATTTTACAAGCCTTCAAATTATTTTTAACAGGCTTAGAAATCAAGATTCAATAATTTACCCAACTTCACTTATTTGATTTAATAATTCAATTATCAAATAAATTGTGATATTCGTAATTTAAGTTAAAATTACTTTATTGAATATTTAAAATCAATTAAATATCCTGATTTTAAATGCTCGAAAATACCGGGTCGTCACACACGATCTCTAATCATTACCGTTAGGGTTTCGGCAAAGGGATAGAGGGTCGATTGTAGGATTGGTCGGAGTTTTGAGGGGCTTGTCACCGAGTTTGGGGCTGGACATGTGTAACGTCCCGAAAATTTTCGACTTTCGAAAATTCAACATCGATACTCACTTTATCGACTGCCGAGAAATCGAAGGCCGGAAACCCGAAATGTTATGGTTTAAGAAAAGGAAAGAGGTAGAAGAGGAGAGAAGAAGATAGAAAATAGAGAGGAAAGAAAATAGAAAATAAGAAAACAGCAGAACAGAAAACAACAGAACAATAACAAAATCTCATAATTCGCAGCGGAACAACATATAATAATAAATGAATAATCTTTAAACAAAGAACTATATCAGTTATTACATTACATCACATTACATTTCATTACATCATATCATCAGAGTGTACAACAACAACAACAAATAGTGCAGCGGAAAAAGAAATACTATATAGTAGTAATACGCCATGCCATCCAGCTTGCCTCCTGCAACTCCAGAATATCCAGAATATCCTGATAAACCTAACTCTTAACTACCCGTGTGGAAATTGGTGGGCACCCAGAGTTTAGGAAGGAAAACAATAAACTCCGAGTCAGTCATGTGACAGGTGTGAGAACTCAAAACAGTTTATTTGTCTTTAAAATCAAAATAGAGGAATATTTTTAAAGTCAATTCGCAATTCTTTTAAAAATGAGACTACCATAAGACCTCCCGCCACACACACAATGCAAACGCAGACTTGGAGGATATTTCTCCTTATGATAGTCAAAGATGCTTGATACGCATTAAAAAGAAACATTTGATATTATTATTAGTGCATAGTGTAGGAAAAATTCATTTCGAAAGTAGAATATAAATCTTAGCCAGCATAGGTACCATTATAGTATGCTTACTATAGCTACCATATTAGATGGCAGGTTCTACAACTAAAACCGTACAAGTCTCGTATTGTTTCTTTGGATTTCCAACGAATGATCAGGCCAAGGAACTTCCCATTGCCACATGAGAATGCCTCTGGATGGACATCCCCGAGAACCAAACCGGATCTCTACCAACACAAGGCCGGGTTACCCCTAACTGAGTAACAACTGACCGAATATGCCATCCCCCGGTCCTTTGGGACCTTTCACCGAGCGCTCGCAATCAATTCACACAATCATAAAGTGTTTTCAACATGAGTAAGTATCTGGGCTCCATACCATGATACCACCCTTTTCCAGAAGGAAATGCACATATCCTAAAGGGCGCTACCCCTCATAACCTTGCCGCATCTTTCCTGTTTTGACCATTCCGGGGTGTGAGGCTCGACGAAGTCACGTCCACAAAAACATACTTTATACAAAAGCCATGCTTTGGGTCAACAAATGATCATAGAAATGATCACCAGGATAGACGATCAAATAAATGATCCTATCACAAATAATCAACACAATGATCATTTCACAGCAACACTCAGCATGTCACATTACCAAATTGGGAATATATCGCTGATAACATTCAACTACATAACCTCTGAGCTCGTACGTCTCAGAGAAGGGTGTTAAGCTAAAAGAATAAATTCTTCGCCGCCAACAGAAATATATTTGAAAGAAATTGGCTTTATATCTCAATTTGTAATGTCAGACATACAATCCATACAAGTCTGTTCCGGGCTCGAATAGAACCGAAGGCACTTCTCACGAAGCCCTTGCAATCCGGGTATTCACAATCCCGATCGAATTTCCCATCACTTAGGGAATCTCTATACCAGGAGCTACCCAATGCAGAGACAATCGATAGGTCATCCTATCGCTTTCGCAAATATCCGGTCTTCAACACCGGTCATCAATGCTATCCATTACGTCGTATCACTATTCGGAATGGGTAATCCGAATAACGAGCGCAATAATTTAAAAATAAGTGTGCATTCAAATTCAAGCAAATCACAACAAATACCTTTCAAAGGTAAATATTGATAGTCGGTTATTGAACTATCAATGGATATGCACAACATCACCAGATTCCAAATAATTTTCCAAATTATTTATTTTCCAAAATATCTTTACAAGATATATAATTTCAATATGTCAAAAATAAATCAATATTTATTTTTAAACAATTTCCCCTTTATATAAATTCCTTAGTGAATTTATATTCCAAAATTATCTATGAATATACGATTTCAATTATTCATTTCAATTTATCTTCAAAAAGATAAATTCTCTAATATTCACTTTATATTGGAAAACATTTCCATACTTATTTAATAAGTAATTCATGAACTTATTTATTTTCAACACTTGGAAAATATTCAATATACTTAAATCGAGATTAAGTATATATTTCATTCTTTAAGGAAATCATTCTCTTAAACATATTTATTTGGGCCAAAACGAATGTTACGTAAAACATCGTTACGACAACCCAAGATCACTAGTATAGGGATTCGAAATTAAAATAGATATATAAATCCCAATACTATACAAAACATTTCCTTTCGGAAATCATTTACTATAACAACAGTGTTATAGCCCACCATTTCCTTCTATTTCTCGAAAACGTCTATTTCAACAATGAATGTTGAAATCTATGGTTTCGAATCTTAACACCTTTTAAAACATCGTTAGATCGTTTTAATTCAATTTAAAACATCATATTCAAAACAATTTTTTTAACATATTATTCACTATTCAAAAACGTGAATATACTACGTTAACCAATTTCATCCTTTTATTCATTTTATTTCAAAGGATTATTCACAGTCAAAAACGTGAATATAACTCCATTAATAGGTTTTCAACAATTTACTTATCAAAATAAGTCGTTTGCGAATTTATAAAACAACGTTTATAAATTCCATTTCTATTTATTTTATAACATCTTTCTTTATAAATTTTCTTTATTAACCTATTCACTTTATATCTCAATGATATACTAAAAGTTCATATTATAAGTGAAATACTTATAATTTATTTGTTTGCAAAAATCGTTCCTTTGAACTTCATAATTTTAAATCTTATAACTTATAAGATTCAATTATTTATCCAAATCTACTCTTTCAATAACTTTATAAATTTTATAAACCTACTGCTTATAAAATTCCATTTATAACTTCACCGTTTATAATTCTATAGATTTCATTCATTTATGAAATTCATTCACAATTCATTCTGACACTTATAAAAACTCGTTTTATACTTCAAAAATTTCAATTTATAAATATCCATTTATAAATCTCTTACATAAGTCAATTCATATTAATATTTTAAAACATCTTCAAAGTCCTTTATAATTTCATTTCTATTTTGATTCATAAAATAATCAAATTTTATAAATCCTATATTTCAACTTTTCATAATAAATTCAAAAATCCCAATGTAACTATTTTTTTTAAAATCATTAGCCTCATATTTTCAAAAATCAACCTTTAACTATATTTTTCAAAAAATCATAATTTTTATAACATTAAAAATTATAACGTTTATTTATTTAAAATGAATCAATTCCAAAAATATAGTATATTTTCAAAAATCATTTTAAAAATCATTTTAAAATTCCAATGTTTGGTCCAATGATGCTACACACCAAATAGTCAATCACGACAACAACGATATCATATATCGATATGATAATCCATCAAATATCAAAATATCTGAAATCAAATAAAAACTGTTGAGGAATCCAGTTGGATCCCTCCATCCTGTTTTCCTGCATCCACAAACATTAGCACAATACCAATTCCGCTCCAGTACGGAATTATCGCGGTATATGGGATTTAAAATATTATCCGCTTAATAGACGGCGCAATAGGGTCTCATCCGCTATACAAATGCGGGAAATCAACAACTCCAATATATACATATGCCAATATATATATTGCTATTATATATAATACCAATTTCACTGTTTATGAAATATTCGCGGTATATGTTTTTAATAAATAACATCCACTTACTAACGGCGCATAATGTCTATTTTAACAATCAATATATAACAATCATCATTCAAACATGCATTCAAATATTTTAAATCTAACTATTTAAAATAAAATCGAAACTGATTCGATTGAGTGAGAAGTTCTCACCTTGATTTCAATTTCGTTTTAGCGATTTATTTCGAATAAAATTAAACGGACGTTTAATTTTACCCGAAATTTTCACTAACTCCAAACGACTCCAATCCATTTCCATCGCGTAGTGCTCGTCCATACGATTCCAACGCAACTGGTTTCGCGCATATTCGACCTCGTATGAAAAAGATATCAATTTTACAAGTTTTACACGATTTAAACTAATATTTACAACTTTAATTAAAAATTTTAAACCTAACTAATTACAGGCCGTTAGATTACATTTGCTTGCATCAGGGCCGTCCCTTGCTTCTCCATCTCCCTCACGTTTCTACAGGAGATACACGCAACTTAAACCCATGAACTCCAAACTAGGGTTCGAAAATTCAGCCTCCACGTTGAACTATAGCACGATCAGGAACTTGCATCTTGACCCCCCTCGCAAGAGCCACACACGGCCCAAAGAGCATGAAGCTCGGCCACCATATGCGCACGCGAACCGAGAACACATGGCCACGAACGCGACCATCTCCCTCTCTCCACGCGATGCCAAACTCCATCATCACCGTACGGATCTGAAGCTCTCGGGATGCTCTTAATCTTTGTAGTTGACAAAATTCGCTAATTGTTTGTAGATTGGGAGAGATTGAGGGGTGAAGATGGAACAATTTCGGCCTTCCATTGAAGGGGTGGCGGCTGTGAATAGCTAGGGTTTGTTTTTATTTTTATTTTTAATTTATGTGATAGTGGGCTATTTATAGGAAAATCAATCGACACTATTCATTCCGGAAATTCCGAACTCCGATTCACGCGCCGTAACCAGCGTTTCTAGGGTTTACCCCGCGTTCCGGACACAATGGAACAGGTTTTGAAAGCTAATTCGAACATCTGTGCGAGTTATGGCAATAAACGTTCAATTTAAATTAAACCGATTTAAACGATTTTCTAGGCGTTTTAATTTGTACCGGACAAACGGTAAATCCAATTGACACGAAATTTTAAACCTTACAATAATATCACATTACGGATCCGATGAAACTAGTTTCGTCGAAATCCGAGACTGTTTGAAAAATGGCTATTTTAACTCGCTAAATTAATATTAAAAATAATTCGATGCGTTTCGAGCTGCCACGATCAAACGATAACTCCGATTGACACGAAAATTGAAATCCGGTAATAACTAACTATTACGGATCCAATGGAACTAGTTTCGTCCAATTCTGAGACTGTTCAAAAATTGACTATTTCACTAGTCGATTTAAATATTAAAATATTCAATTTTCACAAATTAACTCTTAATTCGATTTTAAAATTTCTAAAATATCATTCTAACTCAAATATGATATAATAAAATTTTACAAATCATTTTCAATCATATTTAACTCAATTTTCAATTTTTTTCATAATTTAACATATTAAATTATCGATTTAATTATCCAATTAAATCCAATTATTCAAATAAAAATTTATCCGACTTATAAATTTCACTTATTAATATTTAAAATTAATTAAATATCCAAATTTTAATCATCAAAAATTCTGGGTCGTTACAATCTTCCCCCCTTAAAAGAATTTCGTCCTCGAAATTATCAAGTAAGAAAGGTTACAGAATCTATTAATTTTCCAAAATCCATAGTTTAAACTTCTTATAATAACTTACTAAGTTTTCAAATCATACTTAGTTATCTTTTCAAAAACAACTACTATTGTTTAACTTTCAATTCCAAATCAAAGTTAAAGTTTTCAAAAAAATTTCCAATTTTCTCAAATTTTTTCTAACGCCTTAAATTTCCGAAAAAATTCGCCATAGTCTCCTTTGCGCGGCTCGATCCGAAAAAAAATGACAGTATATATATCACAAATATACATCTCATCAAGTAATGAGGCATACCGAAGGGAAAAAATGTAAAAGTACGATATGTAATCCGAGATATGTACCTTATATTTTATTAGCGAGTATATATGGCTAATATAGCGCGAAAGCGAGCTCCAAATGCGAAGCAAACGCGATCCGCACCTACTAAACACTCAACAAACAACATGAGAACCATGCATATAGACAATAGTATCAATATACAACATATAGCAACATAATAACTATATATGCCAACATAGCAAATGAAACAAAAGCAATATATTCAACCATCAACCATCATTCATAACCAATAAATATTCATTCATATTCTCATTAATATTCCATGAATTGGTTTTCAAGTTAATCACATATGATTCATTAACAGTGGATGTTTACTAACATTCATTTTCAATTAGTTTATATTCACTAATTCATATTCAAGTTGGTTCACTTCCAAATCAAATTCAATTTTATTTAAGATTCATTTAACTTCCAATTGGATTTCAATTACTTTAGCTTTCAATAACATTAGATTTTAATGAATTAACACTTATATTCATTATTCCATATCAACTTAATCACATTCAATTGATTATCATTCAATCCATTAATTCAATTCAATTACAAAAGTTGAATTTCATTTACATAACTTAAGTTCACATTTATCACTTAACTTTATTAATTTACTTTGATACCAATATCAACTTCATTCGACATCTCTTAAGTTATATTCCATTTAACTTTAAATTCATTTTTATTTTACAACTCATATTCATAAATATATTCATATAGTTTCACTTCTTATATATATAACTTTATTTCACAATTGTAAATCACTTTAATTATAATTAAATTCTTATAATTCTTTTGTTATACAATTATTCTTTTATTTAGATTATTCAAACAACTAAATAATCAACTTATATACACTTTAATAATTCTGAAAAATTATTTCTTTATATATAAAATATAATCAAGGTAAAATTATTTCATTTACCCAATTTAAAACAATACTATGTCGAATTGTTCTATTCAAGTGTTTAGAAACCCCTTCGATTCAGTTTCGAGGCTGCGCCGACGAAGGTTCATATACCACTCAACAAACCAATCATCACAATATAAAACAATTTTATATTCACTAACAAATACGCTCTCATAGCTATTATTACACTCAAACTCATTCTAGAGTACTACTGACTCTATCTCTAATGAGTAATACCCAACAGAACCATGGTTGTCGCTTAACCATATGCTCTGATACCAGATGTAACGTCCCGAAAATTTTCGACTTTCGAAAATTCAACATCGATACTCACTTTATCGACTGCCGAGAAATCGAAGGCCGGAAACCCGAAATATTATGGTTTAAGAAAAGGAAAGAGGTAGAAGAGGAGAGAAGAAGATAGAAAATAGAGAGGAAAGAAAATAGAAAATAAGAAAACAGCAGAACAGAAAACAACAGAACAATAACAGAATCTCACAATTCGCAGCGGAACAACATATAATAATAAATGAATAATCTTTAAACAAAGAACTATATCAGTTATTACATTACATCACATTACATTTCATTACATCATATCATTAGAGTGTACAACAACAACAACAAATAGTGCAGCGGAAAAAGAAACACTATATAGTAGTAATACGCCATACCATCCAGCTTGCCTCCTGCAACTCCAGAATATCCAGAACATCCTGGTAAACCTAACTCTTAACTGCCCGTGTGGAAATTGGTGGGCATCCAGAGTTTAGGAAGGAAAACAATAAACTCCGAGTCAGTCATGTGACTGGTGTGAGAACTCAAAACAGTTTATTTGTCTTTAAAATCAAAATAGAGGAATATTTTTAAAGTCAATTTGCAATGCTTTTAAAAATGAGACTACCATATGACCTCCCGCCACACACACAATGCAAACGCAGACTTAGAGGAGATTTCTCCTTATGATAGTCAAAGATGCTTGATACGCATTAAAAAGAAACATTTGATATTATTATTAGTGCATAGTGTAGGAAAAATTCATTTCGAAAGTAGAATATAAATCTTAGCCAGCAAAGGTACCATTATAGTATGCTTACTATAGCTACCATATTAGATGGCAGGTTCTATAACTAAAACCGTACAAGTCTCGTATTGTTTCTTTGGATTTCCAACGAATGATCAGGCCAAGGAACTTCCCATTGCCACATGAGAATGCCTCTGGATGGACATCCCCGAGAACCAAACCCGATCTCTACCAACACAAGGCCGGGTTACCCCTAACTGAGTAACAACTGACCGAATATGCCATCCCCCGGTCCTTTGGGACCTTTCACCGAGCGCTCGCAATCAATTCACACAATCATAAAGTGTTTTCAACATGAGTATGTATCTGGGCTCCATACCATGATACCACCCTTTCCCAGAAGGAAATGCACATATCCTAAAGGGCGCTACCCCTCATAACCTTGCCGCATCTTTCCTGTTTTGACCATTCCGGGGTGTGAGGCTCGACGAAGTCACGTCCACAAAAACATACTTTATACAAAAGCCATGCTTTGGGTCAACAAATGATCATAGAAATGATCACCAGGATAGACGATCAAATAAATGATCCTATCACAAATAATCAACACAATGATCATTTCACAGCAACACTCAGCATGTCACATTACCAAATTGGGAATATATCGCTGATAACATTCAGCTACATAACCTCTGAGATCGTACGTCTCAGAGAAGGGTGTTAAGCTAAAAGAATAAATTCTTCGCCACCAACAGAAATATATTTGAAAGAAATCGGCTTTATATCTCAATTTGTAATGTCAGACATACAATCCATACAAGTCTGTTCCGGGCTCGAACAGAACCGAAGGCACTTCTCACGAAGCCCTTGCAATCCGGGTATTCACAATCCCGATCGAATTTCCCATCACTTAGGGAATCTCTATACCAGGAGCTACCCAGTGCAGAGACAATCGATAGGTCATCCTATCGCTTTCGCAAATATCCGATCTTCAACACCGGTCATCAATGCTATCCATTACGTCGTATCAGTATTCGGAATGGGTAATCCGAATAACGAGCGCAATAATTTAAAAATAAGTGTGCATTCAAATTCAAGCAAATCACAACAAATACCTTTCAAAGGTAAATATTGATAGTCGGTTATTAAACTATCAATGGATATGCACAACATCACCAGATTCCAAATAATTTTCCAAATTATTTATTTTCCAAAATATCTTTACAAGATATATAATTTCAATATGTCAAAAATAAATCAATATTTATTTTTAAACAATTTCCCCTTTCTATAAATTCCCTAGTGAATTTATATTCCAAAATTATCTATGAATATACGATTTCAATTATTCATTTCAATTTATCTTCAAAAAGATAAATTCTCTAATATTCACTTTATATTGGAAAACATTTCCATACTTATTTAATAAGTAATTCATGAACTTATTTATTTTCAACACTTGGAAAATATTCAATATACTTAAATCGAGATTAAGTATATATTTCATTCTTTAAGGTAATCATTCTCTTAAACATATTTATTTGGGCCTAAACGAATGTTACGTAAAACATCGTTACGACAACCCAAGATCACTAGTATAGGGATTCGAAATTAAAATAGATATATAAATCCCAATACTATACAAAACATTTCCTTTCGGAAATCATTTACTAAACAACAGTGTTATAGCCCACCATTTCCTTCTATTTCTCGAAAACGTCTATTTCAACAATGAATGTTGAAATCTATGGTTTCGAATCTTAACACCTTTTAAAACATCGTTAGATCGTTTTAATTCAATTTAAAACATCATATTCAAAACAATTTCTTTAACATATTATTCACTATTCAAAAACGTGAATATACTACGTTAACCAATTTCATCC
This sequence comes from Allium cepa, assembly GCA_030765085.1. NCBI lineage: Eukaryota > Viridiplantae > Streptophyta > Magnoliopsida > Asparagales > Amaryllidaceae > Allium > Allium cepa. The sequence continues at coordinate 241,252,450 of CM060935.1, read as the reverse complement.
TTTTATTCATTTTATTTCAAAGGATTATTCACAGTCAAAAACGTGAATATAACTCCATTAATAGGTTTTCAACAATTTACTTATCAAAATAAGTCGTTTGCGAATTTATAAAACAACGTTTATAAATTCCATTTCTATTTATTTTATAACATCTTTCTTTATAAATTTCTTTATTAACCTATTCACTTTATATCTCAATGATATACTAAAAGTTCATATTATAAGTGAAATACTTATAATTTATTTGTTTGCAAAAATCGTTCCTTTGAACTTCATAATTTTAAATCTTATAACTTATAAGATTCAATTATTTATCCAAATCTATTCTTTCAATAACTTTATAAATTTTATATGACGACCCTGACTCGACCTTCGAAAATCGGCACCGAATACGACACTCGTATTCAAATGCCGCAGATCCAAACGTCGAACCTGGTTCGCCGGAGCTTATAACACATTAAGTAAATAACACAGCGGAAGAAAAAGAATATGCATAACAATATACAACATTTGATACAATAACTGATACAACATGAATGATACAACAGAATGGTACAATAGATATCAACATTTTCAGAGATACAAAGAATAGCAGCGGAAATAAAAGATAACACTAGCAGCGGAACAAATCTCCAAAATAGTCTTCAAGAAAGAACTCCAATATCAGTAATCTCCATCTCCAAAGCACCAATCCAGCAATAGCTCGAACTCCCACTCAGGATGAAGAGAAGCAACTCGATCCAAAATGCGATTGCCAAATCCTAATGGCTGAAAGCTATCGAATCTACACCTACTATGGATTATCTGAAAATCCCAACTCTAGACTGCCCGTGTGGGAAATAGTGGGCACCCAGATTTTAGGAAAGGAACAATAAACTCCAGGTCAGTCATGGGACTGGTATGAGCAAACAAAAGCATTTGGTCTTTGAACAAACAAGAGAATTTAAAATTTGAAATCCGCAATGCTTTTTGGAAAATGAAACTACCATAAGGCCTCCCGGCACACACACAATGCAAACGCACACATGGGGGAGATTTCTCCTTATGATAGTCAAACATGCGTACTACGAGAAAAATTCTTTGATATTATTACTAGTGCATAGTGGAAAATCTTTCGAAAGTATAATATAAATCCTAGCCAGCATAGGTACCATGATGCTATGCCTACTATAGATGCCATGTTAAATGGCAGGTTCTACAACTAAAACCGTACAAGGCACGTATTTGATGAATGGATTTCCAACAAATGGTCAGGCTAAGGAACTTCCTATTGCCACATGGGTACGCCTCTGGCGGGACGTCCCGAGAACTAACGTTACGGTTAGATCTCTGCCAACACAAGGCCGGGTTACCTCTGTAACTAGGTAACTACTACACGAATATGTCATCCCCCGGTCCTTTGGGACCTTTATCCGAGTGCGCGCACAACAACACCACACAGTAATAGGTATAGTGTATCAACATGAGTAAGTATCTGGGCTCCATACCATGATACCACCCTTTTCCAGAAGGAAATGACATACCCTAAAGGGCGCGACCCTCATAACCTTGCCGCATCTTTCCTGTTTCGACCATTTCCGGGGAGTGAGGTCCTGATGCAGTCTCGTCCACAAAGCTACGCTTTGTGCAACAAAGCCATGCTTTGGGTCAACAGATGACCAAAGCAATGATCACAAAGATAAATGATCAAACAAATGATCATATCACAAATGATCAACCAATGATCATCACACAGCAGCACTCAGCATGCCACATTACCAAATTGGGAATATCACTGATAAATATCAACTACATAACCTCTGAGCTCGTACGTCTCAGAGAAGGGTGTTAAGCTGAGAGAATAAATTCTCCGCCACCAAGCAGAAATGAATTTGATAGAAATCAGATAACATCTCAAAGTGTAATGTCGGACATACAACCATACAAGTCTGTTCCGGGTTCGAACAGAACCGAAGGCACTTCCGAAGAAGCCCTTGCAAATCCGGGTATCCACAATCCCGATCGGACTTCCCATCACTAAGGAGAACTCTATACCGGAGCAACTCGGTGCAGAGTCAATCGATAGGTTATCCTATCGTTCTCACAAATACCCGGTCTTCACCACCGGTCTTCAAATGCTATCCATAACGTCGTATCACTATTCGGAATGGGCTATATGACACAAGGTCCTCTCCCGGCTAAACCGAATAGTAAGCGCCATATTTAAAAACATATGGATAAGGGATTTCAGTTAAGTCACGACTTATAAAATCCAAACCTTTCTTTCAAATGGTTAAACAAATTACCATTTTAATCTTTAAACCAAAAGGATTTATTTCACAAAGTTTCACCCAATTTCACAAAGATCTATCCATAGATTTCAAAAACTATTCCCATTCAATTTGGATTAACCCAATTAAATCTTTAAATTAAAGATTTATAACTTTCAAAACACGTTTCCAAAAATTTATCTAAAACTTGGAATACTATTTTCATTTTTAGACCTGAAGCCCTTTAACACAAATTGAAAGTTCATTTCTTATGTGAAAGCTTTATTATTTGAAAACAAATAGTTTTCGTTTTAGAAAAATCCAATTTATACAAGTTGAAATCTTGGCTTGAATTTAAATTCCAAAACACCACCTTTAAAATGGTTTAAAAACCCATATAAACCCATTTATAAGTTGAATATCCTTTTTAAACCTTGGTTTCCAAATTTTAGAATTCAATTTCAAATATTGAATTCAAATTTAAATCCAATTATCTAAATTTTCAAACTTAATCAAGTTATTTAAAAATAACCATTTTCAAAAGCTTCAATTCTAGTTCAAAACTATTTTGGATTTGAAAATTCAATTTTTAAAAACAATTTCAAAATCTGTGACTTAACCCATTTCCACGTGCAATCCATATTTGTGTGTGTATAAGTGTGGTCCAGGGGTTTTACACAATAAGAGCACATCATCAATCAGTACAGATTCAATTATTAGAATTCGATGTGGGTTTCGGATAACCAAATGGAATCCGACTCCCTGTCACATCGAAATCCAAATGTCGTTCTACAAGTAAAGAGGTTTGCATATTCATATAACAATATATACATCACAGATATAACAGCTCAGTATAAAGCATCACATAGCATCACATATCAAATATATCAATCCATCACACAACATTCATTAACAATCAAACATCTTTAATTAAGATGAATAAACCGTGTGGTTATAAATTTATTACCCACATAATTACTTCTATTTGTAATCTTTAAATCAATGATTAATTATCACTAACTATAATTTATTAAGTCTTAACCATCTTCATTTATTAATCATTTACTAAATTAATTATCTTAATTAATTATCCTTTAATTGTGATTAATTAATCTTAATTACATATTCCTCAATTAATTACTTTAAATAATAAACTTTTAATTATTGATTAATTAAATCTTAGTTAAAATTAATTGTCCTTAATAAATAGATTTATTATTCCTTAATTAATTTCAACAATTAATTATACTTAACCAATTGCAATTAATTATATTCAATTAATTAATCTAGTCAATTATCAAAATTAATTGCATTAATTAATTACTAAATTATCCCTAGATAATTATCACCCATTATTAACAACATTCCATTAATTTTACACTTAAGAAAATTTGAATTTGATTAATAAATCATTTCTAATTAATATTAATCTAAATCATTATTTAAAAATCAAATAATTAAGTGAAATCCTTAATTATTCAAACTAATTTAATTACTTATTAATTGACCCATTTAAATTCAAAATGTATTAAAACAATACATTTCTAAATTTAAATTCAAATTCCATTTTAAAATTTTGATATTTTAAAATATTTAACCATTTAAACATAAATCTAAATTAACACTTCATATTTAATTCAATATTAATAGAAACTAAATTCTTCCTATTTTTAAAACTTATTTGAAATCAAATCTTATTTTCAAATCTATGTTAAACATTGATATATGTTCATTCATTCTTCTATAAATTTATAAACTTGTTTGAAATCAAAACTGGGTTTCATAGTAAATTTTAAACTGTTTTTAATTTGATTTCAAACCAATTTAAATCTTATTTAAAAATGTTCAAATTTATTCAATGTTTAAAACTTACAAAACTTGTTTAAATCAAAATCTGGTTTTTAAAAAGTTAAACTTGAAAACTGCTTTAATTCTTGACTTAATTCCATATTTAAAACTTGTTTAAATTTTAAGAATTTCATTTTAAAAACTTTGAATTCAAAATTACATTTGAATTCAGATCCAAGTTACACTTGAATCAATTCCTGCAAAAATTTAATTTCATTCAATATTTTAAAACCTGTAAACAACTTTTCAGGTTTAAACCCTGAAACAGTTTTAAATTTGATTTAAAACTAAACTTTAAACTTGTTTTAAGATATTTCATTTTTGAAAACTTTGAATTCCAAACTCTATTAAATTCAGTTCCAACTTATACATGAATCAAACTCCTGCACTAGTATTTGATTCCCTTCAACATTTTTTTTTTAAAAAAAAAAAACTGCAACACAATTCTCAGGTTTAAAACCTGAACAGTTTTAAATTTTGATTAAAAATCAATTTTAAACTTGTTGAAGATATTTCATTTTTGAAAACTTTGGATTTCAAATTTTATTTGAATGCAGATCCAACTTCCACTTGAATCATATTGCAACTTAAAATATGAGTTTCATCCGAGAATCTAAAACTGCAAAAACTCTCTGGTTTAAAAACCTGAAACTGTTTTAATTTTGATTTAAAACTGAACTTAAATCTTGTTTAAATCTAAGATTCCCATTTTAAAACTTTTAATTTCAAACTGCATTTGAATTCAGTTTAATCTTACATTTGAATCAATTTATAATTTTTAAAATATGAGTTTTCATTCAAAGTTTAAAACTGTAAAATTACAGATTTACAACCTGCAACCAAACCCGAGTGACCCCTAATTTTACTTCGAGTTTCAAAACCCTCTGCTTCGAGAAAACATCACAAAATCCCGAAGATTACTTCGAGTAAAAACCCTGCATAATACAGAAGTCCACCAGGCCTTGAGAAACCACTGCAACCCTGTCAACATCACCCAATCTCACCTCCGACCATCATCAACCTTGAAACTCCGGCCAACCCTCCCTTGATTACTCCTCTGCAATCCCCCATATCCTCGAATCACTCGAAGCAACAGAGTAATCAAATATTCAAAAACCCCTACCTTCAGATACAATGCTTCAAACCTGGAAATCTCCATTTACAATCACCACCTCTCTGACATAAACTACTGACAATATTCCTCCACTCTCCCATCAATTCTTCCACCTCCAGAAAGAACACAACATCCCAATATCACTAGATCACCAGATAAATTCAAAAACTCCCATTCTGTTCCACTCATAAATGCTCATTCCTTATTTAACTAAAAGAAATATGATTTTTGTTTTAAAATTCATAATTCATACTTGCATTAAGTTATAAACTTGTTTTAATCATTTAAGAAGTTTGACCTATTTGCTTCTTGAAATATTGTCTGTTGTTAGTGTTTTCAGTGGTAACAGTTTCTTCTCTTTTTTTTATTTTTATTTTTTTTTGTTTATAATTTGTAAACATAAATCTATACTAAACTAATACCTCAATTACATAACAGATTCTAACTGAGAATCAATTCAAGAGAAACAGGTGATCAGGTACCTGTAAACACACACATGTATATGTTTATATATATATACAGTGACTATCTATCACAATAAAATCATACAAAGCAAATTCATTCCTATAATCCACATGCAACAAATAATTTAAAACAACTTTCAATTGTGAGGTTACTCACAAAGAAAAAAAAAAAAAAAAGAAAGACAGAGCCATTTTCTTTTTTTTTTTCATAGCAGTTTTGAATTTTTTTTTTCTTTAAACAAGTTTGAATTAGAACTTGAGTTTTTCTGTAAAACTTGTTTAGCTTTGATTTTTCCTTTAAAAGAAAAGCTGTTTTTAAAATAGAAATTTACTCACCTTTTTAAATTTGAAGAATGCAGAGAACAATTTAGGTGCAGATTATCAATTCCCAGGACCCTGACTTGAAACTGCATTTTGAAATCTGGGTGCAAATTTGAAATTGAAGTTGCTTTACTTGTATTTTGATTGCTGAGTTTCTTGATGCAGATTTCAGGACCCTGCCTATTGAAGTGCATGATGATCCTGGCTTGCATTTGATTTCTATTTTCAGGTTGATGGTTTGCTTTGATTATTAACTTGCATACTTCTAGACTCTGGTTTCCAGATTTTGCAACCATCTTTAGATCCAAATGAAGCCATTAAAATGATGAGATGATCTTGATTCGTACTGCTTTTGATTGTTTTCTTTCAAAACCCAGGCTTAAAATTTTTCTTTATATTGAAACTGGATTTGTTTTTATGTTGAAGCTTTACATTGCATTGATTCCAAATTGAAGCTTCCTCTGATTTCTTTTGTTTCTGAATTATCAGGTTGAAGATGTTTTTTAAACTGAGATGCTTCTTGCCTTTTAATCTTATTTCTGTTTCCAGATCTGGTTTTGTTTCCTTTTTTTTTTCTTTTCTAAATGAAGATAAAACCAGGTTTGCATGCAGAGCCTTTTCCAGATTGAAATGGAAATGCTGACTTCCTTTTCATTTTGAAAATGATTTCAGGTAAATGGTTTGAAAATGTTTACTGGAATTTGTATTTCCTTGCACAGAGTTTCCAGATTTTAATTTTTTTTTTCCTTCAGATTTTGAAACAGCAACTTGATAATCTTTGAAATACTTTGAGTATGAATTTGGAAATCTGGTTTGTAGTTTGTTCATTCTCAGATTTTGATATATTTTTCAGTTTGAGAATGAATTGGAAAACAAGGTTTAAGTAGTAAAGAACAATAGCCTGGTTTCTATTTGTTTTCTTTTATTTCAGATTTGTTATTGTTTGTTTTTTTTTTTTCTTCTTCTTTTTTTTAATGAAGATAAAATCAAGTTTGCCACTTGTAACATTCATTTACACTTGTTAATCTTTGTCTTATAGCTTACATTTGTTAAAATTTTGTATATTTATGTTTTTAACCTTGTCTTGAATTTATTTTATAAATTTTGTTTTGGTCCTTAAGTTCAATTAATTTTACAACTTAGTTCATATAAATTTTAAAAGAAAATGTATTATCAAATGAAATTTTATCTTGTTAATGTTTGTTTTAATTTTATTACAAGTCATGTTTATTTTCAAAAGATAATTTCAATCACTTCATAATTAAATTCACAATTTAATTTCAAAATTAAATATATTGTCAAATTAAACTCGTTCAAAATTCAGGAATGTTACAGACTTCCCCCCTTAAGAAATTTCGTCCTCGAAATTTGTAAGTAGGGGACGACAAAGAATGGATACACAAAGATAGAGGTACCGTTTCCAAATCAAACTGGGTATTTATTCTGCATTTGGCTTACCAAATCAGAATAGCAAGAACGAACAAAGATAGTCGAGTCACCAGAACTACGAATATACAGGTGATTGGTCAGTTCGAAGGATAACTAACCGTTTGTAGAATTTACCTGGACCCAATAGAATAAACAGATATATGGATGCAATCCAAATCTTTTAGTTTAAACAACCAAAATATAACTACCAACCATAGCAACCAAAGCAAACAATTCATCCATACAAACAATTCTGACCCGTCTGGAGTTTATGTCCCATGCAAATATATCAAAGCTTCTTCCTGGATCTACCAGGAATCATCAAATATTTGAGAAGACGAATCAAAGAAAATTGATAGAGAAAGTTATTTCCGCTATTGCAGGGTATTGACCATTTGAAGTCGTATTCCCCTGTCCCCTATCTCGTTCTCTTCTCGCACTCATACTTACTATCATTGGATAGCAAAATAATTTACTGAGGCATTCGAACGGATATCTTGGAGATATACTCATTCTAGGGTATACTTCACCCTATCTCTAACGAGTTACTTAATGTGTTATACTCCTGAGCTAAGGTTTTAACCATTAGCTCTGATACCAATTATGACGACCCTGACTCGACCTTCGAAAATCGGCACCGAATACGACACTCGTATTCAAATGCCGCAGATCCAAACGTCGAACCTGGTTCGTCGGAGCTTATAACACATTAAGTAAATAACACAGCGGAAGAAAAAGAATATGCATAACAATATACAACATTTGATACAATAACTGATACAACATGAATGATACAACAGAATGGTACAATAGATATCAACATTTTCAGAGATACAAAGAATAGCAGCGGAAATAAAAGATAACACTAGCAGCGGAACAAATCTCCAAAATAGTCTTCAAGAAAGAACTCCAATATCAGTAATCTCCATCTCCAAAGCACCAATCCAGCAATAGCTCGAACTCCCACTCAGGATGAAGAGAAGCAACTCGATCCAAAATGCGATTGCCAAATCCTAATGGCTGAAAGCTATCGAATCTACACCTACTATGGATTATCTGAAAATCCCAACTCTAGACTGCCCGTGTGGGAAATAGTGGGCACCCAGAGTTTAGGAAAGGAACAATAAACTCCAGGTCAGTCATGGGACTGGTATGAGCAAACAAAAGCATTTGGTCTTTGAACAAACAAGAGAATTTAAAATTTGAAATCCGCAATGCTTTTTGGAAAATGAAACTACCATAAGGCCTCCCGGCACACACACAATGCAAACGCACACATGGGGGAGATTTCTCCTTATGATAGACAAACATGCGTACTACGAGAAAAATTCTTTGATATTATTACTAGTGCATAGTGGAAAATCTTTCGAAAGTATAATATAAATCCTAGCCAGCATAGGTACCATGATGCTATGCCTACTATAGCTGCCATGTTAAATGGCAGGTTCTACAACTAAAACCGTACAAGGCACGTATTTGATGAATGGATTTCCAACAAATGGTCAGGCTAAGGAACTTCCTATTGCCACATGGGTACGCCTCTGGCGGGACGTCCCGAGAACTAACGTTACGGTTAGATCTCTGCCAACACAAGGCCGGGTTACCTCTGTAACTAGGTAACTACTACACGAATATGTCATCCCCCGGTCCTTTGGGACCTTTATCCGAGTGCGCGCACAACAACACCACACAGTAATAGGTATAGTGTATCAACATGAGTAAGTATCTGGGCTCCATACCATGATACCACGCTTTTCCAGAAGGAAATGACATACCCTAAAGGGCGCGACCCTCATAACCTTGCCGCATCTTTCCTGTTTCGACCATTTCCGGGGAGTGAGGTCCTGATGCAGTCTCGTCCACAAAGCTACGCTTTGTGCAACAAAGCCATGCTTTGGGTCAACAGATGACCAAAGCAATGATCACAAAGATAAATGATCAAACAAATGATCATATCACAAATGATCAACCAATGATCATCACACAGCAGCACTCAGCATGCCACATTACCAAATTGGGAATATCACTGATAAATATCAACTACATAACCTCTGAGCTCGTACGTCTCAGAGAAGGGTGTTAAGCTGAGAGAATAAATTCTCCGCCACCAAGCAGAAATGAATTTGATAGAAATCAGATAACATCTCAAAGTGTAATGTCGGACATACAACCATACAAGTCTGTTCCGGGTTCGAACAGAACCGAAGGCACTTCCGAAGAAGCCCTTGCAAATCCGGGTATCCACAATCCCGATCGGACTTCCCATCACTAAGGAGAACTCTATACCGGAGCAACTCGGTGCAGAGTCAATCGATAGGTTATCCTATCGTTCTCACAAATACCCGGTCTTCACCACCGGTCTTCAAATGCTATCCATAACGTCGTATCACTATTCGGAATGGGCTATATGACACAAGGTCCTCTCCCGGCTAAACCGAATAGTAAGCGCCATATTTAAAAACATATGGATAAGGGATTTCAGTTAAGTCACGACTTATAAAATCCAAACCTTTCTTTCAAATGGTTAAACAAATTACCATTTTTAATCTTTAAACCAAAAGGATTTATTTCACAAAGTTTCACCCAATTTCACAAAGATCTATCCATAGATTTCAAAAACTATTCCCATTCAATTTGGATTAACCCAATTAAATCTTTAAATTAAAGATTTATAACTTTCAAAACACGTTTCCAAAAATTTATCTAAAACTTGGAATACTATTTTCATTTTTAGACCTGAAGCCCTTTAACACAAATTGAAAGTTCATTTCTTATGTGAAAGCTTTATTATTTGAAAACAAATAGTTTTCGTTTTAGAAAAATCCAATTTATACAAGTTGAAATCTTGGCTTGAATTTAAATTCCAAAACACCACCTTTAAAATGGTTTAAAAACCCATATAAACCCATTTATAAGTTGAATATCCTTTTTAAACCTTGGTTTCCAAATTTTAGAATTCAATTTCAAATATTGAATTCAAATTTAAATCCAATTATCTAAATTTTCAAACTTAATCAAGTTATTTAAAAATAACCATTTTCAAAAGCTTCAATTCTAGTTCAAAACTATTTTGGATTTGAAAATTCAATTTTTAAAAACAATTTCAAAATCTGTGACTTAACCCATTTCCACGTGCAATCCATATTTGTGTGTGTATAAGTGTGGTCCAGGGGTTTTACACAATAAGAGCACATCATCAATCAGTACAGATTCAATTATTAGAATTCGATGTGGGTTTCGGATAACCAAATGGAATCCGACTCCCTGTCACATCGAAATCCAAATGTCGTTCTACAAGTAAAGAGGTTTGCATATTCATATAACAATATATACATCACAGATATAACAGCTCAGTATAAAGCATCACATAGCATCACATATCAAATATATCAATCCATCACACAACATTCATTAACAATCAAACATCTTTAATTAAGATGAATAAACCGTGTGGTTATAAATTTATTACCCACATAATTACTTCTATTTGTAATCTTTAAATCAATGATTAATTATCACTAACTATAATTTATTAAGTCTTAACCATCTTCATTTATTAATCATTTACTAAATTAATTATCTTAATTAATTATCCTTTAATTGTGATTAATTAATCTTAATTACATATTCCTCAATTAATTACTTTAAATAATAAACTTTTAATTATTGATTAATTAAATCTTAGTTAAAATTAATTGTCCTTAATAAATAGATTTATTATTCCTTAATTAATTTCAACAATTAATTATACTTAACCAATTGCAATTAATTATATTCAATTAATTAATCTAGTCAATTATCAAAATTAATTGCATTAATTAATTACTAAATTATCCCTAGATAATTATCACCCATTATTAACAACATTCCATTAATTTTACACTTAAGAAAATTTGAATTTGATTAATAAATCATTTCTAATTAATATTAATCTAAATCATTATTTAAAAATCAAATAATTAAGTGAAATCCTTAATTATTCAAACTAATTTAATTACTTATTAATTGACCCATTTAAATTCAAAATGTATTAAAACAATACATTTCTAAATTCAAATTCAAATTCCATTTTAAAATTTTGATATTTTAAAATATTTAACCATTTAAACATAAATCTAAATTAACACTTCATATTTAATTCAATATTAATAGAAACTAAATTCTTCCTAGTTTTAAAACTTATTTGAAATCAAATCTTATTTTCAAATCTATGTTAAACATTGATATATGTTCATTCATTCTTCTATAAATTTATAAACTTGTTTGAAATCAAAACTGGGTTTCATAGTAAATTTTAAACTGTTTTTAATTTGATTTCAAACCAATTTAAATCTTATTTAAAAATGTTCAAATTTATTCAATGTTTAAAACTTACAAAACTTGTTTAAATCAAAATCTGGTTTTTAAAAAGTTAAACTTGAAAACTGTTTTAATTCTTGACTTAATTCCATATTTAAAACTTGTTTAAATTTTAAGAATTTCATTTTAAAAACTTTGAATTCAAAATTACATTTGAATTCAGATCCAAGTTACACTTGAATCAATTCCTGCAAAAATTTAATTTCATTCAATATTTTAAAACCTGTAAACAACTTTTCAGGTTTAAACCCTGAAACAGTTTTAAATTTGATTTAAAACTAAACTTTAAACTTGTTTTAAGATATTTCATTTTTGAAAACTTTGAATTCCAAACTCTATTAAATTCAGTTCCAACTTATACATGAATCAAACTCCTGCACTAGTATTTGATTCCCTTCAACATTTTTTTTTTAAAAAAAAAAAACTGCAACACAATTCTCAGGTTTAAAACCTGAACAGTTTTAAATTTTGATTAAAAATCAATTTTAAACTTGTTGAAGATATTTCATTTTTGAAAACTTTGGATTTCAAATTTTATTTGAATGCAGATCCAACTTCCACTTGAATCATATTGCAACTTAAAATATGAGTTTCATCCGAGAATCTAAAACTGCAAAAACTCTCTGGTTTAAAAACCTGAAACTGTTTTAATTTTGATTTAAAACTGAACTTAAATCTTGTTTAAATCTAAGATTCCCATTTTAAAACTTTTAATTTCAAACTGCATTTGAATTCAGTTTAATCTTACATTTGAATCAATTTATAATTTTTAAAATATGAGTTTTCATTCAAAGTTTAAAACTGTAAAATTACAGATTTACAACCTGCAACCAAACCCGAGTGACCCCTAATTTTACTTCGAGTTTCAAAACCCTCTGCTTCGAGAAAACATCACAAAATCCCGAAGATTACTTCGAGTAAAAACCCTGCATAATACAGAAGTCCACCAGGCCTTGAGAAACCACTGCAACCCTGTCAACATCACCCAATCTCACCTCCGACCATCATCAACCTTGAAACTCCGGCCAACCCTCCCTTGATTACTCCTCTGCAATCCCCCATATCCTCGAATCACTCGAAGCAACAGAGTAATCAAATATTCAAAAACCCCTACCTTCAGATACAATGCTTCAAACCTGGAAATCTCCATTTACAATCACCACCTCTCTGACATAAACTACTGACAATATTCCTCCACTCTCCCATCAATTCTTCCACCTCCAGAAAGAACACAACATCCCAATATCACTAGATCACCAGATAAATTCAAAAACTCCCATTCTGTTCCACTCATAAATGCTCATTCCTTATTTAACTAAAAGAAATATGATTTTTGTTTTAAAATTCATAATTCATACTTGCATTAAGTTATAAACTTGTTTTAATCATTTAAGAAGTTTGACCTATTTGCTTCTTGAAATATTGTCTGTTGTTAGTGTTTTCAGTGGTAACAGTTTCTTCTCTTTTTTTTATTTTTATTTTTTTTTGTTTATAATTTGTAAACATAAATCTATACTAAACTAATACCTCAATTACATAACAGATTCTAACTGAGAATCAATTCAAGAGAAACAGGTGATCAGGTACCTGTAAACACACACATGTATATGTTTATATATATATATACAGTGACTATCTATCACAATAAAATCATACAAAGCAAATTCATTCCTATAATCCACATGCAACAAATAATTTAAAACAACTTTCAATTGTGAGGTTACTCACAAAGAAAAAAAAAAAAAAAAGAAAGACAGAGCCATTTTCTTTTTTTTTTTCATAGCAGTTTTGAATTTTTTTTTTCTTTAAACAAGTTTGAATTAGAACTTGAGTTTTTCTGTAAAACTTGTTTAGCTTTGATTTTTCCTTTAAAAGAAAAGCTGTTTTTAAAATAGAAATTTACTCACCTTTTTAAATTTGAAGAATGCAGAGAACAATTTAGGTGCAGATTATCAATTCCCAGGACCCTGACTTGAAACTGCATTTTGAAATCTGGGTGCAAATTTGAAATTGAAGTTGCTTTACTTGTATTTTGATTGCTGAGTTTCTTGATGCAGATTTCAGGACCCTGCCTATTGAAGTGCATGATGATCCTGGCTTGCATTTGATTTCTATTTTCAGGTTGATGGTTTGCTTTGATTATTAACTTGCATACTTCTAGACTCTGGTTTCCAGATTTTGCAACCATCTTTAGATCCAAATGAAGCCATTAAAATGATGAGATGATCTTGATTCGTACTGCTTTTGATTGTTTTCTTTCAAAACCCAGGCTTAAAATTTTTCTTTATATTGAAACTGGATTTGTTTTTATGTTGAAGCTTTACATTGCATTGATTCCAAATTGAAGCTTCCTCTGATTTCTTTTGTTTCTGAATTATCAGGTTGAAAATGTTTTTTAAACTGAGATGCTTCTTGCCTTTTAATCTTATTTCTGTTTCCAGATCTGGTTTTGTTTCCTTTTTTTTTTCTTTTCTAAATGAAGATAAAACCAGGTTTGCATGCAGAGCCTTTTCCAGATTGAAATGGAAATGCTGACTTCCTTTTCATTTTGAAAATGATTTCAGGTAAATGGTTTGAAAATGTTTACTGGAATTTGTATTTCCTTGCACAGAGTTTCCAGATTTTAATTTTTTTTTCCTTCAGATTTTGAAACAGCAACTTGATAATCTTTGAAATACTTTGAGTATGAATTTGGAAATCTGGTTTGTAGTTTGTTCATTCTCAGATTTTGATATATTTTTCAGTTTGAGAATGAATTGGAAAACAAGGTTTAAGTAGTAAAGAACAATAGCCTGGTTTCTATTTGTTTTCTTTTATTTCAGATTTGTTATTGTTTGTTTTTTTTTTTCTTCTTCTTTTTTTTAATGAAGATAAAATCAAGTTTGCCACTTGTAACATTCATTTACACTTGTTAATCTTTGTCTTATAGCTTACATTTGTTAAAATTTTGTATATTTATGTTTTTAACCTTGTCTTGAATTTATTTTATAAATTTTGTTTTGGTCCTTAAGTTCAATTAATTTTACAACTTAGTTCATATAAATTTTAAAAGAAAATGTATTATCAAATGAAATTTTATCTTGTTAATGTTTGTTTTAATTTTATTACAAGTCATGTTTATTTTCAAAAGATAATTTCAATCACTTCATAATTAAATTCACAATTTAATTTCAAAATTAAATATATTGTCAAATTAAACTCGTTCAAAATTCAGGAATGTTACATTTTATAAACCTACTGCTTATAAAATTCCATTTATAACTTCACCGTTTATAATTCTATAGATTTCATTCATTTATGAAATTCATTCACAATTCATTCTAACACTTATAAAAACTCGTTTTATACTTCAAAATTTTCAATTTATAAATATCCATTTATAAATCTCTTACATAAGTCAATTCATATTAATATTTTAAAACATCTTCAAAGTCCTTTATAATTTCATTTCTATTTTGATTCATAAAATAATCAAATTTTATAAATCCTATATTTCAACTTTTCATAATAAATTCAAAAATCCCAATGTAACTTTTTTTTTAAAATCATTAGCCTCATATTTTCAAAAATCAACCTTTAACTATATTTTTCAAAAAATCATAATCTTTATAACATTAAAAATTATAACGTTTATTTATTTAAAATGAATCAATTCCAAAAATATAGTATATTTTCAAAAATCACTTTAAAAATCATTTTAAAATTCCAAAGTTTGGTCCAATGATGCTACACACCAAATAGTCAATCACGACAACAACGATATCATATATCGATATGATAATCCATCAAATATCAAAATATCTGAAATCAAATAAAAACTGTTGAGGAATCCAGTTGGATCCCTCCAACCTGTTTTCCTGCATCCACAAACATTAGCACAATACCAATTCCGCTCCAGTACGGAATTATCGCGGTATATGGGATTTAAAATATTATCCGCTTAATAGACGGCGCAATAGGGTCTCATCCGCTATACAAATGCGGGAAATCAACAACTCCAATATATACATATGCCAATATATATATATATTGCTATTATATATAATACCAATTTCACTGTTTATGAAATATTCGCGGTATATGTTTTTAATAAATAACATCCGCTTACTAATGGCGCATAATGTCTATTTTAACAATCAATAGATAACAATCATCATTCAAACATGCATTCAAATATTTTAAATATAACTATTTAAAATAAAATCGAAACTGATTCGATTGAGTGAGAAGTTCTCACCTTGATTTCAATTTCGTTTTAGCGATTTATTTCGAATAAAATTAAACGAACGTTTAATTTTACCCGAAATTTTCACTAACTTCAAACGACTCTAATCCAATTCCATCGCGTAGTGCTCGTCCATACGATTCCAATGCAACTGGTTTCGTGCGTTTTCGACCTCGTATGAAAAAGATATCAATTTTACAAGTTTTACACGATTTAAACTAATATTTACAACTTTAATTAAAAATTTTAAACCTAACTAATTACAGGCCGTTAGATTACATTTGCTTGCATCAGGGCCGTCCCTTGCTTCTCCATCTCCCTCACGTTTCTACAAGAGATACACGCAACTTAAACCCATGAACTCCAAACTAGGGTTCGAAAATTCGGCCTCCACGTTGAACTATAGCACGATCAGGAACTTGCATCTTGACCCCCCTCGCAAGAGCCACACACGGCCCAAAGAGCATGAAGCTCGGCCACCATATGCGCACGCGAACCGAGAACACACGGCCACGAACGCGACCATTTCCCTCTCTCCACGCGACGCCAAACTCCATCATCACCGTACGGATCTGAAGCTCTCGGGATGCTCTTCATCTTTGTAGTTGACAACATTAGCTAATTGTTTGTAGATTGGGAGAGATTGAGGGGTGAAGATGGAACAATTTCGGCCTTCCATTGAAGGGATGGCGGCTGTGAATAGCTAGGGTTTTGTTTTTTTTTTAATTTATGTGATAGTAGGCTATTTATAGGAAAACCAATCGACACTATTCATTCCGGAAATTCCGAACTCCGATTCACGCGCCGTAACCAGCGTTTCTAGGGTTTACCCCACGTTTCGGACACAATGGAATAGGTTTCGAAAGATAATTCGGACATCTGTGCGAGTTATGGCAATAAACGTTCAATTTAAATTAAATCGATTTAAACGATTTTCTAGGCGTTTTAATTTGTACCGGACAAACGGTAAATCCAATTGACACGAAATTTTAAACCATACAATAATATCACATTACGGATCCGATGAAACTGGTTTCGTCGAAATCCGAGACTGTTTGAAAAATGGCTATTTTAACTCGCTAAATTAATATTAAAAATAATTCGATGCGTTTGGAGCTGCCACGATCAAACGATAACTCTGATTGACAGGAAAATTGAAATTCGGTAATAACTAACTATTACGGATCCAATGGAACTAGTTTCGTCCAATTCTGAGACTGTTCAAAAATTGACTATTTCACTAGTCGATTTAAATATTAAAATATTCAATTTTCACAAATTAACTCTTAATTCGATTTTAAAAGTTCTAAAATATCATTTTAACTCAAATATGATATAATAAAATTTTACAAATCATTTTCAATCATATTTAACTCAATTTTCAATTTTTTTCATAATTTAACATATTAAATTATCGATTTAATTATCCAATTAAATCCAATTATTCAAATAAAAATTTATCCGGCTTATAAATTTCACTTATTAATATTTAAAATTAATTAAATATTCAAATTTTAATTATCAAAAATTCTGGGTCGTTGCAACATGGCTGTCGTAGTGGAAGGTATCGTAGTTGAGTGGCGTCGCTGGAGGAAGCCATGTGGGGTTGTGGTGAAGGGGTGGCGCTGCGATGGAGGTGGCTCACGATAATTGACAGCGGGAGGCTCGCGGCTATAGGGTGTCGCGCAATGGAGGCAATTCGAATTGGGGAGTCGTCGATCTGATTTTGGTCGAGCGGCCTCGAGGATGTCGTCGGCATTTTGGTGAGTTTCTCGCACGATTTACGATTGTATGTTGTTCGCTATTTCAATTTTAGTTATTCTGTTAGCTTCGGGTCGAACGATTTGGAGTTTATCTATGAAGTCAAGCAGAAACTTTTAGTTAGGAATATACATACAAGGTTTAGAGAAAATATTTATAAAAGAATAAAAAAAATGCATACATTGTAAACTACAAACTTATTTTAAAACAAAGTATTAGGGTAATGAATTTGTTTAAATGGTTCGTTTAGTTATTTAGTTACTAAAAATAACTTGTAAAAGGAAATTAGTATAAAATTTAATTCTTTGAGTAAAATTGAATCATTAGTTAAATTATTAGTTTAAAATAACAAATATAAGTTGAATTAAAATTTTAAAATGGAAATTTAATTGTTCGATTTATCCGAATATTAATAAATGATATAATTATTCATACAAGGTTTAATACTGTAAAGACAAAATCGGGATTGGAAACGGATTGCAAATAAAAAGGTGAGATCTTCTCACTCAAGTTCAAATTGGAATTTCCAGTTTGATTTTAAATAGTTAAATTTAAATTGTTGATTGTGTGCTTGGATAATTGATTTATAATCGCTTATATTAGTTTAGACCCTTTGCGCCGCATAATAGCGGATGATATTGTATAAATCCCATATACCGTGATATTCCACCTCGAAGTGGAATTAGTATTATATATGTATATTTGAAGCTGATTTCCCGCATTATATAGCGGATGAGACCCTATGCGCCGCATAATAGCGGATGATATTTTATAAATCCCATATACCGCGATATTCCACCTCGAAGTGGAATTGGTATTTAATTGTTATGCTAACATCTGTGGATGCAGGGAAACAAGTTGGAGGGATCCTACTGGATTCCTCAAATAATTAATTTATTTCAATATCGTGTGTTGATTATTCATAATCTGTGTGAGACTCTTTGTGATTGAAACTGTTGAAGGCTATAATTTAGCCAAATATATTTTTGGTATCGTAGGATACCAGAAATAAATAAAATTTGATTTTTGAAATTTAGTAGAAAATTTACGGTAAATTAATTCTAGAAAAATAAATAAATTCAATAGAATGAATTTGTTACAAAAGATAATAAATTTGGTGTTGAAACAAATTTAGAAATCAATTTTGGAAATTGATTTAGTATTTGAAAATCAATTTGAAAATCAATTTAGAATTTAATTCGGTGCAGAAAATGAATATTTGGAAATCGATTTGAAAATCGTACATAAATGGATGTTTGGAAATTTAAATTCACAATGGGAACTTATAAAAGAAAGGGAAATTTTTTAAAAAATAAACTTTGGTTATTTCTAAAAAAAATGTGAAAGGAATTTATGGATTCGGAACGTAAATTTAAAATAAATCAAGAAAGATTTATTAATTGATTTGAATGAACCATTTTTAAATGGAAAATGTATTTTCCCTGGAAAGCTGAGTATGATTTCGAAGTAGCCCATAAATATAAACTGAAACTTTTTAAGGATGGTTTAGAAAGGATACTTTGGATAAATTATTTTCTTAACTGGTTTCAAATTATTAAAGTATAGATTTATTTAATTACTTATAGAAAGGATTATTTTAAAGATTAAAATTGATATTTGTTTTAGAAAACGATTATTTAAATAGTTATACCTTATCTACTAATTTTATTTTAAAATTAATTGGGACTTAAAATCTTATATGTGATAATTAGTACAATGTTTTCATAACCAATATTTTAAGTAAGTATTTAAGATGGTTTTATTTTAAATGTTCCAAGAATATTTTGGATAAGTGAATTGAATTATTTTGATGCGGCAGGTTTCCAGTGGAAATGAATAAATATTTGGAAATATATTCCGCGTAAGGGAAATGATTTGAAATTTTTTTTCAAAGGATTGAAATGTGAAAATTGATTTGAAATTTGTTTTCAAAGTGTTGAAGTGTTAAAATTTATATTTTGCGAAGATATTTTGAAAATAATAATTGGGGAAAAATTATTTGAAATTTAGCGGTTGTTGTGAGTGATGATAGTTAAATAACCGACTATTAATATTGGCCTTTTTAATGGCATTTGAATTTCGATGCGACTGGTGGTCGGATTCCAAGTGGATATCCGAAAACCACATCAAACCTTTGTGATTGTGATGGATCTTTTATTTAAAAGATCAAAGTGAAGACTTTTGTGATTTGTCGAAATCTGAATATAACACTTATTTTTTTTAAAATAAGCGCTCATTATTTGGATTAGCTGGGAGAGGATCTTGTGTCATAAAACCTATTCCGAATAAGGATACGACGAAATGGAACTGCATTTGAAGATGGTGTTGAAGACCGGGTATTTTCGAAAACGTAAAGATTAACTGTCGAATGTCTGTGCACCGGGTTGCTCCGGTATAGAGATTTTATCACACTTTATGATGGGGATTCCGGATGTGATTAGTAAATATCCAGATTTGCAAGGGCTTCTTGGAAGTGCCTTCGATTCCGTTTGATCTCGGAACAGACCTGTATGGATGTGTGTATGACGTTACACTTTGAGATGTAAAGCTGGTTTCTATCAAATACATTTCTATTGGTGGCGGAGAATTTATTCTCTTAGCTTAACACCCTTCTCTGAGACGTATGAGCTCAGAGGTTATGTAGTTGATGGTTATTAGTGATATACTCCCAATTTGGTAACGTGGCGTACGAAGTGTTGCTGATCATTTGTAGATCAAAGCATGGCTTTGTGAAAAGCTTAGCTTTGTGGACGAGACCTCATCGAGCCTCACAAACCGGTAATGGTCGAAACAGGAAAGATGCGGCAAGGTTTCAGGGGTAGCTCCCATAGGGTATGTCCATTCCTTCTGGAAAAGGGTGATATCAGGTATGGAGCCCTGATATTTAACCTATGTGGTTACTGCAAATACTTTTCTTTGTGGTTGTTGGTGTAGAGAATCCTCGGATAAAGGTCGCAAACGACCGGGGGTGGCATATCTTAGGTTTTACTCCTCGGGAAGGGGGTAACCGGCCTTGTGTTGGCAGAGAGCCGGGTAGGTTCTCGGGGCGTCCCTCCAGAGGCGTACCCATGTGGCATAGGAAGTTCCTTAGCCTGACCATTTGTTGGAAATCCAATCAACAATACGCGCCTTGTACGGTTTTAGTTGTAAAACCCGCCATTTAATATGGTAGCTATAGTAGGCATACTATAATGGTACGTATGCTGGCTAAGTTTAATATTATACTTGCAAATGTTTTCCACTATGCACTAATGATAATATTAAAAAAGAACTTTTCATATTAAGCATGTTGGACTATCATAAGGAGAAATCTCCTCCAATTCTGGATTTGCATTGTGTGTGTGGCGGGAGGCATTATGGTAGTTTCATTTTCCAAAAAAGCATAGCGAATTTCTTTTTATTTTCTTTGTGAAAATAGCTATTTAAGATCTCACACCAGTCCCACGACTGACCTGAAGTTTATTGTTCCCTTTCTAAACTCTGGGTGCCCACAATTTTTCCACACGGGCAGCCTAGAGTCAGGTTATCGGTTATTCGAAAGCGAAGTCAAGAAGTTGCTATAGAGATCGAGAGTTGAAGCTGGATGGCGAGGCGTATTACTTATACTATGTAGTGTCTGCTGCTTATGGGTTAGTGCAAGTCAAATCTCTATGTAAGCAAGTTAAAATAGCTGCCGGCGTTGTATTGTGTCATTGTAAACTCTGATAATGTGATATATAAACTGATATAGTGCTTTTGTTTTAAAGATCATTCATTTATCTATTATATTTGTTCCGCTGCGAAATATGAGACTCTATCTTTTCTTCTTCTTTACCTCTTTCTTCTTTAAACCAAAAGACTCTTGCATTTGTTCCACTTTGGGCTGAATTGTTGTGGAATTTTGCGAGCTCAAAAGGGGTATGGATTTACGGGCCTTTATAGTGGTATCAGAGTATTTGGTTAAGCGACAACCTTTTTAGGGATATAAGATAGTATTAGCATTGGTTAAGTACTATAGTAGCTACTGGCCTCGTTATATGTAACGACCCGGAATTTTGGTCGTTTGATTTTGCACGTTTAATTTAGTTTTAAATGTTGAATTTGAAATAATAATGGATTTTGAATACGGAAGAAGCAATGAAATAGTTTAAAATTTCAAATATAGTGATTTAGTGGATTGGTGAATAGTAGATTTAATATTTGAAATTAGGTAACTATGCGGATCTGGAGTTTGAACAAAAATGATTTAAGTCAATCTAACATCTACGGGGATTAGAATTATAATATTGAACTTTTGAATGGAATTAAAAGTCGATAGATTAAAATTTGGGATTTATATATTAATTTAACAGTGGAATTTAATATATAAAAATAATGTAAATGATCAAATTTTGAGCTAATATGAATCGAAATGATTTCTTACATGGTTATAAATTCTATTTGAATTATAAAGGAGTTAGTAAGTTTTTAAAATTTGAAATTTCAAGTAATTCCATCGATTTTGAAAATCACTCGATTTAACCGACACGCTAAAATAGCCTTCCAGGACACAGTCTCGAAATTCGACGAAACCAATTCCACCGGGTCTGTAATAGTTTATTATTATCCGATTTCAAATTTCGTAGCGTTTGGAGTTATCGTTAGTCGTGCGGAATAGAAACCCGTTGAAATAAATATCAAAAATTTAATATTTTAATTCGATTCGGAAAGCTATCTTCCACATACGATCGAATTGGACCTTGAAACATGTTCCATTGTGTTCGGAATAAGGGTTAACCATTTTAAATGCCAGGCAGCACGCTTCTTTTGGAGTTCGTTCGAAAAAGCATGTAAATTTTAAAAATAATATTAAAATAATATATACATACATACATACATACATACATACATACATACATACATATACGTGAAACAGTAAGCCCTAGCAAAAGAATTCATGCAGTCGCCTCTAACGAAATCAATGGTCGAAATCATCAGACCTTTCCCCCTCGATTCCTCTTGATCTATGCAATATTGTCGAAAACCTTCAACTAGAAAGTCAGAGAGCTTGTCGAGATCTACGAGGTGGACGGCTGTGATCGTCGATGGTGGAGCATGGAGGCCAGGATCGTGCCGCATTTGTCGCGTGTTTGGAGGGTGATTTCGTGGAGATGGTTGGGCCGGACCTGATGGTATTTGCGGCGGTGGTGCACGACAATGCGAACTTTCGTGTGGTGGCCTTCGATCGAGCTCGGGCGTCACGGTGGAAGAGCGGCAATTGGATGATCGTGCATGAGTATGGGTTGTTTTTGTTCGTCTTTGACCTGGTGTACGTGAGAGGGAAGAAGTTTAAGCACGTACGACCACTATTTGGAATTTCGAAATGAACAGCCAGATTTCCTCTGGTATAATTTTTTTTTATTTATATAAATTTATATTCAAAACTTTAAAAATTCGTATCTTTGTCATACGAGGTCGGAATTGGACGAACCAAGCGGCGACAGAATTGTTGCGACGAGCACTACATCTGGAGCATATATGGAGACGTTTGGAGCGATTTAAAATTTTGGGTTAAATCGAACATGTTCGATTTAATATAAAATTTAAACGTTTGATGAATTGAAAACTCAAGGTGAGTTAATCTCACTCAATTTGAGACTGTTGATATTAATTTTAAATAGTTAAAATTAATTAATGATTGATTGGTTGAATTGATAAATTTCTGTCAATTGAATGTGATATCATATAAACAGTAGTATATATATATATTGGAGTGATTGATATTCCCGCATATATATAGCGGATGAAACCCTATGCGTCCCGCATAATAACGGATGATCCTATATACCGTGATATTTCGCCTCGAAGCGGAATTGGTGTCTTTATGTGGTGCTAAAATCTGTGGATGCAAGGAAATAGGTTGGAGGGATCCAACCGGATTCCTCAAAATGTTGAATTTTAGTTTCATATATAGTGATACATGTTTTATTGAAGTAATCTGTGATAGATTATTGTGTGATTTGAATTGATTGGATGTTATGGCAGTTAGCCTAGGTTTGGTATTTTTAAATACCAATAATATATGGTTTGAATTGGAAAAGAACTTTAATGGAATTTTTGAAGTAAAATATTTATATAGAATTTGAGTTATTTGATTTGATAAAATAATGGTTTTGAAATTCGTACTTAACTATTTTGGAATATCGTAAATAGAGATTTTGGGATAAAAGTATATAAAAGGATTTTTAAATAATAAATTCTTAAGCAGTACTTGTTTAAATATTACAGGTTGAAAAATCAAGGTTTTTAATAGATTGGAAGGATAGGAGTGGAATTGGAAATGAGTATAATGTTGGTTATACTGGAACTCAAGTAAGATTTCCAAATTTACAGAATGAAATTACAATCGAGAAATTGGACTTGTTTTAAAAGAGGATTTTTAATTATTAACTAGGTAACTTTAAAAGTGTTAAAAATATTCTGGAAATTAGTTATTTAATTATTTTAAATTGTTTAAAGCATATTTAATTATTAATTAGTTACCTTATAATGATTGTTAAAGATTTATTATATTTAAGAACTAGTCAGTATTGTTGTTTTAAAAAATAAATTATTAAATATAATATGGCTTTGTATAATAACTTTCATTTAAGTATATTTGCCTAGATTAAACTTGGAAATTTATTTTAGAAACTTACAAGAATTATTTTGAGATAATTTTTAAATAAAGTTTTCAGGAAGTAATGGTATACTCACATAGCATAATCGGAGGCAGTGAGTGTCTGTAATTAAGTTTTGGATTTTTTTTGGGATAGAGACATAACGATTGAGCTATGAATCCATGGTTTGATACCGTAGTGGTACTTATCATATTATTTTAAAAGATTTTTCAAATATTTTTGAAAAGGATAATTTGTGAATATACTTAATTCGATAAGATAAGCACAAACTTTTGGATAAAAAGATTTAATTTTTGTAAAATTTAAATTAAATATGACTTGAAGTTTTTCAGTGGAAAATGGAATATTTGGTTGAATGATTGTTTTTTTGATAGTTAAATAACCGACTATCAAAGCTGGACCCAAATATAACTTTGGGAATATCTAGAAGTAACACGAGAATTATATGGTGCAGTTACCATTCGAGGCGCTATACTGTACGTATAAACTCGTCTCGTTCTTTTGGGATGATGTTAAGAAAATCCATCAACTAACGATCAGGAGGTGATCTACGATCTTATTTTCGTTTGTTTATTTCCTAAAGAACCAGGGTTGAGTTATCCGAAAATATCGAACGTTTTTTCGAAGAGACCGGGATCAGACAAGTTATTCGAAAACCACTTCGATCCAACGAGTACATTTTCGAGGTGAAAATAAGAGCATCGAGTCGTAGATGGAGCAGTGAAGTGCAAGGGCTAATCGCTACTAATTCGGAGGGTGATTCCAAAATGGATGTAGTAGGAATAGTGCCTTCGGTTCCGTTCGGATCCAGAACGGACTTGTATGGATGAATGCTATCGGTACATTTTCATTGAAGGACAATGAGCATTCTAAGTGAAACTTTCTTGGAAAGGTAATCATAGCCTTTATCCTCATCAACCGGGAATGATTGAAAAGCAGGGAAGATGCAGCAAAGCTAAGTGGGTAGCACCCAATTAGGGTATATTTATCACCTTTCTAGATACCCTTGGATATTATTACTACGATTCATGGAGGGAGCTCGAAAAAAAGTGGAAACACTTGGGGTGATAGCACATTCGGTCTATCCAAGTTAGGGATAGGCCGGTCTTGTTTTGTAGGAGATCCCGGCATGGTCCTCGGTACACTATTCTAGATGTGTATTATGACAGGAGGTACCCTAGTGCCTAGTCATCGTATGGAACCCATTCTCCAATAAGCGTCGTACGGTTTTGATCGTGCCTAACTATGTTGAAACGTGAGATGCAAGCATTTCAGCTATTTGAATAAGTATTTGTACTTAGACACTATTATAATATCAGATGATTTGATGTTAAATGTTTTGGTTATCGTAAGGAAAAACCCCATCGTGTTTGTATGTGGCGTGGTCTTACGAGATACCTTTGATTTTCAAAGGGATTTTGATACTTTAATAATTCAAACTGAGTGTGTTTTCTCATGCTGGTTTTCCAACTGACTCGGGCGTTATTTTATTAAAATTCTCGGGTCCGTCCGAGTATTACAGGTTCAGGGTAGGATGCTATGAAAAGCAGGAGACGAGTTGGAGACCGAGACGTATTCTCGTACTTGTTTATTCGGCTGTAGTGTTTATTGAAATTACCAGCAATTGTGAAGGCAGGTTGTTATAATTATCTAGACGGGTAACTATTGATCTGTGTACTCTGATGTGACGCCCCACCTCTATACTCACGCTAGCCAATGACACTACAGAGTAATGCCGTCAACTAGCGCGAAGAATAAGGCTGTTGAGGAGCGACCGTCCGTGTAATTGCTTTGTGCGAGCGTCGATATGTCAGATAGTATAACATGCATTTCATTTCAAGAGGAAATCAGACATGCCGACACAAACTCAAAGCTACTACACAGAGGCTATAATATCTTCAGAAACAAACATAGAAATAAACATAACACAAATCAGTCACAGAAGTTCATATCTCAAAGGCGGAAACAGATATGAATATTACACATAAAAGTGTATATCAGAGTAGTGGTCTAAAAAGATCCACAATATCACAAAAGAATAGATACAAGTGCTACACAAAAGAATATGTATACATCAATGAGTCTATATCTCAAATGTATACAACAAAAACTACTAATCAAAATTAGTTAGCCAAAAGTCAGATGATGGCCCGATAAGGAGTCAGCAGAAGCACCTGTAAAATCTCAGTCTGACCCGAGTATTATTTAAGAAGAAAATAATAAACGGATCAGTCTAGCTATAATTATCAGATAAAAAATGAGATATAAGAAGAGATATAACAATAAAACGTATGATAATCAAAAATGTCATATCATGATAACAAGTATCACAAAAGTCATACAATATCTCAAGAATCTCATAGCACTAAAATGAATGTCACATTCTTTGCTTTATTCACTAAACCACAAATATTGAGAAACATATCAATACCAATCACAAAAGTTAATGACACACAAATTCATCGATGCACAAATATTGATAAAGCTTATCAAAGTAAATCAAGTAAATTGGTGAAGCACAAATTCTAGAAATCGATCAATAGAAATCCTGAAGTCACAAAAGGGAGAAAGAGGCCTATCACAAGAACGGGAGCATGAAAACTCCCAACACGTGTATCGCAAAACGAGCCGAAGCTCCTCCAAACGAGCCAAAGCTCCTCCAAACGAGCCGAAGCTCCTCCAAACGAGTCGAAGCTCCTCCATAAACATGTCGAAGCTCCTCCACAAACGAGCCGAAGCTCCTCCAAACGAGCCGAAGCTCCTCCAAACGAGCCGAAGCTCCTCAAACGAGCCGAAGCTCCTCCAAACGAGCCGAAGCTCCTCCAAACGAGTCGAAGCTCCACAAAATGAAGTACCGTCCTCGACGTGGACAAGGAGACATCGCACATTGCTAGTCTAAACCATAAAATGATCATCATCGATCATCATGAAGTGTCAATTACAGTAAGCTAGTAAATATATGAGTTTAGCCTCATGTCCCATAACCACTAGCTTAACTTGAATATTTACAAACAAATTGTAGATCTTCACTAGAAAATCGTCACAAGAGTTTCAATCGAACAAGTCCAAGAATTAACCGACGAAGTAAACGCAAGCGTTTCATACCACTTGTTTTACTAAGCCATTTAATTAGATTTCTCATACGAGTGAGGTAAAGGTTTGTATATACTAGTAGATTGGAAATCGGTTTGAGAAAACGAGCTTTGTAATAAAATAGTGTTGAAATCATTTTGATGAAGGAGTTTTGATATTTTCTATTAGTATTGAAACCTTTATATTTTTAAAGTGACAAATCACAAAAATGATTGTAGAAACAATCAATCATCAAAATTCACATACGAAGACGTGAATTAAATCCAAAGAAATCGATATTAAATCCATCAAAGTGGATATACCCAAAAATTCCTAAGGTAGAAGTTATCAAAGTCAACAAAGGCGCTAACAACTAATCGGAGAAAAAGAATCGATTAAAGATTGGAAAACCAAGCAAATTTAGCATGAATAGGCAAAACAGGCAAAATTGGAGCAGGTCAGTCGACTAAACTCCCTGAGTCAGTCGACTGAACACAGCCCTGAAAAATTCTCGGGCTTCAGCTCAGTCGATTGACTCAGAGAATTCAGTCGACTGAACCTGATTTCCTGCATTTCCTGCCCTATTTTAAATGATGTGCAAACTCTCTCAATTTGCAATCGGACAAGCATGGACGCTAGGGGTTTACGCCTATCGGCTACCCGGCCCTATAAGCTCTTCGATTCGTCACCAAAAACATGAGCAAACAACAAAGTTAGGATTTTTAAAGAATTGAACTCAAAACATCAAAAATTGGAATATTCTCCAATTCAATCCAAACCAAAAGCAAATGCACATGAATAAGAGTTAGGAATTCATACCCAACAATCAAAGATAGATATAGGCACAGATGTGAGATAAAAATCTCACCGTTGTGCCCAAAAACAATGAATGAGAAGCTTGAAGACAAGGGAAGATCAACCACACTTCAATCTCAACACAAGAAGCTTGAATCTAAGCTTAAAAGATAAACATTTCTCAAATTAGGTTTAGGAATTTTCTGAAATCAAAGAGAGAATGAGTTGGAGAAGAAGGAGATGATACTTACCAATGCTTCTCTTTGAATTTGGAGCTAGAACTTGATTTGCAAATGGAAACTAGGGCTTAGGATTTTAATTCTTTTTCTTTTCCCTCGTTATTCTCTTTAGAACTGAAAAGATAAGGAAGAGGGGATGAATGAAGAGAAGTGGTTCAGTTTGGGGTATTAAGTTGGCTAGTTGGCTGAACCCAAACCCAAAGTGAAAAAGGTCAAATTTTTAGCTAGCTCCAAACATATCGAAGTTTATACTTAAAAAGGTCGCAAACGCCATTTTGAACTCAATGGAAGTGGTCTCGAGTCCTAATTCGACCGTTTCCAAAAGTAGCTTTTCAGACTATAATCCGACTAATAGTGAAATTTTTAAATAAAATATTTAAATATACAATCGATAAATATGTTGGTTGTTACATATGATGTGAGATATGTTATTACATTTTTGATTTGTGTAAAGAACTATTTATATTGTATGTTATTCAGTCCAATACGAGATTCTGTTTGTTTAGTTTCTTCTTCCTTCTACCTATTTTCTTTTCTCTCAACAATTTGTCATTTTGGCATATTATACAATGAGCATATTTATGTTGATTTTCGATGGTCGAAAGGGCGAATCGTCGCATTATTGTATTTTGGAAACACTATTAATTGCTATTTTGGTTTGAAATTGGTTTTGAATTATAAATATGGTTTTTAATCCGACCTTTAGCATTTTCGGGGATATTTTATTTAAAAATAGCTTTTGTATTTCTCTATTTTACTTCAACTTCTTTTTTCTTCTTTTCTAATATATGTTGATATGTGGGTGTTTAAAACTATTTTGGAAAGTATTTATCTTTCTAGAAAAGTTATTATAATGATGAAAGTTTATCTTAAAAGGAAATTAAAGGGGTTTATCTTTATTTTAAGGTGATTTTCATTTTAAAAAAGAAAATAGAAATATTTTGGGGTAAATATATGGAAAACATTTTTGTGAAAAATGTTGTAATAAAAGAATTTTTTTATAAATGATATCTTATAAATTAAAGAGAGATTTATAAGCCGTATTTCATAAGTAAAAGAATAGGCTTATAAATGGTATTTTATAAAGGAAAAATATTATTATTTTGATAAATTGGAGAAATAAATCACGATTGTAATTTTATTGTAATATATGGAATGATCGTTTTATGGAAAGTATATGAGTTTTATAATTATATTTGGAGTATTTGAAGTTCGGTTTTATATTTGGAATTTTGTATTAAAAAAGGAGTTCTGTGATCATATTTAGAAATTTATAAAAGAAGTTTTATAAATGAATTTGGAGTTTTTATAACAAGAGTTGCGAATAAATTTAGATATTTATAGAATGATTTTTATAAATGACTATTTTACAAAAGAAGTTACATAAAAGAGTTTTATAAAATGTAAAGGATGTTTATAAAGGTATTTATTAAATAATCATGTTTGGATATCCATAAAAGGGAATTTTATAATTTATAAACTATATTTTTATAAAAGGAATTTACAAATATAAGAAGTTTTATAAAGGCATTTTATAATCAAAAGGATTTACAAAAAGACCGAGACATGATTTTCATAAATGGTTGTTTTAAATGCAATGGTATGGAAAATATGCTTTGCAAACTTAACACCGAATTTCGAGGTATGGAAACTCATCTCTATCTTGAGAATTAAGAATTTGTGTCGAGGCAAGAATAGTTTTCTAACTTGTTCGATTTCATTATTAATCGAGAGACAATACTGTTTGAAAATCGAAAAGTGGCGGTAAGTATATTTGGTCTAGTTTCCATACGATCCGTTTACTTGCACCAAAGGTGGTTTGGGTTTATTATTGTCAATATTTTAAATGATATTTGTTTTAACCCAATTAAATATTGTTTCGAAAATAAAATCTTTCTTAAGATTTATGAATATACTTACACCGTTGAGATAAGTATAAGAGTACTTTCCTAAGTATTAGAAGTATAGTGTTTTATGAATATACTTATACTGTTGATATAAGTATATGTAAAAGTTTCTTAAGTATTAAAAGGTCAAATTGTTTGTGAATATACTCATACCTTCGAGATAAGTATATGAATATTTTTCAGTGTATTAGAAGGAGTAGAGGAATCTTGTGAAATATCTTTGTAAACGTATTTTGATACAAGTATTTGTTAGATGGTTTTAATTAATAAAAGGATTAATTAAAGAGGTTTAGTAGTTGCTTTGTGCTTAACCATGCTTGGTTAAATCTCTAATTGAATTAGTTGTTTTTTATAGTTAAATAATCGACTATCACATGTTGGCCAGTATCTTGAAACTATCGTTGTCGATTCGGAGAGATCGGGATCAGATATATTATCTAAAAACTATTTCGAACCGGCATAATCATTTGAATTGGAGACATCCTAAACATGATGGAATTGAAAATGGAGTTCTTTGAATTGCAAGGGCTACTTTCTACTAGTCCTAATGGTGATTTCAAAAAGGATGTAGTATAAGTAGTGCATTTGGTTTTGTTCGGTCCTAGAATAAACTTATATGGACGAATGCTGACATTGCATTATTTCCTGGAGGGCAGTGTTAGCATTCCAAGTGGGATTTGCTACAAGGTAAAATGTAATCTTAGGCCTCACAACTGGTAATGACTAAAGCAGATACGTGCTGTAGGACTATATGAGTTGCTTCCATTGGGGGTATGATCATCACTTATATTTAGATCGATATTTATTTATGAATCAGTATGTTTTTGATCATGGAAACAGTTTGTCACAGACAATTGGGGGAGGAGGGTGTAGAGGTGAAAATATTCGGTACTATCCAGAAAGGGATAGACTGGTCTTGGGTAGCAGAGGTGCAATTAAGGCAGCCTCGGTACATTTTCTCTAGTGATGTATTGTACGGAAGGTTGACCCTTGCCTTGTCATGTATGGATTCCATTCTCTAATAAGTACATTCGGACTTAGTTGTATACCTATTATGTTGGAATTTAATTAATGTAATAATTTCGGCTAAGATTCAATATTTATTTTAAACCTTATACATTATTATAATATTAGAATATTTCATATAAATGATTTGGTTATTACAAGGTAAAATCTTCTGTGTTTATGTGCGGCGTCATCTTATGAGATACCTTTATTTTAAAAAATTTAATACATTAAAATTCATTTGAGGCGTGTTTCTCACGCTGGTTTACCAGTCTGATCTAGACGTTATTTTTCTTAAAATGCTCGGGTTAGACCGAGCATATTTTTCAGATCTAGTTTTTGATGCATTGGAGTTTCAAGGGACGAGCTGGAGGCTTCCAAGACGTCCTGACGTATATTTTTATTTTCTATTGCATTTGAAGGTGGTATTTATCAGTAAATTATGAAGACATGTTGTTATAACTGTCAAAGCTGATGATAGATTAGTGTACTTTAATTTGATGCATCTATATTATAATTTTCTTTTGTAAATATCCGTTGTATATTATATACTAGTCATCATGATGTGAAATTCTGTTCTGTCTTTTTTTCCTTTTTTCCTCCCAGTAATCTTTCCTTCCAGCACTTGTATGTTCGGCACGTGAATATCATGGATGTATTATTGTCGACTTTTTAAGGGTCGAAAAGGTGGGTCATTACGATTATAAATGTGGTAAAACGTAGATATTACTATTAATTTCCTTTTGATGTTGTAAATATGATTTTGCTCGGTCTTTAACTGCGTTATCCGATGACAACTATTGGGGGATCCATAATTGAAGAATTCTTAAGTTTTCCATCTTTTTTTTATTCAAATTGCTTCTTTCTTTAGTGGTTTGCTACTTAATCAACTTGGAAGTCTACTGGAATTTCTTTGAAACTTGTGGAACTAAATATGAATATAGTAGACAAAAAAGTGAAGATGAGGAATTGCAACGTAACTAGGAAGAATTCGAAATACGTATAGGTTGTTTTCGTATAAAATTGTGAAATTGAAAGTTAGGGGTTAGAGAACTGAGAGCTTTGATGTTCTCATAAGACAATATAAGAATGATAGAAATGGAGAAGGAAGTGTAATAAATGTATATAATTTTTTGGAGATCTACGACGACCTTTTATAAACTGCGTTTAGTTTAAAATGGGTTTTTAGACCTTGAGAAAAAGTTGAAGAAAAATTAAGTTTTAGGAACAAAAAATTTGCTTTTTAGGTTAAATGACACTTTTTAGTGTAAATCACAGAATAATAGTTGTAATTATCATTTTTTGTTTACATTAAAAAGTGTCATTCAGACTAAAAGACAAACTTGTTGTCTTTAAGAATAATTATTTTTGCAACTTCTTCTTGTGCCTATTTTGTTGAGTTCAAGTACCTCACATTTTACCATTTTACCATGGTTTTTAAAATATCACCACATCGTTTTCTCCTCAAGTGCCGCATTTCCGACCTTCCTCCCCTCTTCCAAACCTTAGAATGCTACTGCATTCTAAGTTAACTCGATCCTCGATGGGCAAGAGGCAAAGTTAACCATTAGATTTATTGATTTAAGAAAGATTTTGACCCAAAAGCTTTATTATTTTCTTAATTATTCATTATAATCCAAATATCGATGTCATTCTACCTCATTACGTTGATCTCAGTTCATTTAGTCTTCCTCCTTCAACTGTGACGCAAATGGCGTCATGCAAACAAATTAGATCTCCGCTTTGTTCGTCCGATGTACAAAAATAAAAATTTGGAAAACCATTACATGTGGATCTGTGGCGCAATGGTAGTGCGTCTGACTCCAGATCAGAAGGTTGCATGTTCGATTCACGTCAGGTTCATTTTGCTCTGTTTTGCTTGTCCCTTTTTCGTTTTCAATCCAAACCTCAAATTTTTCCCCCAATTTGCAGTATGAATCTCTTTTAAGCAGTTCCAAATTGTTAACTATCGGTGGAATGCTTAACAATTACCCACCAACATTAAAACAAGGATCCAGGTGATAGGCAACAGTGATTTCTTCTTCGGATGGTATGCCTACGATGTCCAACTTTATTCATTGTAAGTTGTATTTTTTTCCCTCCTTCTGTGAATAAGTTTTAAAATTCATCTACATTGTTAATTGTCTTCAAGCTTTGCATTTTAACATTAATGTGTTCAAATGGTGAAGTCTACCTTCAATTTCCATAGGTACAATCACGATTCAGTGCTTGTGAGTTGTATATTGCTTTGCTTCGCTTCTGTTAAATTTCAATTTGTTTTCATTGAAAGTTACAATGTCAAATTTGTATAGGATTTCATTGTTAAACTTCAGAAGTGTTGGTACGTCGTTAGGTAGGTACAAATTATGCAAAGAGTCGGTATACTGCATTTTTAGGTTTGTTGTGGAATAATAATAAATCTTAATCTTAAAGAGCTAACATTAGATTCCGTCCTCTTTGCATCTGCTATATGGACTATGAACTTCTCACTTGTGAGAGGAAGGTGTTTGGTTTATGTTGCTTATCTTTAATAATAGTTGTAATACCTTTGGTGTCACATTTTTTTGGTGTAAACGTGAACTACCAAAAATATCCTTTAACCAATTCAAAGATATCTCCTTCAATTCAACAAAATAGCATCCGCCAAAACAAAGCATAACCAATTCAAAAATATCTCCTTCAATCCAACAAAATAGCATCCAATAATATTTGTACAGCTTACGTTTACTGAGTAAATGAATTATAAATTAAGCAAGTCATACGTCCAATAATATTTGTACAGCTGCAAGCTAATTGAGCAAGTCACATGCCTATTAATGTGGTGATATAATGACATGAGTACTTCTTCCCACTCTATAAATACGATGCCATATTAATTCCCTTTCCACCAAGCAAACTTCAATTACTTCTTCTACATTACAACTCAACATCCCCAGACGGCAGTGAAAAAGAACTCAACGTCTCCACGTGCCAGTAGGAAAGGTATCATTTTATTAATTAGTTTATCTTTCTACTCATGCATCTCCAGGTCGCAGTATGAAGTTGTGTCAGTTTTAAATACAAAGTGCTCTGCAGATTCTTTTGGTTTGTGAAACAAATTATGTGCATGCTTTTATTACAAACTGTTTGTTTTTCCTTGCTACGTTAGGTTGTATAACTTGATCTAGCATGCAAATATTTATACGTCTTCTATTTTCTTCTTTTTTTAATCGTTGCAGGCATTTGATTGTTATGTGCTTTTCCTAACTTTCTTTTATTTGTTCTTGCAGTACCGCTGCGTATTGAGTTTTAAATACATACTTTAGCTTTGATGGTATTTAGCATACATATATGTAGTTTGATACGCTTAAGTTTACGTATACACATAGAACTCAGGCAACCCCATGCTCAACTTAACACATGATTATATTATTTAGAAAAACAACTTATACCATTCAAAATTTTTGCTGCAATCATTTGTTTGCATTCATTTGAAGTATTTTTAGCTTATAAAAAAATTAAAACTCTTGGTAGGCCTTTGTTAAAATGTTTGTTCATACCCACGTCATTTGTTTTTGATCGCGTGCAAATAATCCACTGAACAAAATACGTTTGACATTCTAAAAAATACAACTTGCTAAGTTTCCACCAACTTTTGCCAAACACAAAATTAACGCTGTTGTTTGCCTGGCGCATATACAATAATACTCTTTGTTTGCCTGGTGGGCTGAAGAAGGAATTAGAACCACCCAGAAACCTGACTGATTATTAGTATTTTGTATGCTTACAACATAAAATGCTTTAAAAATATGGAATTTATACGTAAGAAGTGTTTCCAAAAATTTCAAAATTGCACCCGAGTTAGTCCCAGTTCATCATGGAGACACACGTTAACATCAGTGACATATTTAAGAAAGCTCAACAAATTGCACATTTCTATTCTTTTATCTGCGTTCACATTCATTCAAAATCAAACATACCGTTTTGGACGGGGCGCTGCCTCCTGGACCCCTGCGACCTGACCGGACAGGTCGAACCCCGTAGCGGGGGCGTTGCCCCCGCACCCCCACCTTGGGGGGTTGTCACCCCCCTCCGTAGGGGATCTTATTTGACAAAAGTTTTTTGAAAAAAACATTCAACAAATGCCACACGTAATTTCAAAACTTCACTAAATATGATAAGAACAAAATCAGTAATTGCGCTCTCTAAGGCGAGATACCACTGAGTAAAATAACAAAAAATTACTATATGCATTCATTTTTTTTGCTCTTAAATTTGATATGCATAATATTTTAAAATTAGTGCTCATTCATTTATATCTCATAAATGAAACCATTATCATCTCTTTATAATCCAGCATTTTTAGCGCATTAAAATCATAAAACAAACAATGGACGTCAAACAATCCGATAAATAAAATTGGACACACGATAAGGCATCGCCTACTAAAGCTACAACAGGGGAAAATAAAAAAGAAGTACAAGAACAACCACGCAACGATCAACACACCCTCTTGATAGACAAAAATGGACACACGATAAGGCATCACCTACCAAAGCTACAACAGGGGGAAATAAAAAAGAAGTACAAGAACAACCACGCAACGATCAACACACCCTCTTGATAGACGAAAAATGGACACACGATAAGGCATCACCTACCAAAGCTACAACGGGGGAAAATAAAAAAGAAGTTCATGAACAACCACGCAACGATCAACACATCCTCCTGATAGACGACTATGGCTGGGATCCAAATTTTACTTCTGAGTTGGTAAGTTATATACTAATATATTACTATATACATACACACACACACACACACATATATGCACATATATACACACACACATACACACACACACACATATATAATAACGAGTATTCATTTTCTAATCTTATTTTTCTTCGTTTATTTTTGCAGATAAATTATTTGGAGAAAAATGGATGGTGACAATGAAGACAACTAAGATGAAATTATTTATCGTCATATCTTTAATAATAGTTAATTAGGAAAAATGTATATCGTTTAGTATTATCGTATTAAATGCTTCATTATTAGATTTTTGTTTAACATTTATGTTTGTTAGTTATATGATCTTGCCATTTTTTTAACACTACAAAAATTATTGTGCATGATCAACAAATTTAAAGCCATATTAATCATACATGAATATTTATATTTTAATACAGCTGCGTACCAAAAATGAATAATCAAAGAAGGTGAAATAGAAGAATAAATGTTTCAACCGATGAGCAAAGAGAAATTAACCGAGTAAGAGCAAGAGAACGAAGACAAGCCATGACTCCAGAGGAAAGAGAAGCATATCTTGCTCAACGTCGTCAGGCCTATAGACTACGCCGAGAAAGGCTTCAAAATACGTCTTTAAGTAGAAATTTAGATGGGATAACCAATGAAAATTTGGATGGGATAATCAATGAAAATTTGGCTGACATGCATCAACCAAATGAAGAATTATTTATAATATCGCAAGTAAACAACCACCAAACAAATTTAAACCAATCTGAAGAAACTGAAATGATGGTTATAGAGACAATTAACTCAAATGCGACAAATGAGCATATCAATGAAGAGTTTCATCATTACCGCCAAGAAAGAAATTGTCAAAGACAAAGAGAACAAAGACAAACTATGTCTACAGAAGAAAGAGAATAATATCTAGCTCACCGTCGAAATCTTACCATCAAAGATGACAAGTTATGGAAAATGATAATGACATGCAAAGACATCAAGGAGTACGCATACATAAACGAACTCATCACGTTGCAAAAAATTTCAAAGACCACATTGACTTTCGAAGGCATTCATTACAACGACCAAAATTTTGTCTGCATTGCTCAACAAAATTATTTGAACATGAAACGTATTCTCTATGTTGTGAGAAGGGACGAACTATATTAGCCCCATTAAAGTCACCAACTGAGCTCTTCAACCTTTACATTAACACAAGTAATGATGGTGTACACTTCAGAAGAAAAATTTGATCATATAATCATGCATTTTCTTTCACTTCAATAGGAGTTCATATTGATGAAAATTTGGCAAACGGAAGAGCTGGAGTCTACACTTTTCGTGCTCAAGGATGTATATATCACAATATTGGCGACTTACTACCCCAAGAAGGATATAGATCAAGGTTTTTTCAATTGTATGTATATGACACTGACCATGAAATTGAAAATTATATGGTGGAAAATAAAGAGTTGGATAGAAGAATATTAGAAATGATACAACATATATTAGATGAAAATAATAATTTTGCACAAAATTTTCGTCGAGTTTCACAGCTTCCTAACATTCATGACTGTAGATTTATAATCAAGGAACAACCATTACAATGATAATATGCACTTCCGTCAGCTTCACTAGTTGCAGGAATAGTGGTAGGTGATGAGAAAAGTATCATAAATGGTAGGGATATCGTTGTACAAACTGTACCAGGACAACTTATGAGAGTACCGGAGACGCATGGTTGTTATGATCCTTTACAATATCCTCTTCTACTGCCTTATGGAAAATGGTTGGGACCTAAATAGTCGTAATGAGAACGGTACCCCCCGTTACATGCCGAGAGTATTATGCATATCTCTTACAGGTACGAACATAGATCATTGATTACTTTACATATCTTTATAATCTTAGCATTAACCAAATATATTACTCAATTTTTATTTATCTTAGTAAAATACTTATATAATTAATGAATCTTATAATTACAGATTCGACAAGAAAGCACATCTCTTTTACTGCTCGGTGGACGTTTGTTACAACAATATATTGTGGATAATTACATAAAAATTGAAAGTAGTAGAATGAGATGGTTTCGCGAAAAACAACATCACATAAGATCAGAATTGTATGTGGGTCTACAAGATGCATTGAATGCTGGAGAGAACAATGCAGGTATATGAATTTATTTATATTGCTTAATAACATTAATATGCACACTATATTACATACATACATACATATATGTATATAATATCATCAACATGCTAAAAATTATTTGAAAAATAAATATAGGAAACATCGGAAGAAGAACAGTATTACCCGCTTCATTTAATGGAAGCCCACCCAACATGTACCAACGTTACCAAGATGCTATGTCTTTGGTGCAAAAGTTTGGAAAACATGACCTTTTCATTACAATGACATGTAATCCTTCATAGGATGAAATCACTTCTGAACTACTATATGGACAATCAGCTCAAGATCGTCCAGATCTTACGACAAGAATATTTCATGCAAAATATGAGCAGCTGAAGGACGATATTTATAGCAAACAAGTTCTCGGTTTAGTTGCAGCACATGTGCATGTTATAGAATTTCAGAAAAGAGGACTTCCTCATGCTCATATTCTTACCATATTAGATGAGCAAGATAAACTTCATAGCCCTGATGACTATGATGCTATTGTAAGAGCAGAAATCCCAGACCGTGACGAAGAACCAAAAATTATATACTACCGTTATTAAATGGATGCTTCATGGACCGTGCAGAAGACATCGACCAAGTTCACCATGTATGAAAGATGGAAAATGCAAAAATAATTATCCAAAACAATTTTCTCCAACTACTCTTCAAGGCAGTGATTCATATCCAATCTATCGGAGGCGAGATAATGGTAGAAGCATTGCATTAGACAATGACCATGATTTTGTTGTCGATAATCGTTGGGTTGTCCCATATAATCCATGGTTTTAAAAAAAATATGATTGTCATATTAATGTCGAAGTTTGTAGTAGTATCAAATCTGTCAAATACCTGTACAAGTACGTCTACAAAGGTCCAGATCATGTGGCCGTTGAAGTTCGTCCAGGAAGTGAGTACGATGAAATTCAAAAGTTTATTGATGCAAGATGGATATGCCCTCAAGAGGCCCTTTGGAGAATTTCTGAATTTTCACTACATACAATTTATCCTTCCATTCAACGATTACAAATACACTTACCAAGTAGGCAACAAGTCACGTATCATTCTAATCAAACAGTGTCTGATATTTTGCTGGATGAAAGCCTCTCTACATCGATGCTAATTGAGTTCTTCAACACAAACTCGCAAGATCCCGAAGCAAGACAACTCTTATATCGTGAATTTCCAGAGAAATACAGGTGGGTAACAGATATAAAAAATGGGGACGTAGGACATCATCAAAAAAGTCATAGGGCAGATTTATAGCGCTTCACCATCAGAAGGAGAACGTTACTACTTGAGAATTCTTTTAAATCATGTAAAAGGACCAACCTCATTTGACTATCTTCTCACGGTTGATGGTATTAAATATCCAACTTTTCAGAAAACAGCGGAGAAGACAGGACTGTTGGAGGAAGATCAAAGCATTAGAGCATGTTTGCAGGAAGCATCAGCCACACAAATGCCATCATCTTTGAGAAGATTATTCACTACAATCTTGATTTATTGTACATCAACCGGTATTAGAAAATTATGGGATGAATTTTTCTACTATATGATACAAGATTATTCGAGTTCAAGTGTAACATGTCGAGTTATACTTGAAAATCGTCTTTTAAAAGATCTTAATGTTTTATTAATGAATCATTATAAAAAAGTTTCTGATTACGACCTTCCAACAATTAGAGATGACATAGATGATCGTTCATTAACCTCGAGATTAATAAATGAGCAGTATTCTGTTATAACACCAAAGGAGTATTTAACTTTTGCCAGCAAGTTGAATGGATCCCAATTGCATGCATATACTGCAATTATGAATGCTGTTAATAATAAAGAGAGCAAGATTTATTTTATTAATGGTCCTGGTGGAACAGGAAAGACATTTCTCTATAGAGCAATACTTGCAACACATCGACAAGAAGGTTTGATTGCACTTGCAACAGCCACATTCGGGATTGCTGCGACTATTCTACCAGGCGGTCGAACGGCGCATTCGAGATTCAAAATTCCAATTAATACAACATCTGAATCAATGTGTACGATGTCTAAACAATCAGAATTAGCAGATCTTTTGCGTCAAGCATCCATTCTTATTTGGGATGAAGCAACTGTGACTCATAGATATGCTTTCGAAGCATTGGATAGATCCCTTAAGGATATTATAGGGAATAGCTTGCCGTTTGGAGGTAAAATTCTTATTATTGGAGGGGATTTTCGACAAGTCTTACCCGTTGTACAACATGGTACAATAGTAGAAACAATTGATGCATGCATTGTCAAATCACCACTATGGAATCATGTAGAAGTCATCCAACTTACTCAAAATATGAGAGCAAAAAAAGATTCTCTCTATTCGAATTTTCTATTACGTGTTGGTGATGGGAATGAATCGCACATAGGCGACGATTT
Source organism: Allium cepa (assembly GCA_030765085.1). Lineage (NCBI taxonomy): Eukaryota > Viridiplantae > Streptophyta > Magnoliopsida > Asparagales > Amaryllidaceae > Allium > Allium cepa. Next base: position 241,211,701 of record CM060935.1, on the reverse strand, counting down.
GATTCGAATTCCAAATGAAATGGTAGTACCATGGGAAGATGAATGTTCAATAACTACTCTTATAAATACAATTTTTCCCACATTACATGAAAATGCATTCCAAAAGGAATACATTGTGGCAAGAGCTTTAATTACCCCTCTCAATGAATGCGTCGATAAGTTGAATAACCAAGTTATTAATCTATTTCCTGGAGAATTACATACGTACTACTCATTTGATTTTGTCGAAGATGATACAAGAAATCTATACCAACTTGAATACCTTAATTCAATAGCTCCAGGTGGTTTGCCTCCACATAAGTTGGTCTTAAAGAAAGGAGCACCAATCATGCTACTCCGGAATCTTGATCCAATGAATGGATTATGCAATGGTACCAGATTAATATGTCGTGAATTTTACAGAAACCTTATAGATGCAGAAATTGCCACTAGACAATTTGCAGGAGATCGAGTTTTCTTACCAAGAAAACCTATGAAGCCTTCCGAAGATATCCGTTTGCCATTTACATTATTGCGCAAACAATTTCCAATAAGGTTGAGTTTTGCACTCACTATCAACAAAGCACAAGGACAAACAATTCCACATATAGGAATTTACTTGCCTCAACACGTGTTCGGTCATGGTCAGCTTTATGTCGCGTTATCAAGAGGAGTTTCAATGAGTAACACGAAAGTTTTGATAAAAGATGGCAAAGTTCATGGAAAATCGAGAACTTATACTAAAAATGTTGTTTATAGAGATGTACTTATATCGACTAAAAGACAAAATAGTTTAATAAATTTTATAAGCATTACTTTCGAATATGTTTATACAGTTTAGTCTTTCTACTTCTTTTTCCTGAAGTGATAGTTTTATAAATCAAGCAACATTTGTGCACATCATTTTTCCTTGCGTATGTAAAATACACATTATTTGTACAACAACAATTCACGCGCGAAGCGCGTTCCGTTACACTTGTTATACATTACTAATGTAGGATGAATAAGTCTGAAGTCAAAATGCATGAAACTGTCGTCGTTGATATGATATGTTGATTAGTTAACAATCATCATTTGTTTTTTTATTATCTTATATTTTGGATATTGGTTGGGTGGATAGTTTGTTTGGCTGTTCATGTTGACTTTTAGCTATGTAACATAGATTTATTTTCTGCCCCTTGTTCTTGCCTATGACTACGAGGCGATTTCAGCCATTTCTTTCTTTCTTATTATTATTGTTATTATTACTGTTTTTTTAATTTTTTTTCTGGGATGTGCACATCAAAATCATGCCTTTTAAAATCTGAAATTCTTGCCCAATAACCCCTTACCGTTTCCACTTTTTTTTTGTCGACTCATTCAGTATATTTTTTCTTAATATTTATCATGTTTTAACGTTAATGAGATCCAAAAACTCCAAACATAATTCCTGCATTAAACAGAAAATTGGAATAGTCGTGGACTTATTTAATACTCTTTAAAAAATAAGAAACTACTATAAAATGAATTCCACATTATAAGGGCTTAATGTTTCCTATCAAAGAATAACTCGCACCTCAAGAAAAAGAAGAAGATAATAACAAAATTAAAATAAAAAAATAAATCGGTGTTGCAATTACACACACATTAATACTAATGCAACACTCATTTCTGTGTTAGAAGAAATTCAAGTCAGTACATTTTTGATTGTCTACTATACTGAATTATGGATATGTTATTGTTGACAAGAAATCTAGTAATACCTCAAAGCAAAGTTTAAGAAGGAAACGATCCCTTGGTAACCCCTTTCGAGCAAGTCGAAAGGGTCTTTATACCTTTAAAGGGGAACCCTTTCGTAGGCATAGATTCTACAGTCATGGAGATGGTTCTTTCAAAAGATTTATGTGTTTTGATATATTTAAGCACCTTTCGAAGGAGCCCTCTAAAATAATATTATTCTAAAAATTACATGAATCCCTTTGAGACCCCTTTCGAATGAATTGAGAGGGCCTTTATGCTTTCGAAGGGACTCGAAACACAACATACATAACAAATCAAAAGTAGATTCAATTTGCTATGTAATCTTATCTTAGATAAAGGATTCAAGCCCCATTGACTTATCAACATCGGATTATCATCATCACATCAATTTAGTATTATATGAGATGTGATGATAATATGCTTCAGAATCAAAATATCCAAGTAAACTCCATAGCATTGCATATGCCAAATAAAGGTTAGGAAGATATGTGAGTATCATGTGCAAATTGTCCTTAGTCAAGCTAATGGTCGAAATGATCTTCCTTATGTTCGAAATCGATATTAGATCCATGAATTCTCTCATTTTTATTTCTCAAAATTGCATTACAAGTAAGAGAATCGATCCCAAATTAATCTAGGGTTACAGGAATTTGATTTTGCTAAGAAGTGAGAAGGAACTTCAGGAATCCAAAAACCGGTAACGGCGAAGCACAAAGAAGCACGAATGAAGTCGGTACAACACGAACAAACGGACACTGTAAATATCGACAAAAGAGAGACGGTATTAATTCATTGAACGTTCATATATAATTTATAAATTATATAGACGAGGTTACCGTTAACAGAGAAAAGAACAAAAGCTAAAGATCGATGCTGCTGCAAAATGCTTAGCCGGTTGCTTCTGCACACAATGAGCAAGGAGAAAGTGGTTACTATTTACTTAGTCAACGAAATATATATACTGCATATATATTTCTCGGCACTATTTGGAAGCGACAGTGCAACACTACTTCTCAACAAATCGATACTATTCAATTTCAATTTTTTTATAAACAAACAATACCCTAACGTACGCACACATCAACTGCTACATCACACACACCACACCTTAACGCAAGCACACATATTTGTCTTCACAAAAAAACCAAACGTTGCCCATTTTTTAAAACACAAACCTGAGAATATTCATGCCATCAATAAAACTTCCCACTCACTTATATACACTAAACACATGCACAAACATTTTTATTTGTTTTTATAAAACAGGACCCAAAACTAAAAAAAAATGAAAAGATTTTAAATCCGAGACCATCACACTTACGCACGCATCACACAATGCACACAACAACACACGGCCCAGTTTCATTTTTTTCCTTTTTCTTCTCCACGCAATACAGTTCTACTTTCACCTTCCTCCCTCTCCCCTTGCATGCTATACACGCACGGATACGCACGCAACCTCCACAACACCACGCATACACACTGGACACATGCACGCACACAACTCACTTTATTTTTTCTTCTTCTTTCTGTACAACCGAAAATTTGTACACGCACACACCATGTACACGCTACCAATCTTAGATTCACCCTCCTTCCCTCCTTCAACCTGCTGCCCCCACACTCACGCACACATCACACAATGTACACGCACACTCACTCGTGGCCTGGGTGGGTGGGTGGCGCGCATGGAGGAGGAGGCTGTGGTTCAGATGAGCTTAGAGAGGGCGGGGTTCGGGTTGCAACTGGGAGGTGAGTTTATGGTTTCGAGTAGGAGTGAGGTGGAGGGTGGTGAATGGAGAGGGTGGGCTGGAGGCGGAGAATGGAGAGGGAAGGGTGCGTGCTTTGCTCGGCCATCACTTTCGTTTGTATTTTTTTTATAGAAGGAAGTATGAAGAAGAAGAAAGGAGAGGGAGAGGCGTGTGGTGTGCGCATGGGGTCTGGAGTAGGGAAGAGGGGAAAGGTGCATGCTAGCTACCGTGTGTTCTTGTTCGGCCTGCATGCTAGTATCAATTTTTTTGAAGAAGAAAGAAAAATATGAGGGAGAAGAAAACGAAGTGCCTGAAGCTACGAATGAGTAGTGAAACATGAATTGGTGAAGTACAGAGGTTTCTTTTAACTTTTAAGCTTTGGTACAGTAAATAAATTTTTTGAATTCCCCAATCATCACATGCGTTCCCAAGTTTCTCACCGAGTTCCAAACGCCCATACCTATTCCCAGGCCAACCACTAGCTTCCAACTTCCACCATAAATGCATCAACTTAATTTTATCTTTCAAATTTTCTTTGTAAACGGGCTAAAGAAATTGGGCTGAAATTTGTTTAACCGGTCCGTCCAGAACGGTTAAATTAATGCGACTATTTTTACGTCGGACTCCAATTAGCACGAATAAATATACCATTTTGATCAGTGCGACGATGCGCTTCCAACGCACAGATAATTTCGATACGATAGTTTTATAAAAACTCGAATTTACGCCGCTTAATGTGACGACCCGACTATTTTCCACAAAAAGTCGTATCATCCTGAAGAAAGAAAGGGATAGAAAAGAGAAAAGAAAGAAGAGAAAGAAGAAACAACACAAGAATCTCAACAGCTGAACGAATAAATTATATTAGTAACATAAGTATAACATAGTATACATCAAATATCAGAGTTACACAGACATATACAACACATACTAGACAGTTGAAAATACATGTCTAGTTATTACAACTTAATCACAATACAGAAACACTCAGAGATACCAACACAGCGGAAAACTATATATAACTATACGCAGAAGCCTCCTGCTCCATTGCTCCTCCACAATTCGTCAAAGCTAACCTGAATCCCTTGGCTACTCGTAAAAATTTGAGTACCCAAGAGTCAAAGAAAAACAGAAATAACTCCGGGTCAGACATGGGTCTAGTGTGAGTAACAGGTTAAAGTTGCTTAATTTTGAAAAACCTTTGAAAAGAAAAGGTATCACGTAAGACTTCCCACACATAAATATGGAAAAGTTTTTACCTTACGCTAACCAAAACATTAGATAGTAAATCCGATGATATTATTATAGTGTCTAGGGTTTTCAAAGTAAAATACAGAAATAGCTGGAATGCTTACATCTCACGTTCCAGCATAGTTGGACACAATCAAAACCGTACAGGCGCTTATTGGATTTTTGATTCCATACAATGGCAGCGCTACTGGGGTACCGCCCGTCACAGTACGTGGCCTAGATCACCGTACCGAGGAGTACGCCCACTCCCCTGCAGCACAAAGCCGGAACCATCCCTTACTGGACAGTCCCGAACAAGACCACCCCGGCAGTTGCCATGATCAACTGCCCAACACAGCCGAAATAAAAAGGGACCTCTAGACAGGGGTAAATCTTGCTCTCCAGTGGAGGCTACCCACGAAGCCTTGCTGCACTTCCCCTGTTTTAGCCATTCTCGGTTGATGAGGCTTGAGGCTACGATTACCTTTATAGGGCACATCACTTAGAATGCTCATCGTCCACCTGACGATGTCCTGAAAGTATTCAATACATACAAGTTTGTTCCGGGTTCGAACGAAACCGAAGGCATTATCTCGTTACACTCATTTTGGAATCACCCTCAGAGTTAACGATAATAACCCTTGCACTCTGAATCACCATCTCGAATCTATAAGTACTATTCCGTCAAACTCATTACGGAATCACCCACAGAGTTATACTGACGTATAACCCTTACACCTCGAGTCTTTACTCGCTCCACTTGGATTAACGACCTAACGTTCAATTGGAATCGATGTGGTTTTCAGATGTCCAAATATGGAAACCCGATCCCGGTCTCATCGAAATCCAAAGCGTGTCTTTTAGGTCCAAGTTGTTTTAAGTTTAAAACAATTCAATTCATTATCTAAATATACACAGATAGATAATTCACAACACAATAGATAATCAACCTTATCATTATCAATAGATAATTCATATCATAATCAGATAATCCATATTATCATCCAAAAGCAACCAATGCATCCATATCACATACACTACTCATCTCATAATTGAGATTACAAACCATACCAGGCAACCAATACCATTCATCAAACATAAGCAATGATTTAATGATCACACCTTCTATAATTAATTTAAAATAAATTAAATTAATTACTTCATCATTAATTCTGCTTAACTTAACCATTAATTGATTTCAAATTAATTTATAAATCATCATCTCAATATTCATTTCAATTAATCCTTATTGATTAACCATCTCTAATTACAATAAGTAATTAGCTTATAAGTTAATTACACAAGTTAATTACTTAAACCCTTTGCAAATAATTAACTTGTAATTACTAAATTAATTAATTAACTAAAATTAATTACATTAATCATTTATTCATTATTAATTGTACCTTAATTAATCAATTCCAAATTACATCATTAATTAATTTATTAATGATTTCTGGTTACAATTAATCAATTTCTAAATATAAATTAATTACATAAGTAATTAATCTGAAATTAATCCACTCATATATATTAATCACCCTTGATTAATAACCATTCAGTAATTACTACTTTAATTACTCATCCCATAAATTAATTATTCTTAATTAATTATCTTCATTAATCACTTGATTAATGTTCAAAGTAATTTAAATTTAAATTACTTCCATAATAAATATCTTTAATTACATCCTGTAATTATTAATTAATTACTTCCTGAAGTAATTATAATTTCATAAATTACATAAAGTAATTATCAATAATCCACAAATGTTTAAATTAATTTAATTTAATTAATCTAAACTAATCACATAAATCAAATTAATTACACCAAGTAATTAATTCATTAATTACTTTCATTAAGTAATTAACATAAACAATTGATTATTATTAATTAATTAAATTAATTATCAAAAAACTAATCACATTAATTGATTGTTAAATAATCTTAAGTTAATGACCTGTATTAACATTACTTAATTACTTAATTAAGAATTAACTTATACAAATCATTATTAATTATCAACTAATTAATATTTAATTTAATTAATCTCTAATTATGAATTAATTAAGTGTTAATTAAAATCTTAATTATCATTAACCACTTGATTAAATAAATCTTAGTCATCAATTAAAATTTAATTAACCATCCTTAATTATAGATTAATTAACCTTAATTAATTAATTTCAAATCTAATTAATAAACTTAAAAATTATTAATTACTTAATTTTTCATCCACATTATTAATTAAATAATTAATATTCCATTTGAATTAATTTAATAATCTAAATGAAACCAATTTCTTAAGTTCTAAATTAAGAAACATTCTTCTTTATATAAAGTATTTTAAACAATTTGTTTCAAACAAAATTCATTTTAAAAATCTCTTTTTAAATTCAAACTGAAACACAATTTAAATTTTCATTCCAGATTCATACTTAAAAATTTAAAACTTTACTTTCTCTTCCATCTGCATTTTTAAATTCAAATCATTTAACCTTTTCTAAAAAAATGGTTAAAACAAATTTAAATTTTAAAAACTTATTTTAAAACTGACATTAAAATCAAATTTCAGGTTTTTATTAACTGAATTTAAACTTATTTTAAATTCTTATTTCATAATTTAAAACTTATAGTTTTAAAAACAAAACCAATGTTTCTTTATACTTTAAAAAGTTTAAAACTACATTTAAATTCCAGATTTAAATTCAACTCAGATTCATTTATTCAAAAATTCAGTTTTCCAGATTTAAACTTGTTTAAATTTTCAGTTACATTTTAAAAGTTTACTTTTAAATTTTAAAACAGAAAAACAGTATCCAAGCTTAAATCTTCTTTCTGAATTTAAATTATTTCTAAAACCAAAACTCAAACTTATTTGAATTCATATTTTAGATTCAGATTTAAAAACCAAGTTCAAATTAAGTTTACATTTTTAATTTTAACTTTTAAAATTTAAAAGCTGCAGACAGATTTCCAAATTATGCTAAGACCAAACTAGAGTTTCAAAATTTTAAATTATTTTAAAACCTAAGATTTAATCTAATTGAATTTATGTTTAAAACCAGTTTAAATCTTAAAATTGGTTTAGATTCAAGTTTACAATTAAACACTTTTACTTCTACTTTAAAAAAACTGTAAACAGTTTTCTGTTTTTAGATTTAAAACCTAAACTAAAATTTAAAATCTGAATAATACAAATATCAAGATTTAAATTATTTGAATTTATAACTAAATTCAGGTTGCAAACTAGTTTTAAAATTTTAGTTACCCTCTAATATCCCCGAGACCATCACTGGGGTTACAAACCCTGTAGCCAAACCTTACAAACATGCACGACACTGTCCTGTGCACCCACTCACCAACTCCGGCCATCACTGGCCACCATCAACGGCCACCTTCCATCGACCAGTATCCCCAAACCCCCCTTCAAACCTCAAAAGCCCAAAAACTCAACTTGAATTTGAATTCAAGTTTAAACCGAAACCTGGAACATCTACCTCCTTTCAATGCCTGACCTGTCAATGGCGATATTTCCCAACTCCGGCCACTATCACATTCCATATTCCGGCGATGACTTCATCAAACCACCACCTATCATCACGCAAATCACGGTTGAACTCGATCAACCGAGGAGATCACAATCGAACCAAACACAGTGACTCAATATACTAGGGTTGCTAACTGTAATTCCCAAATTACAACACCAAAATTGAAATTCAATCCAATTCAGTATTTTTCCTATAATCTTTGATAGCTACACTCATTTTGTATAAAGCATTAAAATTTGTAATTTTCCTTTTAAAAATCATGATTTAGTATGGGGATTTGATTTATCATTCTTAATTCATAAATTTCTATACTTGAAATTTCGCTAATTTACTGATTGACCATCTGTTTGTAATTCCAAAGCCATTTCTATATTTTTTTTAACTTAAGTACAAATTTTAATTTGAATATTATGATGAAACAAACATATTTGTTTAAGTTATAAACTCAAATGAGGATTAAATTAAAAGACAATGGGATTTACAACTGACTGAAGCTTGAAATCAAAGAAAAACAGAGATGCTTCAGATAAACAATCATACACACACATAAATATTTTCATAGATATATTCACAGCCCATTTATAATATATTTTCATATCTAAATCAAAGCATGCAATCAACTTTTACCTACTTAAAATCTTAAAAAGTTGAGTTACTCACCTTTAATAGTCCTGATGAGCAGAGCACTGTCTAGAATTTGAAAAACTCTTTTGAATCTTTAAAACAGAATTGTCCAAGCTTTTAAAAACTTGAATGTTGCTTTTAAAATGCTATTGCTCTTTGAAACTTGCTTTCAGATCTTACATGCAGGTTGTTTGAATGCAGATGTAACTTGAAATTGCAGTTTCAAAATCCCAGATTGTTTTGAAAACATGCAGGCTATAGCTTGCCGGCCCTTTTGTTTTATGAACAGGTTTGCCTTGCATTTGATAATGAGTTATAGAAAAGATTACAGGGTTTATGCAATGCATTTGAATAGGTTTTTGAGGATGAAAATGTTATAGAGTTTTGATTTACAGATTTTAGAAGAGTTGAATGCAGAAAATATTTGATGAATAGATTTTCTTTTTGAGGAGAATGAATGCAAGTTAATTTTACAGGAATTTGAATTTGTAGATGGTTTTAAAATGGAATATTTTTAGCTGAAAGGTTCTTTGTTTTGGAATTGAAAAATGAAGAAAAAGAAAAATAAGAAAGATTATAAGAATGTGTATATCTTATTTATGGTTTAATTAAAATCAAAGAAAAAACGACACTTGGCCTGTATTGTTAACACTTGTCATTTGAAATGATATTTAGTTTACATTTGTTAGTTTAAGCTTTAAGATTTTTACACTTGTATCCTTAAGTGATTAGTATTTTAATTAAAGTGTTAATGAATGTGTTTAAATTAAATAAATTAGATTCTTATACTTAGTTATGTATTTAAATAATTTCTAAAGAAGAAGCAAAGTGTTATAATAAATAAAACAATATACAAATAATTCCATAGAAAATAATATTTTAAATTACATGAAATGATTTATAAAGAGATTAAAACTTATTTGAATGCATGTTTCATATTTTAAAATTGTATTTTAAATTTCATATTAAATTTACAAATCACATTATCAATATTTTAAAAAGAATAACACAAACATTTATGTAACTTATTTTAATATCAAACTTAAGTTAAAAATGAATTTTTAAACTAATAAAACATTTATCTCACATATTTAAAATCATATACTATTTTACTAAAGATTTTTGAAAATCTTAAATTAAAAATAAATCACAATTCCTAAATTTAAAACATTAAAATTATGCTATACTAATTTAACAACTTATCTATTTAAAATATATATATATATATATATATATACATATACATTATTAAATAGAAAATAGATTTATCAGTTTATTAAAAATAAATTCACAAATTAAATGTTTAAATAAAGAAGATTATAGAATCAAATCAAATTTATTAACAAAAATTATTAATTCAATATAAATTTAAACACAGATTATTAAATTTATATTGTCCGAAATTTCGGGATATTACAATCCTTCCCCCTTAAAAGAATTTCCTCCCCGAAATTTAAAACAAAGGTAATTTAATAATCTATTTACAGATTTATTTTAAAACAGCATATGTTAATCATATGCCAACAACCAAAGCAACCACTTCACACAGTCAGAACAAATCTAATTATCCAAAAGAATTTTGGATAAAACTTTCACGAGTTTCCCCGGTATAAATATATCGGGATACTAGCTCTATAGAATCCAATCAATCAATACTACTAAGCTATAGAGCTCCTAACAACAATTCTATACAGAATATCAGACTATAGACGAGTCTGACTCAACAAACAAACCATCCTAAATTGCCGGTTCTACAACCAGAAATATCAAACACGTACTCCCTCAGAGATACGTGAAACACACGGAATTCCAGTTATCCAAACTGGCAATTCAACTCTAGATAACCAAACACTTATCTTACCAAACACAAAAGAAACCAAAACATTACGGAGCTAGCTTCCCAACTATAGCTCCTTGGATCGGAGAAAAAAAACTTATCCAAATCAAATCCCCGATTTCAAAATCCAAATTTCCTTGCCTCTTATCCATAAAAACTCTTCGGACGATCCTGGGCTACCAACATCCTTCTTGATCAGCTCAACTCTTGCTGATTCCATTAGAAACAGACTGGATCAAAACAGTTCAATGATCACCTCAAGATCAGTCAAAAACCAAGAACACACACCTAACTTCACAACAACAGAAGACAGAACAAACTTCTTCTTATCCGAAAAAGACAAAACAGAAACACCCCCGAACTTCTTCCACTGCACAACTCTTATCCGAAACAGAAGAAAATGCTGACGAAGAGCACAAGCACAGACTAGACAATCCAGCACAGAAATATGGTTCTACGGATCCATAAGAAAACTCAGATGTTCCTCCCAAACCTGAGTTACTTCACCAACTTCTATCTCAAGGAACCATTCATCCACTAACTGAACCACCAGTTCCATTCGTGGAAAAAAAATCCGGACAATCTCCAACAGTCCAAAAGAACATACTATCGCAAGTCACTTTTGCGATCAACTCGGCCTAAATCCAAAGAAACTGCTCTCTCTCAACCAACCAGAACAGCTTATGCCGGCCTAGTCAACTTACCATAGAAACGGATCCACTCTGCTGCTTCTGAACTCCACTTCCGAAAAGCTACTCAGCCAGAAGGCTCCCTATCAACTCAGAATACTCAGCTAAACTCAGCCACATCACCGAGCAGACTCACTTCTTACTCCTGTTCCAAAGAAACATCTTCGGAAATATCCATAGCACTGCATCTCATCACGCAGCTACTACTTCCTAAGGTATCAAGATACCATCACTTTCTTGCTTCTGCCCTAACGACAGATCAAAACTCAATTCTGCACTTCAAAAATGAACTCCTAACCTTAACAGGTTACCTTCAGAGATCGATGAAGTCCTTCATCACTACAGAACTCCCTCGAGACGGTATTAGGTCTACAGTCTCGACAAATACACTACCAACCTCATACATCAAACTCTAACCAATGGTAGTCGTTATTACACACACTTCTACCCATCTACCTTTATAACTTATATTGGAAAACCTGAACAGGTAATCCAACAAATAGGTAGAAACAATTATATATATATATATATATATATATAAAATACAAATACACTCTCTCAAGATAGGCACCAATCCAGAGCCTAGGTATTCACTCAACCTAACGCTCTGATACCAACTGTGAAGACGCGACTTTTTCCCACAAAAAGTCGTATCATCCTGAAGAAAGAAAGGGATAGAAAAGAGAACAGAAAGAAGAGAAAGAAGAAACAACACAAGAATCTCAACAGCGGAACGAATAAATTATATTAGTAACATAAGTATAAAATAGTATACATCAAATATCAGAGTATCACATACACTACTCATCTCATAATTGAGATTACAAACCATACCAGGCAACCAATACCATTCATCAAACATAAGCAATGATTTAATGATCACACCTTCTATAATTAATTTAAAATAAATTAAATTAATTACTTCATCATTAATTCTGCTTAACTTAACCATTAATTGATTTCAAATTAATTTATAAATCATCATCTCAATATTCATTTCAATTAATCCTTATTGATTAACCATCTCTAATTACAATAAGTAATTAGCTTATAAGTTAATTACACAAGTTAATTACTTAAACCCTTTGCAAATAATTAACTTGTAATTACTAAATTAATTAATTAACTAAAATTAATTACATTAATCATTTATTCATTATTAATTATACCTTAATTAATCAATTCCAAATTACATCATTAATTAATTTATTAATGATTTCTGGTTACAATTAATCAATTTCTAAATATAAATTAATTACATAAGTAATTAATCTGAAATTAATCCACTCATATATATTAATCACCCTTGATTAATAACCATTCAGTAATTACTAATTTAATTACTCATCCCATAAATTAATTATTCTTAATTAATTATCTTCATTAATCACTTGATTAATTTTCAAAGTAATTTAAATTTAAATTACTTCCATAATAAATATCTTTAATTACATCCTGTAATTATTAATTAATTACTTCCTGAAGTAATTATAATTTCATAAATTACATAAAGTAATTATCAATAATCCACAAATGTTTAAATTAATTTAATTTAATTAATCTAAACTAATCACATAAATCAAATTAATTACACCAAGTAATTAATTCATTAATTACTTTCATTAAGTAATTAACATAAACAATTGATTATTATTAATTAATTAAATTAATTATCAAAAAATTAATCACATTAATTGATTATTAAATAATCTTAAGTTAATGACCTGTATTAACATTACTTAATTACTTAATTGAGAATTAACTTATACAAATCATTATTAATTATCAACTAATTAATATTTAATTTAATTAATCTCTAATTATGAATTAATTAAGTGTTAATTAAAATCTTAATTATCATTAACCACTTGATTAAATAAATCTTAATCATCAATTAAAATTTAATTAACCATCCTTAATTATAGATTAATTAACCTTAATTAATTAATTTCAAATCTAATTAATTGACTTAAAAATTACTAATTACTTAATTTATCATCCACATTATTAATTAATTAAATAATTAATATTCCATTTGAATTAATTTAATAATTTAAATGAAACCAATTTCTTAAGTTCTAAATTAAGAAACATTCTTCTTTATATAAAGTATTTTAAACAATTTGTTTCAAACAAAATTCATTTTAAAAATCTCTTTTTAAATTCAAACTGAAACACAATTTAAATTTTCATTCCAGATTCATACTTAAAAATTTAAAACTTTACTTTCACTTCCATCTTCATTTTTAAATTCAAATCATTTAACCTTTTCTAAAAAAATGGTTAAAACAAATTTAAATTTTAAAAACTGACATTAAAATCAAATTTCAGGTTTTTTTTAACTGAATTTAAACTTATTTTAAATTCTTATTTCATAATTTAAAACTTGTAGTTTTAAATACAAAACCAATGTTTCTTTATACTTTAAAAAGTTTAAAAACTAAATTTAAATTCCAGATTTAAATTCAACTCAGATTCATTTATTCTAAAATTCAGTTTCCAGATTTAAACTTGTTTAAATTTTCAGTTACATTTTAAAAGTTTACTTTTAAATTTTAAAACAGAAAAACAGTATCCAAGCTTAAATCTTCTTTCTGAATTTAAATTATTTCTAAAACCAAAACTCAAACTTATTTGATTTCATATTTTAGATTCGGATATAAAAACCAAGTTCAAATTAAGTTTACATTTTTAATTTTAACTTTTAAAATTTAAAAACTGCAGACAGATTTCCAAATTATGCTAAGACCAAACTAGAGTTTCAAAATTTTAAATTATTTTAAAATCTAAGATTTAATCTAATTGAATTTATGTTTAAAACCAGTTTAAATTTTAAACTTGGTTCAGATTCAAGTTTACAATTAAACACTTCTACTTCTACTTTAAAAAAAACTGTAAAACAGTTTTCTGTTTTTAGATTTAAAACCTAAACTAAAATTTAAAATCTGAATAATACAAATATCAAGATTTAAATTTTTTGAATTTATAACTAAATTCAGGTTCCAAACTAGTTTTAAAATTTTAGTTTGCATTTCAAATTTAAACTTAAATTTTTATAAACCTGGAAAAAACAGGTTTCTGATTTAACTCCAAATCCTGAAACATAAACACCAACCCGAGCTACCATTAATTTACTTCGAGTAAATTACTTCTCTGCTCCGAGTCACTCTCTAATATCCCCGAAACCATCACGGGGTTACAAACCCTGTAGCCAAACCTTACAAACATGCACGCCACTGTCCTATGCGCCCACTCACCAACTCCGGCCATCACTGGCCACCATCAGCGGCCACCTTCCATCGACCAGTAACCCCAAATCCCCCTTCAAACCTCAAAACCCCAAAAACTCAACTTGAATTTGAATTCAAGTTTAAACCGAAACCTGGAACATCTACCTCCTTTCAATGCCTGACCTGTCAACGGCGATATTTCCCAACTCTGGCCACTATCACACTCCATATTCTGGCGATGACTTCATCAAACCGCCACCTATCATCACGCAAATCACGGTTGAATTCGATCAACCGAGGAGATCACAATCGAACCAAATACAGTGACTCAATATTCTAGGTTTCCTAACTGTAATTCCCAAATTACAACACCAAAATTGAAATTCAATCCAATTCAGTATTTTTCCTATAATCTTTGATAGCTATACTATCTTCAAAAACAAATTCAACCAAATTAAAAGCAAGTATCAACTGTACTTAGCTAATATGTAAAATACAGTAATTTCAAAACTGCATTTTGTATAAAGCATTAAAATTTGTAATTTTCCTTTTAAAAATCATGATTTAGTATGGGGATTTGATTTATAATTCTGAATTCATAAATTTCTAAACTTGAAATTTCGCTAATTTACTGATTGACCATATGTTTGTAATTCCAAAGCCAGTTCTATATTTTTTTTAACTTAAGTACAAATTTTAATCTGAATATTATGATGAAACAAACATATTTGTTTAAGTCATAAACTCAAATGAGGATTAAATTAAAAGACAGTGGGATTTACAACTGACTGAAGCTTGAAATCAAAGAAAAACAGAGATGCTTCAGATAAACAATCATACACACACATAAATATTTTCATAGATATATTCACAGCCCATTTATAATATATTTTCATATCTAAATCAAAGCATGCAATCAACTTTTACCTACTTAAAATCTTAAAAAGTTGAGTTACTCACCTTTAAAAATCCTGATGAGCAGAGCACTGTCTAGAATTTGAACAACTCTTTTGAATCTTTAAAACAGAATTGTCCAAGCTTTTAAAAACTTGAATGTTGCTTTAAAAATGCTATTGCTCTTTAAAACTTGCTTTCAGATCTTACATGCAGGTTGTTTGAATGCAGATGTAACTTGAAATTGCAGTTTCAAAATCCCAGATTGTTTTGAAAACATGCAGGCTATAGCTTGCAGGCCCTTTTGTTTTATGAACAAGTTTGCCTTGCATTTGATAATGAGTTATAGAAAAGATTACAGGGTTTATGCAATGATTTGAATATGTTTTTGAGGATGAAAATGTTATAGAGTTTTGATTTGCAGATTTTAGAAGAGTTGAATGCAGAAAATATTTGATGAATAGATTTGCTTTTTGAGGAGAATGAATGCAAGTTAATTTTACAGGAATTTGAATTTGTAGATGGTTTTAAAATGGAATATTTTTCAGCTGAAAGGTTCTTTGTTTTGGAATTGAAAAATGAAGAAAAGAAAAATAAGAAAGATTATAAGAATGTGTATATCTTATTTATGGTTTAATTAAAATCAAAGAAAAAACGACACTTGGCCTGTATTGTTAACACTTGTCATTTTAAATGATATTTAGTTTACATTTGTTAGTTTAAGCTTTAAGATTTTTACACTTGTATCCTTATGTGATTAGTATTTTAATTAATGTGTTAATGAATGTGTTTAAATTAAATAAATTAGATTCTTATACTTAGTTATGTATTTAAATAATTTCTAAAGAAGAAGCAAAGTGTTATAATAAATAAAACAATATACAAATAATTCCATAGAAAATAATATTTTAAATTACATGAAATAGATTTATAAAGAGATTATAACTTATTTGAATGCATGTTTCATATTTTAAAATTGTATTTTAAATTTCATATTAAATATACAAATCACATTATCAATATTTTAAAAAGAATAACACAAACATTTATGTAACTTATTTTAATATACAAACTTAAGTTAAAAATGAATTTTTAAACCAATAAAACATTTATCTCACATATTTAAAATCATATGGTATTTTACTAAAGATTTTTGAAAAGCTTAAATTAAAAATAAATCACAATTCCTAAATTTAAAACATTAAAATTATGCTATACTAATTTAACAACTTATCTATTTAAAATATATATATAAATACATATACATTATTAAATAGAAAGTAGATTTATCAGTTTATTAAAAATAAATTCACAAATTAAATGTTTAAATAAAGAAGATTATAGAATCAAATCAAATTTACTAACAAAAATTATCAATTCAATATAAATTTAAACACAGATTATTAAATTTATATTGTCCAAAATTCCGGGATATTACACTTAAATTGTTCGATTTGCCAAACAATTTAAATGGAACAGACGATGACAGTTTTTTGACGAAACGAATTACATCATCTTGATCAGAATAATTTTTACAACATAACGGTGTAAAAATATTTGGATTTGAAAGATAAATTTTACGCAGCTTTATATGAACTGATATACAGTAAAACGCGAACGAAATTTAGTGTAATATTTTTCGAAATTTTTTTTTTCTATATTCATATCTAACTGGACGCATCTTATAAATAAAGTTTGGACGTTAATCGAGATCGTTTATAAATTTCAAATTTTTTTATATTAAAACGATGGATTTTAAGATTTTAAACTGGGTCGGAAATTCACGGCCATTACAAATGGTTTAATAAAAATCTGTATGAGGTGGTTTGGCTTGGTACAGGATTGGATATAGGGCAACTGTGACGACCCGGAATTCCTAACAATTTAAATTGAAATAATTAATTGATTTTAAATATTTAAAAAGTTAATTTTAACTTGAAATTCAAGGTAACAATATTTACTTAATAATTAAATTATCGAATTATATAGTTAAATATTGAATTATATAATTTGGAATTTGGTAGAATGTTGAATCTGAGATTCTAAGCCAGTTTAAAAAAAAAAATTGAAGGCTTATAAAATTTATAATGATGATACTGAAGATAATTGAATTGTTGGAACTTAATTAAGGGTGATTTGCTCAGTTTTGAAATCATATCGTTTAAATTGACATTTAAAATTAGCCTTCCGAGGCACGTTCTCGGAATTCCACGAAACCAGTTCCATTGGATCCGTAATAGTTAGTTATTATCGGATTTCAATTTTCGTAGCAATCGGAGTTGTCGGTTGACCCTGGCAACTCGAACGCGTATATTTATTTTAATCGATTTAATTGAATATTGATCGTTTAATTCCGTAACTCGCACATACGTTGGTAAACCTTTTAAATGCCTATCGGCATGTCTGATTCAAGGTTTGAGATTTCACGTTATGGTATACAAGATATTTTCATATTTTATTATATTATAATCTCAAGCATACTCAAGAAGCTTCTCAAATATCTATCTTATCCCCGTTCTCCCCTCTCATTTCTGGAAACAGACCGAATCTCAATAAAAAAAAGAGATTAATGGCCGAAGCCAGCCCCTCAAAATTGAAAACGAAGTCAATTTATTCAATTTGTTCGTGACCTAACCATAAGACGCGTGGAACCTATTGTTCGTTCGCCAATCACCGAGCGCGTCGCGATGTCGCCGTTGGGGGATGGAAGCTCGAGGGCGCGACCAGGAATTGATCGAAGATGAAGCTCTAGCGAAGAGAGCGTGTGTGTCGAAGCTAGGCATCGACCCAGGGGTCTCGTCGCTTGCCGTTGTGTGCGATTAGAGGTGGTTCAGTCATTGTTCGGGGACGCGACAGTTCTGGACGAGGTGCTAGGGTTTTGGGAAGCTCGAGTTCGATTGTGATGGAAGCGGCAGAGCGGAGTGTAGTTCTTCGAGTTCGAGTAGTTAGTTTTGGCGCAGCAGTAGCATGGTCAGGGATGCGTGAGGGCAATGGTGGGGTCTGATACTACTCAGAGTCGACGTTGGAAGGCTAGACTCGTGATTGTTTGATGGCGAGGTCGACTGTGGTTTATGGAGTTGGGTTCGGGCCTGTAAGGTATCGTTTTCTGAATTGATTTAAATATATTTATATTAAAATAGAAGATTATGAAAAAACATGGGAAGATTAGCTAAAATAAATCATTTGTTAGTTAAATTAAATTTATCAAATGAAGATTAATTATTCAAGCTGTTCGAATATTAATAAGATCATTTAATGTTTATGTAAGGTTTAAATCTGAAAAGAAAACAAGCTGGTTGGAATGGGTTGCAAAAAGCAAAATCAAAGGTGAGTAAACCTCACGCTTTTGAATTTTTATTTAAATTTAAATGGTTAAATTTAAATGATTGGTTGAATGGTCAAATTGGATTGATGTGCTATATTGTATAGTACTATATTGAATGATATTCGGTGATGAATATTTTTGGTAATTGGACTGCTAAATGTTGTGGTTTGCTTGAATATTTCGGTACCATAAGTTATCGAAATATATAAATTGGATTTTTGACGAAATGTAAGGGTGATGAAATGGATGATTAATTAATTCAGTTAATTAATGATTTGAGTTGATAAATTTAGTAATTCAGGGTTTGGACTAATTAATGAAGGTTTAAGTTAATTAATGAAGTGAAATTTGATTTAGAATAACCATTAGGTGGTTTAATAATTAAGTACTTAATGTGATTTATAAAATAGAATTCCCTTGTGTAAATAATTCAAGAGATTAATTGAAATAACAAATTACGGAGTAATCAATTTATTAATGAAGTAACTAAGAAGATAGTTAATTAAAGGTCGAGGGTGATCGAGAATGATTAACATTGTGGTCGAATTAAAGTAAAATATAATTACTTTATATGATTAATGTAGTAATTAAAAGTCGATTAATTGAGATTAATTAATTCATAATAAGTGGCTTATGTGAAGCAAATTAATATAAGTAATTAAGAATTAACGGAATTGATTATAGTTAATTAATTTGTGAAGAAATTAAAGATTTACTCATCGATTTGGTAAGAGAAATTAATATCGTGAAATACTTTAAAGATAATTACTTAAATGTAATTGAAAATATATAAATCCAGGGTGATTAATTAAGCTGAAAATGAAGGGTTGTCAAATTAATTTATTTGGAATTAATTAATGATTAATAAAGGAATCTAAGTGATGGAGGTTAGAAATTTAATTAGAATAAATTGAATTGAATTGGAAGTGATTAAATGTGCTTATGAATGATTGAATGGTAATGGATTTTTCGATTAAGTTGATATCTCTGATATGACAGGTTGTGTATTTCATTTGGATAATGTGGGTTAGGATGACATGAATTTCGAAGAGACCGGGTTCGGGTATTGGGAAATACCCGAAACCACTTCGAATTTATATAAAGTGATTTGTGAAATAAATAGGCTGGAATGAATGATTTAAGTAAATTGGATTATTTTATCTAAGTTTGGTACTTAGAAATTTATGGAATAAGCATTTCCTATGGTAAATTGTGAATTGGATAAGTTGATATATGTTACCCCGGGTGTATATAAGTTGTTTGTTTGGTATTCCATGTTAGTTGGGATTACTCACGCTGGTTTCCAGCCTGACCCGGGTGTTACTTTGATGTAATGCTCGGGTCAGACCGAGTATTACAGATTTTCAGGTTAGGACGTTCTGGAGCTCAAGAGGCGAGCAGGATGACAGTATCGCTTAGAATATATCCGCTGTATTTATATTATTGATAATCTGAGACATGTAATTGTAAAAATTCAGTGACTGTATATAATGTGAAACTCTGATGTATATTAAATGTAATCGGCAGATATAGTATTCTTTTGTAAGTTATTATTTTTTATTATTATATTTTATCCGCTGCGAATGTGAGATGTTTGGTGTTTCTGTTCTTCTTCTTCTATCTCTTTCTTCTTTTCCATAACTATCTGGAATTTTCGGGTTCGAAAATTTCGGGTCGTTACATTTGGTATCAGAGCGAGGTTAAGCAAGAACCTTGGCTCTGGTGGGAATTACTCATTGAATAGAGTCCGTAGTACTCTAGAATGAGTTGAGTATATATACATATATATGTATGAGAGCGTACTTGTTATTTGCTTATAAAGATTTTAAATGATTTTATGTAAATATATTTTGATATATAAAGCAATATTTCCTTCATATAAATATTATGGTAATTGGTTGTTAAATTATTAGAATTAAATTTAGAAGTAATATAATACAACCAAATTGAAGTCTTGAATTAGAATTAAATGAAATAAAAACGAAAATACAACCAAATCAAAATTTAAATTAATTGAAAATGAAATTCTAAAATTAGGATTCAGGAATTAAATTATTTAAAAGCTTTAAATAAATGTAAGTTTGAAATGGGATTCAAACTGGAATTTAATCTTGAAATTATAGAAATAAGAATAATATAAAAGGGAAATGGGACTTGTTGCAAACAATGGATTGTTTGAAACGTGATTTAAATTTAAACCAAAGGTGGTTTACAATTTTAAAACATGGCTGGGAGGGCCAAGAAATAAATATGTATGGATATACATGATATCAAAGATAATTTGGAATAAACTCTAAATGTTGAGTTTTGATTTTCCCTGAAATGTGATGGGAAACCCAAAGTGATATAAGTCTTGAACTTATAAGAGGGAAAGAATTTTGAAATTTGAAGTGAGAATTCAAATTGAGTAAGATTGATTGCATTAAGTAAATCGAATTTAACTTGGGAGAAGTTAAATAAGTTTGAATGAACAACTTGAATTGAAAATTTTAAGATGAAATTGGAATTTAACTTGGAAAGTTAAATGGTTAATTTGAATTGGTAGTTTGTGTGATCTCAAAATGGGTTTGAGATATGGAAATTGGAAACAGATGGACGTTTTAAAAATAAATTGGATGATATCATCTTATTGTTAATAAGAATCTTTAAATTGAGAATGGTATTGTATAAATAAAATAAATTTGAATAATTGAGTTTGTGAATTAAAATTGTTGAAGAACTGGCTTCAAACTGGAAGATAAAAAAAATTGAATAATAAATTAAAAATTTTAAAATAAAATTGTATTGAACTCTTATTTGAACCTTGAAATACATAAGTAAAGATAATTTTAAATGGGATTTTGAGAATTGGACTCAGAAATTAAATTGTTTCAAAACTTTAAATAAAAGTTATTTTGGTCTAAAGAGTTAAATCAACCTTTGAGAATTTAACTCGAATTTATATAATTCGAGATGGTTTAAACCTGGGATTGGAATTGAATTAGTCAAATTGAATCTGATTTGAATCAATTGGATTCGTGATTGAAGATGGGTAAGTTTAAAATTTTAAATAGTAAATTTGGATTTAATTGAAGTGATTTGGATTCTGAAATTAAATTGATAATAATTCAAATTGATTGGAATAATATGAAATTATAATTAAAATTGAACAGGATTAAAATCAACTAGAATTTGATTTAAATTTGGGAAGGAATCAAGATTGATTCAACTTGAATTGGGAATTAATTAAGTCCAATGGAATTTGGAGTTATTTGAATTGGAATTGGGTCAATTTAAATGGAGATTTAAATTGAATTGTTGGGGAAGTGAACAGTTGGCTCTTGACTATTTTCAATATAAATTGTTTTGAACTTATTTTTCTAAACTATTAAATATATACAACTTTTCTTTCTTAAAGCTAACTTATTTTATATTTGTTTTACCATTATTTTTGGAGCTATTTAACCATCTTTCAACTGTTTCTTAAACTAATTACTATTTTTCAACTATTTCACAAACTAATTTCTATTTTACAACTATTTTGCAATTATTTGGAATCTTTGAAACTATTCAATTAGTTTTCGACTATTTTACAATTAGTTAATAATTTTATAGCTATTTGGTGAACTAATAATTATTTCCAACTACTTATCTATTTTTAAAATTTTTAGGCTATTTACTAAAAATGGTCGGAGTTCAAACTGTTAATTGGTTTAAATACCCAATTGAGGTAAGAATTGAAGTGACAATTCAATGGGAATTAAAGGAAATGTAAATAGAAAGGAAATTGATCTTGGAAAAAGTAATCAAATTTGAATATTTGATTTTGGACAAACAAGGTTATATATCTTTGTTATATAAGACGAATCTTCCATTGTTGAATCTATTGCTGGAAGAAAAGATTTTTTGAACATGTTTGAAGTATAAAAGGGAGTTTTATACGAGATTGAAATTATCCTAATTTTTGAAAGTTATATATATTAGAATATATATATAAAGGATCTTATGAGGATTTTGGGAAAAAGGTTTTGGGAACCTTTGAATTTGGAAAGGCTTTTGATTTTTGGGTAAAATCAAATATTGGAATTTGGAAAGCCTAGTTTGAGAATTATCGATTTTGGAATAATCGATTTTGTATAAAGGAGCTTTGTATGATATCATACTAGGTGTATGATTTGAAGATACTATATGTGTATAGTATAAAATGTTTTGATGATGGCTCTGGTGAAAAAGGTGCTCCCTTGAAATGAACTTCTCAGGAGTGCCACCGGGTGGTGCTGCCTTGAGCCCCAAGGGGGGGTTTCTAAAGTTGATCCTGTGAGGAGTCCGGACAAAACTAGTTCCTGAGGATTATTGGGTAGCGTAAGTCGATGGCGTTGATGCCTACAGAGGCATTTGGGTTATGCTGTAACGACAGTGTAAATCGATGTCGCTGCGATCTACTGTGGGGACCATAGCGAAAATCGTGTGGAGGATGAGTGTCAACGGTCTACACTTGATTTTGCCGGGAAGGTAACGCAACATCGGTAGACTGTGATCTATGGTCAAGTGGAGTGGAGAAGTTTCATTTTTGGCAGCGAAATTCTATGGCGCTGATGCCTACAGTTATATGGGTTTTTGCTGTGATAGCTACGTAACCCCAGTTGTAGCTACAATCTTGTTGTGGGTTCCATGGTGTAATCGAGGGGCGCGGGGCCTACAGTTATCTGTGGATTTTGTCGGGACGGCAACGTAACCATCGGGTTAACTGCGACCATGGATAGGAGTGATGATTCTCAGAGCATTCTCACCAAAAATATTTCCTCTATATTTTCAAAAAAAAAACGAGATGGTTTGAATTACTAATGACAATTCAAGTGAGATATGGATAATATCTAATGAAATTTGCAAGTAAATTAGATATAATGGAAGTGTTGTCAAATGAAATGAAATTGAATTATAAAAGAAATGGTTTGAGCTGTAAACAAAACCCAAGTGAATAGAAATAAGTTGAGAATAGCCTTGTATTAATAAAATAAATTCGATAATGAGTTAAGTAAGTAAATTAAAATTTTAAAACGAGTTAATTGAATTAAATGATAAATGGATGAAGTCTGATCGAATAAAAACTAGATCAAGGTTGTGATTGGAACTGGATTATCAGACTGAACTAAGTTCGGTGGCACATTCATTTGAAGTATAAATGTGTTAAATATATGCTTGGATATTCTTTTGGAAATTGAGAAGGTGAATTTAAAATTTAAAATTGATGGGCTAACTGAATTTAGGGGAAATCGATCAAATGAGAATCAAATAAAAGTAAACTGAAATTTGATATTGGAATAAGTAAAAGTAAATTAACTTAAGTTTCAAATTTATAGAAGCTTGGCTTTGATAAGGGTGAAAGCCCATTAAATAAAAGCTCGGTTTAAATTAATTTGGGAATGGTTAGTAGTACACAAGCATGGAATGCATCGAGCTAAATAAAATGATTGTGAATAAATTAAAATGGAATTGAAGTAAATAAAATTGAGTTGGAATCAATTTTAATAAGTTATAAAACTTAAGTAATTATTTATTCACATGGATATTATCAAATTGCGTAGAAATGATTGCCGTTTAACGTAAACAAGATTTAATTAAATTCTATGGATTAGTGGAAGAAAATATAATTGATTTTTGAGTTAATTGAAGTGAATATGAGTTTGTTTTGCTTAAAAATGAATTGACAGTAGGAAATTGCGTTGCAAACCATTAAAATTGAATGAAATGGCATATAAATTTGGTTGGATAGAAATTGGATTAGCTTTAAATTATATAAATCGCTTATGGTAAGCATTTGGTGTTTGTTGCTTTTGAAATGCTTGTGTTTAGCCATTAAAAGTACGTGAAATGCTAATAGAATTTCTATATATGGCACTTACATATTTAAATTGAGTAAGTGCAGGTACCTGAAGGCCGTTTGGCTGGTTTGGATTGCGTTATTTGCTAAAATAAATGAGCTGCTCGCTTAAAATGCTAAATAAGGTACGCCTACGCAATAAAATAGGAAATATGAACCGTTTTTGTTTTTCCGACCGTGTGGGTCGATGTATACATATTTATATCTCTTGTCAAATTGCAAAAGCTCCTCCGTACAAGGGAGGCTCTGCCAAAATTTTCCGAAAATTTTGAGAGTTAGCAAATTTTTGAAAATAAAATAAAATTGGTTAACGACAGAACAATTTCAAATTGGGAATTAAAGTAAACTAGTAAGTGAAACCAATATGAATCAGATATACATAAAAGATTAAATTCAACATTCAAAATTTAAAATAAATTGAATTCGTATAGAAGTGGGGAAAACTAGTTTGAATAGAAATGGATATGGAAACCTATATAAGAGAATGTATAAACCGATTTGTAAATTACGATTGAATATGGTTGCTAAACAAGATATGCAGGTATTAAAAAGGGAAAAGAAAGTTGGATTTGATTCCAAAAGATAAATGTGAATTGCCCGACAAAAAGGTATGTATTTTAAATTCTGTATGAATTGGATTGGGTTTTTGATCTAGCCACTTGGCTTTCTGTTTTCTTTTTGGAAATTGGGAGCCCGTAGAGGCCTTTTGTAGTAGTACCGAGCTAGCCGCGCAAAGGAGACGCTGGCAAAAGATTTCGACAATTTGGAGAGTTAGAAAAATTTTAAGGAAAATTTTGATAATTCAAAATTGGTTTTACATTGTGTTAACGCTAAAATTTGAACGCTAACACCCCGGTGTATAAAGTGTAGTTGTGAAAGCACCACCCGATGATTCGGGAACAGAGCATAAGCAGAAAATTACAGAAAAAGCAGTGAATAACAACGATTTTATAGTGGTTCGGCTCAAGGCAAGCCTACGTCCACTTTAATTCTCTTTATTGCTAAACCGATTACAACTTTACAACAATCTTCAATTACAATTATGACGAAACAAACAACTAGAACTTTGGTAGAGAAGAATTCTTCGAATCCATGTAGATTGCGTTAGATTTCCCCTTGAAGTTAGTTGAGATGCCTTTCGAACTTGAAGTGTCGGGTCAGTTGAGAATTCAGCAGAGTATTGGCGCTTGAAGTGATTGGCCAAAAGTCCCTTCAATGTTGGAGGTGGTCGCGTATTTATAGGGGTTTCTGGTGTCAAGTTGTAGGTAGTGGCCGAGATGAGTTGGGTCATAAGCCGCTGCCGAGATAAGCTAGGTTGTAGGTCGCTGCTCCTCACCTATGTACGGCCTATGGTTTAAATGGGAGGTGCATATTCTTCTGGCCCCAAATCCTAAGTCTCAAGTCGCTGCCGAGTTATCGTGACGCGCATTGAACTATTGCACTACTTCCCCCTTCATATCCTTAGGTCGGTCACGACTCAGGTGTGGACCAACTTATTCTTAACAGTTAGGTCGGCAAACAACTTGAGCAGTTAGATCGGAAAACGTGTTAGGTCGGTAGACCTTTATAAGTCCTAGGTCGGGATCTCCTTGAACCTTAAGTCGGCATCATTTCAAGACGTTAGGTCGGAACTTTCTCTAAGGCATTAGGTCGGCATGCTTCTCAAGGCCCTTAGGTCGGCATCCCTTCGTGTCTTGGGTCGGCATGCTTCGTTAAGTCGGAAGAGTGTTAGGTCGTTTATTATCTTGGATCGGTGAGCCACGGCCAAGGCGGGGTTAACATTTGCCCCTCGAAGCATGCGCCTAATGGTTAGGTCGTATGCTTCGATACTCTTTAACCCGTTCCTTTTTTAGATCAGTAGGTCGTAAACGACCTAACAGTTAGATGGCCTAAATCACTTCAGTCTCTACCACAGCAAGATATAAGTCGTCCATTTTCTTTTCTTTTACCTCTTTATTACTTACTCCCTTGTTCGATTCCACCATTAAAATTTTCTCAAGCTCCTAAAGGCGATCTCATCCCATCTGATCATCGATAACCTCTACCATTGATCGTGTAGGTAACTTCATTCCTCCTCTGATTGTAGGTCACTGTCGATTCGTAAACCTTGTTGCTCGAACTCGAATCGTTTCCTTGTACAATACTCCATCACGAATCCCATCACATTTATAGCTGATGAAGCCTATTTTACTCGATTCGGCTTCAGATGATCATTGTTACAACTAAGATGGTTTATCACCTTAGACTCGATGATCTCTGATGGCAGGGTATCGGACTTGTAACAATTTCGAATTGTTGTACTGGGTGATTCGAGAGCAGGAATGAAGGCTGTTGTTGATGAAATGGTTATCGGGTTAATGGATTGAATGGAGTGAAATGTTGGTTCGGAGGCGACTCAGCAAATTCGGATGACCTAATTCTTTGGCTGACCTAAACTTTAAGAATTGAACCGTCGCCGAGTTAACACTTGGGGAAATTCCCACTTCTTCGAACCGGAGCCCTTCTTCTGATTACTCCACGACCTAGAGGACTACTGATTTAAGGAACGAAGGAACTTAGCCTTAACTCGCGAAGGAATTTTAAATCGTAGCCGACTTTATACTTAAGCTTTGGACGTGTTGTCGTTTAGGAGCATAAACCCACTTTGAGTATTTGACTCGAACTGCCGAACTAAGTTTGCCTAAATTCTGAACTGCCCCAACTTTAAATTTGCTTGAATCTCATTGTATTATTTCACAGACCGCATTAACTTATAAGCTGCCAACCTGCTGAAAATAACAAACAAAGAAACCAAGGCGAGAATACTGCCATTGACTGCCCACATCAAATGACAGATTAGTCGAGATGAAACAAGCAACTTAAATATATTGCATGAAATGTTTGTGAATCAATCAACTAAAGTTAAGCATCAATGCAAAATATCAACAATCTGAACTGATTTGTCTGCATCAACATTATACTTGCATATTTAAGCTTAAAACAATAGTCCCTGGGTTTCATAACTAACAAATGCTTGCTAGTTTTCATTCCAGTTATATTTGTTTATTGCTTTGTTAATTTTACACAACACCTCACACATTTTAGGAAATGTGCACCTTGATGTTTGAATATCCAGTTATTTATGTAGAATGACTTCCCATCAAGAAGAAATGGCAGCTCAAGAGGAAGAAACTTTTCCAGTAGCTCTACCTATAGAGAACCCTCCAGAGAGAACTCCAACCATTCTAACCCCGAGAGCATTTACTCAGCTGCGCACTCAATTTGGTTTTACTGAGAGTGATGTCCTGCTCCCTGGGCCAAGTGATACTTCCGACAATCCTCCCCGTGGCTTTATTGCAATCAATCGTCAAATGTGTTTAAGCGGAGCGATCCCTCCTTTTAATGACTTTCTCCGAATTCTTCTCCTTCGGTTGTCAATCTCTCCGTCCCAACTTCATCCTAATGGTTATGCCATCTTGATGGGGTTGTGCGTTTTGTTCAGAAGAACTTTTGATCGCTTACCAAGTTTTGAAGAAATCCGTTACTTATGCTCGTTTGCAAAGAGTAGAGATCATCCTTCCCTTATAATTGTGAGGAGTGCTAGAAACCGCAAACTTATTTCTGACCTTACCGAAAGCGTTCATGGATTTCTGAACCAATTTTTCTTTGCTCGCTGCCCCCCAGGGTTTTATGCCGATTGGAGAGTAGGAAGTAAGATTACTTGTCTCCATTTTTAAACTTTCTCGAGATCCGAATTACCAATTTCTAATTTCATTCTTTGCTCTTTTCAGCACTTCCTCTTCCCTCTAGAGATCCGGTCCATAAGCAGACTTTTGATAGATTGAGTGTCGTGGCCGTAGCAGAGAGAAGCATCAAGTTTTTGTTGGGGGATGAATTATTACACAATACGGGCTTTTGCATACTTCTCGTTCTACAATCCTCATGAAATCCCAGACTCCCCGGCTAGAGCATTGGATGCCCCAGCTTCTACAGATACATCCAAACAAAAAGGACCTGCTCCTGAGGCTTTGCTAGTGAAATGTTCCACTTCTGTTGATGTTGCGGGGCCATCTGACGAACTTGCCCCGGTTATTGAGGAAGAGGAGCCTCAGGGATCTCCCCGACGTTCACAGAAATCCGGCGAAGAAGCCGAGAAAACTAGCCTTGCCAAGCAGAGCAGGGATGATACTTTCGAAGGGCTGAGCGACCTCTTTGCCACCTCGCAAGAAATCTTTAAAGATGATCCAATCACTACTGGGGTTTCTTCTTCAGTAGTTGAAGCAACTTCTGTCCTGCAGCAGACTCCGTCAACTCAGGAGTTGACGCTGACTATTACACCCACAACCACTCCTCAATTAAAGAGTGGTTCGTAGTTTGATGCGCGTAGTTTGCACGCCACACACACTTAGAATTTCTTTTTTGGCACTTTTACGCTTCTGACTTTTTGTACTCTGAAGAATTCTAAGATTTAGCTCTTTTTTATTTCAGATCCTCTGATGGGACGCAGCGGATCTTATTATGATGATTTCCAGCGCTACGGGAGGCGTAGCCAGTATGACTACAGGCGTTACCTTCCCTCTTACAGAGAATCTGATGAAGAGAGAGCCGCTTGAAAGGCTCAAGAAAAGAGGGCTCAAGAGGAGCGCTATGAAAGAAGAGAGAGGGAAGAGCGCCACGATTCTTCACAGAGAGGTGACGATTCCCATAAAAGAAAAACCCATGGTGACAGAGGAAAAAGCCATGTGGTTGAAGATTCGAGCAAGCGAGACATGGTGAGAAGCACACCACTACAACTCCCGAAAAGGTTACTGCCCCTGCCTCGCTTGATATTCCTTTCGGCTCTCCCGCTCTCGGGAAGTCAGACATCCAAACTATAATTAGCAGACCCAAATTCCAAGTTGGACCGGGTCCTGCCACTTTGCAAAGTCGGTTTCCTCAGTGGTGTCTGAAGGGAGTAAGGTTTGACCTTGACTTGGTCCCCATTGACAAGCCTGCCATGTTATGAAACCTTGACGCCGTCAAGCTTGATATTGAGAGGATGTCGAACTGGCAGAAACTTGTTGACGAGCTTCAGAGGGTTAATCGTGCAAACATAGAGGCCATGCTCACCATGGAAAATGATAAAGCCGAATGGCAAAAGGTGTTTGAGCAACATGACACCGAGATGAGAAGCATTGCTTCTTACAATGAGGAGCTTGAAGCAAAAGTTGAAGAACTGAAACAAGAGCTTGCTTCTTCCTCTACTTCTTACTCTCAAAAAGAAGAAGTGCTCCTAAAACAAGTGAGAGATGCTCATGCCAGCCAAAGGAATGCCGAAGACAGGCTTGAAGTGCAAAAAAGAATTAGTGAGGGCTATGTCGCTGACATTGAAGAGCTTCGGAAGAAAAACAGCTCCCAAGAGGCGGAGATTCAAATGCTGAAGCTTCAACTTTCTAAAGCTGAAATGGAGCGTGATGAGGCCGTTGCCGGCAAAATTGCAGCTGAAGATTCTCACGAGGCAACGAGGGCCAACATTAGCTCAACATTATTTGATTTCTATCTGCACAGCATTTTGGGGCGTGGTAGCCTCGCCTTTCTAGGCCCTAAGTATGAAATTACACTTGCTGAAGTTTGGGAGGCAGCACTCGATATGCTCGGTGGTAAAGGCGCTGGCTACACTGAGTCAGCTCTTGAAGAGCATTATCTTGATGATGATGCTCGCGCCGCTCTTTCCAAGGGGAGAGAACAGCTTGCAAAATTAAGGGCCGAAACAGCGGCAAGAGAATATTCAGGAAAAATCACCTCAACTACTCCAATTCAACCTTCTCCTTCAGCCGAGATTGACATTATCGGTTCTAGTTCTCATTCCCCATCTCCTACTAAAGTCACCACTGATATTACAAGCATACAAGGTGGAGATGAGGGCGGCGAGAGTGCCGAGGCACAGGCTTACGAAGTTGACGTCAGGGAACCGACTTCTGCAGGTAACCCTACTGACAATCTTGCCCAAGTAGACTGCTTATCTGTTTCTTATGAACTTGATGGGCTTTTTGACTACTTCTTGAATCTCGGCGAACCTTTATCTCCGCTTTTTGCTGACTTAAACTTTTTTCCTTCTGCAGAGAAAACGTCGGGCATTGTTCAGGCTTCTCCTCCTCCAATTATTCCTTCCCCGCCTCTTAAGGTCACTCCTCCTTCTGCTTCGCAACCCGGGTCACAAGAGGATCAAATAGAAGCTCTTCACGGCTTAGATGATCCCGTTGCTTCTCAAGATCCGAAAGGAGAAGAAACTGAAGGAAGTGAGAGGACTCCAGAACCAACTGGCTCCGACGCTGAACCGTTATCCAAACTACTTTCTCCAGGGAGTGGGTCTTCCTCCAAGAAGAGAGGAAAGCAGGGAGTTTCCAAGAAGAAGAATAAGAAGGGATCTTTAACTGGCGAAGAAGAGACGGAAGAAAGACCGATCGAGCCCCTTTCTCCTTCGTCTCCTACCCTTACAAGCCGACCTAAAAAGTTGGTCATTCGGCCAGGTGCGGGCTCAAAAGGTGGGCGGAAGAAGAAATGATGGCTTTGGTTCTGTGGCTTCCATATCGCTTTTTTGCCTTTTTTGCATGCAATGACTGGAAATTGTGCGGGTACCAGCCCCCCGCTTTTCTTTTGTTGTTGTTTTTTACTTTGGAACCTGTACCTGTATATATAATAGTGTTGAATAAAACGATTCTTTTTCTTTGTACAAACTTCTGTCTATATCTAAGAATGCATTTACTATTCATTTTTGTACAAGTTTCTTTGTATGATATTGCAGTGAGCTTGTGGTATACATTGTTCGAGCACAATTTTACCGATGTAGTTATGCCATGCCGCCCCTATACCATAAGCCCATTGTAATATTTTATTTTATGAGG
This sequence comes from Allium cepa, assembly GCA_030765085.1. Lineage (NCBI taxonomy): Eukaryota > Viridiplantae > Streptophyta > Magnoliopsida > Asparagales > Amaryllidaceae > Allium > Allium cepa. Next base: position 241,180,127 of record CM060935.1, on the reverse strand, counting down.
AACTTGTGCTTTTATTTTTTAGAGAATAATTATTCCACATTTGGAGGAATATGATTTCATTAAAAAATAGAGCACAAATAAGTTTCTACGCTTCAACTTTCGACGATATCACTCTTTATTTTGTGCGTATACACATTTTATTGAATGAAATCTTCTATGTGGTAAAGCGGGTATTTGTAAGGTACTTCAACTTCTATTTGAGGAAGAGAATTTTCTAGAACAAGTAATTCACTCTCCCTTTGAAAGTTGAAGTGTGCTTTTAATGAGGATTTTTTTTTAAACTTGCCACAATAAAGGGCTTCTTGATTTTTGTTTCTTTGAAAAGTTGCACCTCTAAGGAAGACTTTTTCACGTTTCAACACTTGGAAGTTTTACTTCAATCTTGGTGAAACGTGTGCCTCCGAAGAGGTCTTTCTGCTTGATTGTGCCTCCGGGAGGAGGTCTTTTCATTTCTACCTCTGGGAAGAGGTCTTTCTGTCTTATTGTGCCTCTGGGAAGAGGTCTTTCTGTTTCTGCCCCTTGGGAGAGGCTCTCTCTTTTATTTTTTTATTTTTTAGCATTTCATCTTTGGTGAAGTGAAACTTCGAAGAGCGGCTGTTGCACTTCAACTCCTGGCGAAATGGGCCTTCGAAGAGGGCTTTTATTTTGTTTTACATTTCAACTCTGGTGAAGTGAAACTCCGAAGAGCGGTTGTTACACTTCAACTCCTGGTGAAATGGGCCTCCGAAGAGGGCTTTCATTTTGTTTTACATTTCAACTCCGGTGAAGTGAAACTCCGAAGAGCGGTTGTTGCACTTCAACTCCTGGTGAAATGGGCCTCCGAAGAGGGCTTTCATTTTGTTTTACATTTCAACTTCGGTGAAGTGAAACTCCGAAGAGAGGTTGTTGCACTTCAACTCCTGGTGAAATGGGCCTCCGAAGAGGGCTTTCATTTTGTTTTACATTTCAACTTCGGTGAAGTGAAACTCCGAAGAGAGGTTGTTACGCTTCCACTCCTGGTGAAATGGGCCTCCGAAGAGGGCTTTTATTTTGTTTTACATTTCAACTGCGGTGAAGTGAAACTCCGAAGAGCGGTTGTTACACTTCAACTCCTGGTGAAATGGGCCTCCGAAGATTGCCTGGAAGTTACTCTCTCATGGTTGGAGGGTCATGACTCCTCCAATCTTTTTTGGTTGAGTAGAGAACTTTCTTTTTTGCGGCATATGCTTCGTTAGAGGTCTTTATCCTCCGAAGAGTTGTGCCTCCGAAGAGGACTTGTGCCTCCGAAGAGGGCTTTAGTTGTTCCTTGTCCACTTGCTTATGCCTTTTTATTGATCCTCTATTTTTTTTTTCAAGCTTGCACTCCCTTCTCTTACAAGTAGTTTGTTTAATCCAAAGAAGTGTACTTCATTGCTAGGCCAGTTCACAAGAACGGACATAAGCTTCTTAATCGGATGTTTGTTCGTTCAAACTTCTCAATTTATTAGCTAAAGCCCGTTTTCGGCGAAATCATTGACCGTTCAATTGAAGCACTTCTTATCTAGGATTTAAGCTCGGGAATTTTGTGACTTGGAATTTGTTTGTTGAATGATAACAAGAATCACTTGGTCTTGTAATGTGCAAGTTTTATTTTCGTTGCCTGCAAAAATTTAAATCGACATTTCAATAGTACTTTTAATGTACTTTTCATATCGAAAATAAAGCAAGCATGTAATAATAATAAGGAACACAAGATTTATAGTGGTTCGGCCAAGAGTTTGGGCCTACATCCACTTTATAGTCTTTCATTATTCACTTGCATCGGTTTTACAATCGCTTTCAATTACAGGAATCATACATTCATAATTCTTTTTACAATATTTCAACAAAGCTATCAAGTAAAGTAAGGACGCAAGTGATTGCTGTTCCAAGCCCTTGGAATTTGATCTCCTTCGACAGTAGTGAGTTTGAATGTGCCGTCAAGAAGCTTCTGACCTATGACATATGGTCCTTCCCAATTTGGCCCAAACACACCTGTCGCTGTCATAATTCTCTTTAGGACTAGATCTCCAATCTCGAAGCTGCGTTGGCGAACTTTGGAATTGAAATGTCTGGCTATCCTTTGCTGATGAGATGCGATTCTGAGCTCAGCCTCTTCTCTTTTTTCATCGAGGAGATCTAGTGCCTCAAGCTGTAGTTTTTCATTCTCCGCTGGATTGAAATGGATTCTTCTATGTGAAGGGACCTCTGTTTCTACCGGAATCATTGCCTCTGATACGTATGCCAATGAAAACGGAGTATGCCCAGTCGCAGTTTTGTGGGTAGTTCTATATGCCCATAGTGCTAGCGGTAGCTTATCGACCCAACCACTTTTTGCTCTTTCAAGTTGCTTCTTGATGGTTGACTTGATAATTTTATTTACTGCTTCCACCTGCCCGTTTGCCTACGGATGAGCTACTGCTGAGAAGCTTTTTCGGATTTTGAATCGTTTGCAAAAATCTTGGAATTCTTCACTTTCGAACTGAGTACCATTGTCTGTAATTATTTTTTGAGGCACACCATATCTGCAAATGATACTTTTAGTCACAAAACTTATCATCTTTTTTGAGGTGATAGTAGCCAGTGGTTCAACTTCTGCCCACTCAGTAAAATAATCTACAGCAACAATGGCATATTTAATTCCAGATTTGGCAGTTGGTAACGGTCCTACAAGGTCTAACCCCCATATTGCAAACGGCCATGGACTGACCATCTGTGTGAGTTTAGTGGAAGGGGCTCTAGGAATTTTGGCGAATCTTTGGCATCTGTCACATTTTCGGGAATAGTCTGCTGCATCTCGATTAACTTCTGGCCAAAAATATCCGTATCGTAGAATCTTTTTCGCTAAAGTTTGACCACCTAAATGATCACCACATTCTCCCCCATGCACCTCAGCTAGAATTGTTTTGGACTCTTCCTTGGACACACATCGAAGTAACGACATTGAGAATCCCCGTCTGTATAACTGTCCATCCCGGACTATATAGCGAGAGGCTTTCCTCAGTAGCTTCTTTCGTTCTTTTGAATTTTCCGGTAAAGAGCCATTGAGTAGATATTCTGTTATTGGAGTCATCCATGATTCTTGCTCTTGAGACACGCTCATGATCCAATCAACATCCATCTCATCAATGCTCGGAGCCGACAGGACCTGCACTGGAGTCAACCCCAGAAATTGAGCTTCGCCTGTGCTAGAGTACTTTGCGAGAGAATCTGCTTTCATGTTTTCTTCTCGAGGAATATGACTTATCATGTAATGATCGAAATCACCCAGGAGTTCCCAAGCCTTTGACAAGTAGGCGGGCAGATTTCCCCCTTTTGCTTGGAATTCCTTCTTGACTTGACATACAATAAGCTGAGAATCGCTGAATATCTGTAATGCTCGGATGTTTAGTTCTTTAGTTCATTGTTTGTTGAAGGAAATTTCAATCTTAGTGCATAGCATAATGATCGACCTTCAGGGGTCTCAAGTACAACTCCGGCTCCAGAACAGTAGTCGTTTCTCGCGCCATCAGCATATAACTTCCACTGGATTGGGGAATCGTCTATCGTTTCCTCCTCACTGTTACCCTTGTCTGTGAATTCTGCGATGAAATCCGCTAAAGCTTGTCCGTTGATTGCTTTTCGGGGATGATAAGTGATGTCATATTGACTGAGTTCAATATTCCACTTTAGAAGACGACCCGAAGTCTCAGAGCGAAACAGGACTTGTTTTAAAGGTTGATCAGTGAGGACTCTGATAGGATGAGCTTGGAAATATTGCCTCAACTTCCTGGATGCAATCAGTAGGCAATAGGCGAGTTTTTCCAACTTAGAGTAATTCATCTCTGCCCCAGTGAGTCTTTTGCTGATATAGTAAACTGGATGTTGAATCCTCTTGTCTTCTCGTATCAGCGCTGCACTTAAAGCATGAGATGATACTGCCAAGTATATGAGAAGATCCTCGCCATCGCCAGGCCTAGAAAGTATTGTAGGCGTTTCCATATGGCGAATCAATTCATCAAAGGCTTTTTGACATTCGGGAGTCCAGTCGAAGTTTTTCATTCCTTTCTTTAGGGCGTCAAAGAATGGGATGCATTTATCTGTGGCTTTGGAAATGAACCGACTCAAGGCGGCGACCTTTCCATTAAGACTTTGCAATTCCTTCTTTGTTCTAGGAGCTTTGACTTCCTTTAAGGCGGTAATTTGAGCTGGACTAGCCTCAATGCCCCTAGCGCTCACGATGAAACCTAAAAACTTTCCGGATTCCACTCCAAATGAACATTTTAAAGGGTTAAGCTTCATTCCGTATTTTCGGAGGACTGCGAACATGTCTGCTAAGTGTTCTATGTGATCCACTGCTTTCTTAGACTTTACTAACATTTCATCGACGTAGACTTCCATAGTGTTGCCCAATTGCGGTTTGAACATAGCATTAACAAGTCTTTGGTATGTTGCCCCTGCATTCTTCAGCCCGAAGGGCATAACTCTGTAGCAGTAAAGACCAACGTCGGTGATAAAGCTCGTGTCCTCCTGGTCTGGCTCATGCATCATGATCTGGTTATATCCAGAGTAGGCATCCATAAAAGATAACAATTTGTGTCCCGCTGTTCCGTCTACCAGTTGATCGATCCTGGGTAATGGGAAGCAGTCTTTGGGGCAGGCCTTGTTTAGATCTGAAAAATCGATGCATACTCTCCATTTTCCGTTGGCTTTCTTAACCAGTACTGGATTTGAAACCCAATTCGGATAGGTAGATTCTTTGATAAAGTTATTCTCCATGAGCCGATCAACTTCTTCTTTTAACGCTGCTGACCTTTCTGGACCTTGAGTTCTCCTTTTCTGCTTCACAGGTGTAAACTTTGGATCAATATTCAGAGCGTGTACTGCAACTTCTGCGGATATTCCGTACATATCGGCATGAGTCCAAGCAAAAACATCCAAATTTGCCTTCAAAAAAGATATTAGGATATTCTGAATTGACACACTAAGTTGTGAACCCACATTCAACACCTTGTTTGGGTCCTTTGGGTCAACAGGTACTGGTATTGTCGTTTCCACTGGTACCACTCTATTCTCCCATGCACTGGCTTTTCTAGGATCCATCTTTTTCCGTGCTCCGCTGTGCTCGCCAGTGCAGGGTCCGCCCTGTAATTGCTACAAGCTGGTTCTTTGATGCGGACTGGGGTTGTCGCATCCTTTCCCATTTCTCTTTTCCTTGTTTCTCGTAGCTCTGTCAGATAACACTCCCGCCCAGCATCCTGATCCCCTTTTATAACTCCCACTCCATTATCTGTGGGAAATTTAATGGTGAGGCACCATGGGGCCAGAACAGCTTTGAATGCTGCGAGAGTTGGACGGCCAAGGAAAGCATTATAAGCAGAAAATTCGTCGACAATCACAAAAGTTTGCTTGCGGACCACTTTTCTTTCTTCCTCTCCAAGTTCTACAAGCAAATCAACGGTTCCTATCGGCTGTTTTGGCTCCCCAGTTAAGCCAGCGATTTTCTGCGATGAGGCTTGCACATCAGCCATAGGGATCTTCATTTTGTCGAATGTTTTCTTGAAGAGGATATTGCAGGACGCGCCACAATCAATGAGAACTCTTCTGACAATAGCTGGCCCGATACCAGCCGAGATGACTAAGGGATCCAAGGTAGGAGCTTCAATACCTGTGGAATCCTTGGCTCTGAACACAATATCATCATTGAAAGTTTTTTGTTGCTTCAGGGGCATAACACCTTCCAAAACAAATACATCTTCCTCGGTCGGTACATACTTCAAAGCTCGGGTATACCTTTCCATCTCAACCCAGCTCCTTCCTGCTGGGTGAGGTCCTCCCGTAATGACATTGATAATAGGCCTTCCGGATTCATGCCCTGCTGTCTTCTCACTTGTCCTGGGTTGATGAGCAGGAGCTCGTTGCCCCTGACTAGTCGAAGCGGGATTGCTGCTATTCTTTTCCACAAATTGCTGCAGCTTGTTTTCCCTTATCAATTCTTCAATCAAAATTTTCAATTGGCGGCATTCATCGGTATCATAACCGGGTTGATTATGGAAGCGGCAAAACTTTCCGCTTTGTACAGCTTTTTTCCCGGTTCTCAGAACAGGATGTTTAGGATAATCAACAGAATCTTTAGTGGCCAGGTAAATACGCTCCGGCGTATTCGATAAAGGAGTATATTCCGATGGCTTGAAGGAACGAGGCTTCTTCAGATTTTTCTGTTTCTTCCCATCGTTATTTTCCCTTTTCTGTCCTACAGATTCACTCTTGCGTGCAGCAACAATGTTATTTTCATCTTTCTCCAATGCTGCCTTTACCGGTACAGGACGACTTTCCAGGCGTATGAACTCATCTGCTTTCTTGTAGAATTTTTCAAGGGAATTTGGTTCCTTCATGTTAAGCCATTTTCCAAATTCGCTCGACTTGTCGATGGCCCTCATCAGATAGGTCAAGATCATCCGTGGTCCTGCATTGTCTACCTCGGCCAGCGCTATATTAAAGCGATTCAAGAAAGATCTGATAGTTTCCCCTGGATTCTGCTCTAAACTTGACAACGACATGATATCTTTGGCTTTTGAAGCGTATAGTCTGAACTGCTCCTTGAATTTCCGGGTTAGGTCAGAAAACTGATCTATGGACCGAATTGGTAGCTTGGTGAACCAAAGCAGAGCTACACCTTCCAAATATACAGGAAAATATCGACACTTTATTTCATCAGAAGCTCTGGCACCTGTCATGTGCCAATCATACTTATACAAGAATTCGTTCGGATCACTTGTTCCTTTGTAAGCTGGGATAGTTGGAGGGACGAACTTCCTTGGGAACTCAGCCTTTAAGATTCTTTCGGTAAACGGGGTTTTACTTGGAGCGAAACCCCATTCCTTCTCATCTTCATTCCTTTGCATGCTTTCTTTCATGATTTGTCGAACCATTTCAGAAAGATACCCCTCATCATTTCGAGCTTTAGATCCACCAACTTCAGGAAATGTCCGCTCAAAGGGGCTGGCAGCCCTCTCAGGAATGTTTCTTTCTTCATCCTCATGAATGTTGCCAGCAAAGTTCCTTTCATTACCCGTTGGTTGACGGTTTACTCCAAGCAAGTCATTTAACTTATTCAAAATTAGGGCATTTTGGGCATTCTGAGCCTCCAATTGTGCACTTTGGGCATTTATCTGCTGGTTTAGCCCTAAGATTACAGTATCCAACTCCGCTTTTGTAACCCCAACAGGTGGAGTAGCTTGATTAGGTACTGGGGAAGCGGAGGTTCCCTCTTGAACATTTCCAGATCTAACAGATCTACTCTTTCTCCCCGGAGCCATGATTTCAAATAAACTTCTAGTCTTCAGAGAGGTTACTTCAACAAACTTTCGTGGAGCAATGATGATAATTCTCCTTAGTTCAATTCTCAGTGAAAGCACCAAAAATGTTAACGCTAAAATTTGAACGCTAACACCCCGGTGTATAAAGTGTAGTTGTGAAAGCACCACCCGATGATTCGGGAACAGAGTATAAGCAGAAAATTACAGAAAAAGCAGTGAATAACAACGATTTTATAGTGGTTCGGCTCAAGGCAAGCCTGTGTCCACTTTAATTCTGTTTATTGCTAAACCGATTACAACTTTACAACAATCTTCAATTACAATTATGACGAAACAAACAACTAGAACTTTGGTAGAGAAGAATTCTTCGAATCCATGTAGATTGCGTTAGATTTCCCCTTGTAGTTAGTTGAGATGCCTTTCGAACTTGAAGTGTCGGGTCAGTTGAGAATTCAGCAGAGTATTGGCGCTTGAAGTGATTGGCCAAAAGTCCCTTCAATGTTGGAGGTGGTCGCATATATATAGGGGTTTCTGGTGTCAAGTTGTAGGTAGTGACCGAGATGAGTTGGGTCGTAAGCCGCTGCCGAGATAAGCTAGGTTGTAGGTCGCTGCTCCTCACCTATGTACGGCCTATGGTTTAAATGGGAGGCGCATATTCTTCTGGCCCCAAATCCTAAGTCTCAAGTCGCTGCCGAGTTATCGTGACGCACATTGAACTGTTGCACTACTTCCCCCTTCATATCCTTAGGTCGGTCACGACTTATCATGAGCCGTAAGTCGGCCACGAATCAGGTGTGGACCAACTTATTCTTAACAGTTAGGTCGGCAAACAACTTGAGCAGTTAGATCGGAAAACGTGTTAGGTCAGTAGACCTTTATAAGTCCTAGGTCGGGATCTCCTTGAACCTTAAGTCGGCATCATTTCAAGACGTTAGGTCGGAACTTTCTCTAAGGCATTAGGTCGGCATGCTTCTCAAGGCCCTTAGGTCGGCATCCCTTCGTGTCTTGGGTCGGCATGCTTCGTTAAGCCGGAAGAGTGTTAGGTCGTTTATTATCTTGGATCGGTGAGCCACGGCCGAGGCGGGGTTAACACATTGAAACCTAAATGATTGAGCGGAAGGGTAGTGTTTGAAACGATAGCAGGTCTTTAATTAAAAATAGTTGGTAGGATGTTGAATTGTGGGTTTTGGGGAAAAGTAAACGGGTATTGGTCCATTCTTCCTAATTAGTAATTTCGGGGACGAAATTCTTTTAAGAGGGGAGGAATGTGACGACCCGGAATTTCTAAAAATTTAAATTGAAATAATTAATTGATTTTAAATATTTAAAAAGTTAATTTTAACTTGAAATTCAAGGTAACAATATTTACTTAATAATTAAATTATCGAATTATATAGTTAAATATTGAATTATATAATTTGAAATTTGGTAGAATGTTGAATATGAGATTCTAAGCATGTTTAAAAAAAAAATTGAAGGCTTATAAAATTTATAATGATGATACTGAAGATAATAGAATGGTTTGAACTTAATTTAAGGGTGATTTGCTCAGTTTTGAAATCATATCGTTTAAATTGACATTTAAAAATTGCCTTCCGAGGCATAGTCTCGGAATTCGACGAAACCAATTCCATTGGATCCGTAATAGTTAGTTCTTATCGGATTTCAATTTTCATAGCAATCGGAGTTGTCGGTTGACCCTGGCAACTCGAAACGCGTATATTTATTTTAATCGATTTAATTGAATATTGATCGTTTAATTCCGTAACTCGCACATATGTTGGTAAAACCTTTTAAATGCCTGTCGGCATGTCTGATTCGGGGTTTGAGATTTCACGTTATGGTATACAAGATATTTTCATATTTTATTATATTATAATCTCAAGCATACTCAAGAAGCTTCTCAAATATCTATCTTATCCCCGTTCTCCCCTCTCATTTCTGGAAACAGACCGAATCTCAATAAAAAAAAAGAGAATAATGGCCGAAGCCAACCCCTCAAAATTGAAAACGAAGTCATTTTATTCAATTTGTTTGTGACCTAACCCTAAGACGCGTGGAACCTATCGTTCGTTCGCCAATCACCGAGCGCGTCGCGATGTCGCCGTTGGGGGATGGACGCTCGAGGGCGCAGCCAGGAATTGATCGAAGAGGAAGCTATAGCGAAGAGAGCGCGCGTGTCGAATCTAGGCATCGACCCAGGGGTCTCGTCGCTTGCCATTGTGTGCGATTAGAGGTGGTTCAGTCATTGTTCGGGGACGCGACAGTTCTGGACGAGGTGCTAGGGTTTTGGGAAGCTCGAGTTGGATTGTGATGGAAGCGGCAGAGCGGAGTGTAGTTCTACGAGTTCGAGTAGTTAGTTTTGGCGCGGCAGTAGCATGGTCAGGGATGCGTGAGGGCAACGGTGGGGTCTGGTACTGCTCAGAGTCGACATTGGAAGGCTAGACTCGTGATTGTTCGATGGCGAGGTCGACTGTGGTTTATGGAGTTGGGTTCGGGCCTATAAGGTATCGTTTTCTGAATTGATTTAAATATATTTATAGTAAAATAGAAGATTATGAAAAAAATGGGAAGATTAGCTAAAATAAATCATTTGTTAGTTAAATTAAATTTATCAAATGAAGATTAATTATTCAAGCTGTTCGAATATTAATAAGATCATTTAATGTTTATGTAAGGTTTAAATCTGAAAAGAAAACAAGCTGGTTGGAATGGGTTGCAAAAGGCAAAATCAAAGGTGAATAAACCTCACGCTTCTGAATTTTTATTTAAATTTACTGGTTAAATTTAAATGATTGGTTGAATGGTCGAATTGGATTGATGTGCTATATTATATAGTACTATATTGATTGATATTCGGTGATGAATATTTTTGGTAATTGGACTGCTAAATGTTGTGGTTTGCTTGAATATTACGGTACCATAAGTTATCGAAATATATAAATTGGATTTTTGACGAAATGTAAGGGTGTTGAAATGGATGATTAATTAATTCAGTTAATTAATGATTTGAGTTGATAAATTTAGTAATTCAGGGTTTGGATTAATTAATGAAGGTTTAAGTTAATTAATGAAGTGAAATTTGATTTAGAATAATCATTTGGGGGTTTAATAATTAAGTACTTAATGTAATTTATAAAATAGAATTCCCTTGTGTAAATAATTCAAGAGATTAATTAAATAACAAATTACGGTGTAATCAATTACTAATGAAGTAACTAAGAAGATAGTTAATTAAAGGTCGAGGGTGATCGAGAATGATTAACATTGTGGTTGAATTAAAGTAAAATATAATTACTTTATATAATTAATGTAGTAATTAAAAGTCGATTAATTGAGATTAATTAATTCATAATAAGTGACTTATGAGAAGCAAATTAATATAAGTAATTAAGAATTAACGGAATTGATTATAGTTAATTAATTTGTGAAAAAATTAAAGATTTACTCATTGATTTGGTAAGAGAAATTAATATCGTGAAATCAATTAAAGATAATTATTTAAATGTAATTGAAAATATATAAATCCAGGGTGATTAATTAAGCTGAAAATGAAGGATTGTCAGATTAATTGATTTGGAATTAATTAATGATGAATAAAGGAATCTGAGTGATGGAGGTTAGAAATTCAATTAGAATAAATTGAATTGAATTGGAAGTGATTAAATGTGCTTATGAATGATTGAATGGTAATGGATTTTGCGATTAAGTTGATATCTCTGATATGAGAGGTTGTGTATTTCATTTGGATAATGTGGGTTAGGATGACATGAATTTCGAAGAGACCGGGTTCGGGTATTGGGAAATACCCGAAACCACTTCGAATTTATATAAAGTGATTTGTGAAATAAATAGGCTGGAATGAATGATTTAAGTAAATTGGATTATTTTATCTAAGTTTGGTACTTAGAAATTTATGGAATAAGCATTTCCTATGGTAAATTGTGAATTGGATAAGTTGATATATGTTACCCCGGGTGTATATAAGTTGTTTGTTTGGTATTCAATTTTAGTTGGGATTACTCACGTTGGTTTCCAGCCTGACCCGGGTGTTACTTTGATGTAATGCTCGGGTCAGACCGAGTATTACAGATTTTCAGGTTAGGACGTTCTTGTACTCAGGAGGTGAGCAGGATGACAGTATCGCTTAGAATATATCCGCTGTATTTATATTATTGATAATCTGAGACATGTAATTGTAAAAATTCAGTGACTGTATATAATGTGAAATCCGCCGTCCCTTTCAGAAATGAGCGTATTGCTAGTGAAATTTCAAAGAGGAGCTTCGGGACTAAGTATAATGGGAGGTCTGAACCGGTATAAAAATTCTAGTGCAATATCTTTACTTTAATTATTTATCAACATATTTGAATTAGTTATCTTAAGATATAATTATTCAGACTACATAGATCCTAATTTCAGCAATCAAGATATAAGCAACATAAATAAAATGAACAATATATTGTCAAATTTTGGCGACACTATATGGAGAATTGTAGAGTTCGGAAGTAGCTTCGTAACAGAGAAAACGGTTCGCAAATCGGAGTTCGGAGGTGGAAGTTATAAGAGAAAATGTGAAGTGGGCTGAATTGACAGGGTCAGACGTCTGAGGAAAAATTATGACGTCTGACCCTTCAGCAAATATGCAACAGACCTGTTCCAGAGAATGAGATGACCAAAATGGTCAGACGTCTGAGCCTGTGCAGAATTGATTCAGAACCTTTAGTCAGACGTCTGACCAATCTGAATTGGAAAGAAAAATTTTCAATAACTTAACTCAGACGTCTGACTATTTTGGTCAGACGAGGCGACTTTCATCTATTTTTCACGTGTGGACTTGGCGTGAAGATTTGTGATATCTGCAGTGGTAATTTCGAAACATTGCCTAGGTTTTATATTCTCCTATATAAGCTAGCTTCAGATTCTAGATTTACAAGTGCGCAAGCAACTGCAAGAGATTAGCCTCCACAAATTAGGTTTTATCAAAACCTAATTTTCTTCAATTCTCTTCTCCACAAATCAATTTATAATTAGAATTTTGATCACTGTATTCAATCTCTTGTACTCTTCTCATCAATATTAATAAAAGCTCTCTCTTAAAGTGGATGTACACTAACACAACCTTAGTGGAACCACCATAAATCGCTATATGATTTATTTTTCATTATTGCTTTGATTTCTGAATTGCTTGTTTGGAATTGTGATTGTTTTTGGATTAGTTAAGATTGAAATTGAGTAATTGATTGGTTGTTTTTACACTTTTTACCGCGATCCCGTCTTCCACTGTACTTGTGAGGTTTCGATTTGAGTGGTCTCCAGGTGGAATCCCGTCCCACATTTGGTATCGGAGCTTTTGTGTTGGTAGGTGGTTGTAGAAATGCTTGAATCAAGTAGTAACTCAAGTAGTTCTTCAATGTGTACTCCAAGTGGTGTGGCTCCTTATTTATGCGATTCTTACGCAGTTTCAGGATTACAATTGGTAATAGACAAGTGGAATGACGATAATGATTTTGAAAAATGATAATGGAAGATGGAAGCGGTTCTAAGGAGGAATCAGGTGCATCGCGTAGTGTTTGATACACATTTATTGCCAGCGGACATTTCAGATGTTGAGAGAGAGGAGATCGAAGAGTGGACAATCACTACACCTCAACTTGCTATGCGAGAAAATGTTATCTCTGAAATTAGTGGTGAGACAACCGCTAAGGGTATTTGGGACAAGTTGGAAGAGCTGTATATGAAGAAGTCACTGACAAATCGTTTGATCTTATTGCGAACATTCTTCACCTATAAGATGAAGGAAGATACTTCGCTAAAGGCACACTTAAATACATTTGATGATTTGCTAATGAAGACGAAAGCGGTAGATTTGAAGATGAGGAAGAGCAAAAGGCGATAATATTGTTGTGTTCATTACCAGATCGCTATACAGGTTTCTCAAATAGTTTGATCTATAACCGGGATACATTGACTCTTGATGATGTCAAGACGGGTCTTCTTAGAGAGAAGTTGCGGGATCAAATGAAAAAGTTAGGTGATGGAAGTAGTGGTGCTTGGAATGGTCATGGTTTGTTTGTGGACAAGGAGAGGTATGTGAAGAAGGAGAACCGGGGGCGTTTTAAATCAAGGAACGCCGGTTGGAGAGGAAAGTCGAAGGAAAGAAAAGGCAAGTGCTATATTTGTAGGAAGCCCGGTCATTGAAAGAATAAGTGTCCGGACAAGGAGAAGGAAAAGAAGGAAGTAGCATCTTCATCAGTAGCGGTGAAGAGTAGAGTTGGTGAGGGAGATATAGATAATTTGTCGGCAGTAGCATCAGATGTTTTCAATAGCAATTGGGTGCTCGATTCGGGAGCGTCTTACCACATGACGCCAAACATGAATTGTTTTTCTTCTTACATCGACAAAGAAGGAAATTCAATTGTTATGGGAAATGATGCTATTTGTAAGTCGAAATGCATTGGTTCCGCGCAAATTCGGATGTTTGATGGAGTGGTTCATACTCTCACCAATGTGCGCTATGTTCCGGGACTTAGGAAGTCACTTATCTCTTTGGGGCAGCTGGATTCTTTAGGTTGTAAGATCACTGTAGAGAGTGATAGCTCGCGGGTTTTGAAAGGGGCACTTGTGGTGATGAAGGGTGTAAAGACTCATGGTATTTATTTGCTTCAAGGAGCAACTGTAGAAGATGAAACTTGTATATGAGTTGATAGTTCTCGTGGTTTGGATGCGACTAGGTTGTGGCATTTGAGGCTAGGTCATGTCTCGGAGAGGAGTTTGGACGTTCTTCGGAACAGGGAAATGATCGATGGAGAAAGTTTCAACAAGTTAGAGTTTTGCGAATAATGCGTCATGGGAAAGTAAACTGTGACGCCCCACCTCTATACCCACACCAGCCAAGGACACTACGGGGTAATGCCGTCAACTAGCGTGGAGAATAAGGCTGTTGAGGAGCGACCATCTGTGTAATTGCTTTGTGCGAGCACCGAAATGTCAGATAGTTTAAGATGCATTTCATTTCAAGAGGAAATCCGACATGCCGATACAAACTCAAAGCTATTTCGCAGTGGCTATATATAATCTTCAAAAACAAATATAGAAATAAGCATAACACAAATCAGTCGCAGATATCCATATCACAAAGGCGGAAAAAGATATGAATATAACACATGAAAGTGTACATCAGAGTAGTGTCAAACGAGATCCACAATATCACAAAAGAATAGCTACAAGTGTTTCACAAAAGAATAAGTATACATCATAGAGTCTACATCTCGAATGTACACAACAAAATAAACTACAATCTAAGTAGTTAGCCAAAAGTCGGAATAATAATCCAAGATGAGAAGTCAAGCAGAAGCACCTGTAACATCTCGGTCTGACCCGAGTATTATTTAATAAGAAAATAATAAACGGATCAGTCTTACTATACATATCAGATAAAATGATATAGAATAAGAGATATGATCGAAATAAAGGTATGATAACCACAAGGCCATACTATAATAAGTATATAACAAAAATCAACCAAAGATTGGTCGATATCACAAGAATCTTCTCAAAGATAAAAAGAATGTCATACTCTATATTTTTATTTACCAAACCATAAATATTGGCAATTAAATCAATGCCAATTCACAAAATGTTGATGACACACAAATTCACCAATACATAAATATTGATAAAGCTTATCAATGTAAATCACAAAATTGGTGGAACACAAATTCTAGAAATCATCACAAGAAATCCAGAAATCACAAAAAGGGGGGATGCCTATCACAAACGGAAGCATAAAAACTCCCTACACGTGTATCACAAACGGAACGCTAATTCCATGGTTGCTAACCATCACAAATTGAGCCAAAGCTCCACAAACGGCCCGAAGACCATGGGTTGCTACCCCACCAATTTGAGTCGAAACTCCACAAAATGGGGTTTAGTCTCCCTCGCAGACAAAGAGACATCGCACATTGCTAGTCTAAATCACAAAAATGATCGTCATGATCATCAAGAAGTGTCAATTACAGTAAGCTAGTAAATATATGAGCTTAGCTTCATGTCCCATAACCACTAGCTTAACTTAAATATTCACGAACAAATTGTAGATCTCCGCTAGAAAGTTGTCACAAGAGATTCAATTGAACAAGTCCAAGAATTAACCGACGAAGTAAACGCAAGCGTTTCATACCACTTGTTTTACTAAGTCGTTTAATTAGATTTCTCATACGAGTGAGGTAAAGGCTTGTATATACTAATAGATTGGAAAACGGTTTAAGAAACGAGCTTTATAATAAAATAGTGTTGAAATCGTTTTTAATGAAAGAATTTTGATATTTACTACTAGTATTGAAAACCTTTATGTTTTGAAGTGACAAATCATAGAAGTGATTGTAGAAACAATCAATCACAAAAATTCACTTTCGAAGATGTGAATAAAATCCAATGAAATCGATAAAGAACCCATCAAAATGGATATTCTAAAATCCCTAAAAAGGAGTCATCAAAGTCATAATAAATGATAACAACAAATAGGATCATCACGAATCGATTTAAATTGGAAATTCAATCCGAAAAGGCAAACTGGACTGAAACAGCAGGTTCAGTCGACTGAACAGAGTTTTCAGTCGACTGACCCTGTATCTGGAAATTTTTCAGGTTTAGGAAACTTACTGTTTCCAAGTTCATTCGACTGAACAGAACATTCAGTCGACTGAATCATGCCTGGAAACTTTCAGGTTCCAGGTTCAGTCGACTGAACAGAGGATTCAGTCGACTGAATCATGCCTGGGGTGTTTTTCAGCCTATTCAAATGAAGAGTAAACTCTTCCAAAATGCAACCGGACGAACATTGGCTCTAAGGGTTTATGCCAACCGGTAACCGGATCTATATGCTCCTCGACGCATCATCCAAAGCATGGTCAAACATCCATAAAAGGATTTTCACACAAATTTGACTTAAAACCCCAAGAATTGGAATATTCACAAAACCAATCCAAATCAAGAACAAATGCACATGAATAAGTGTTAGGAATTCATACTTAACAACCAAAGATAATTATAGTCATAGATGTGAGATAAAAATCTCACCTTTGAACCCAAAACAAATGAATGAGAAGCTTGAAGACAAGGGAAGATCAACCACACCTCAATCTCAACACAAGAAGCTTGAATCTAAGCTTAAAAGAAGAACATTCCCAAAATTAGGTTTAGGAATTTCTGAAATTGATTAAGAGAATGAGTTGGAGAAGATGAAGAGAAGCTTACCAATGGGTTCTCTTGAATTTGGAGCTAGAAGTTGGATTTTCTAATGAAGACTAGGGTTTTGGAATTTTAGTTTCCCATCTCTCCCACCGTTGATGCTGAAGTGAGAGTGAATGGGAAGGAGTGGTTTAGATTTGAGTATAAGTTAAACATAGGGCTGAACCCAAACCCAAAGTGAAAATGATCAAATTTTTGACTACCTCCAGACATATCAATGTTTATGCTCAAAAAGGTTGCAAACGACATTTTGAACTCAATGGGAGGGGTCTCGAGTCCCAATTCGACTGTTTGCAAAAAAGTGACTTTTTTGACTAAAATCCGATGAACGATAAAATATTTAGATAAAATATTTAAATATAAAAACCGATAAATATGCGGGTTGTTACAGACCCCCCTCCTTAAAGAAATTGCGTCCACGCAATCATAAGGAATAAATGAACTAATAGTAACAACCATAGAAGCATATCAACACAAAAAAAGAAATTCGAAATAAGAAGTTCACCTTAAAGAGCATGAGAGAGTAAGTCCGGATGTGTTCGCTCGATGAATTCTCTAGATTCCCAAGAACAATCCTTAGGATTTGAGGACCGTTGAACTTTAACAAGAGGAACATTTTTATTTCGCAGTCGTTTGACCTCCGAAACAATAATACGAATAGGATGTTGCTCATAAGTTAAATTCAGCGAAACTTCAATTTCTTCCACAACACCGGGCTCAAGAATAGAATCGAAATCTCGAAGACATTTCCGAAGTTGAGAAACGTGAAACACGTCATGGATAGCAGAAAACTGAGCCGGTAATAAGAGGCGATAAGCCATGGAACCAATGCGTTCAGTGATAGGAAATGGCCCAATATATCGAGGCGCTAACTTTCGCGATCGAATGAAACGTACAACACCTTTCATAGGTGAAACCCGAATAAACACCAAATCTCCCACAGAAAATTCTAATTTCCTTCTTCGGCTATCGGCATAGGATTTCTGTCTACTTTGGGCTTCTTTCATCCTAAGGCGAATAAGATCAATCTTTTCTGTGGAATCACGAATAAAATCTAGACCTAAAACCAGCTTTTCACCGGCCTCAAGCCAACAAGAAGGAGATCGGCATGGCCTTCCATAGAGTGCCTCAAAAGGTGTCATACCAATACTAGATTGGAAGCTATTATTATAGGAAAATTCAACAAATTAAATATGATCCTCCCAACTTCCACCGAAATCAAGCACACAAGCACGAAGAAGATGTTCAAGTGTTTGATTCACACGCTCAGTTTGTCCATCGGACTGGGGGTGATAAGCGGTGCTAAAATTAAACTTCGTTCCCAAATCTTTTTGAAGACTCTTCCAAAATCCACTAGTAAACAATGGACCACGATCGTTAACAATAGAAATAGGAACTCCATGCAATTTAACAATTTCTTTGATAAAGAGTTTGGCCAAAAGAGGAACGGTTCGATTGGACCGAACGGGAATAAAATGGGCGGATTTAGTAAGTCTATCAACAATCACCCATAAGCTATCATGACCCGAACGAGAACGGGGAAGGCCATCTATAAAATCCATGGAAATTTGGTCCCGCTACCGAATTGGAATTTCTAAAGGTTGCAATAACCCGCCGGGCCTTTGATGTTCGGCCTTAACGAGTCGGCAAGTCATGTAACGCTTAACGAAGTTAGCGATGTCAAGTTTCATTCCCTCCCAATAATAAAGTCGCTTCATATCCGCGTACATTTTGCTACAACCGGGATGAATGGTGAATTTAGAACGATGGGAATCTTCTAAAATATCTTTGCGAAGATCACTAATATTTGGCATGATAAGTCTACCAAATTTTCGAATACCGCCACGAGAATCAATATCAAAGTCTTTCAAACCTTCAATATCAATTTTATCCTTAAAATTTTGGCCAAGAAGAGCCAAGTCGGGATCTAGCCTTTGAGCTTCAAGAATGCGGTTCAAAAGAGCAGGATGTGCCTCAAGGCTACATAAAACAAGAGAAGGACATAAATCAGAAACACGATCTCGAATCTCACAAGTGGGTAAAATCTCGAGATCATTCCATTCGGATATCATCATGGAAACAACCGCTTGTTGTTTGCGACTAAGTGCATCGGCAACACTATTTCCCTTTCCGGGAGTATAAAGGATATCAAGATCATAAGGTGCATGGAACTCGAGCCAACGTTGTTGATGTAAATTAAGTTCCTTTTGAGAGAATAAATACTTCAAAGACTTATGATCGGTATAAAGAACAAATTACTCTCCTAAAAGATAATGACGCCAAATCCGAAGAGCGAAAACAATAGCCGCGAGTTCTAAATCATGAGTGGCATATCTAGTCTCAGCTGGCTTCAATTGCCTAGAAGCATAAACAATAACACGTTCTTTTTGCATAAGAACGGCACCCAAACCAATGCGACTAGCATCGGTATAAACAATAAAATCTTGGTTTCCATCGGGAATCACAAGGATAGGAGCATCGGAAAGGAGTTCTTTTAATTTCTGGAAAGAAGTTTCACATTTGTCTGACCAAATATATTTAACGCCTTTCTTTGTTAAGCTAGTGAGAGGCACGACAATTTTAGAAAAGTCTTTGATGAAATGATGGTAATAGCCCGCTAATCCCAGAAAGCTACGGATTTCCGTCACACTCTCCGATCTCTTCCAATTTTGAATCGCTTCAATCTTTGAAGGATCCACTGATATTCCGGATTCGGAAATAATATGGCCTAGAAACTTCACACGAGATTGCCAAAAATGGCATTTAGAAAATTTTGCTTTTAATTGATTACTCCTAAGAGTTTTCAACACAATTCGTAGATGCTTTTCATGCTCCTCCTCGGTTTTTGAATACACAAGAATATCATCAATAAAGATGAGAACAAATCGATCGAGGAAGTCTTTAAAAAATCGATTCATTAAGTCAACGAAATAAGCCGGGGCATTCGTTAACCCAAATGGCATAACAAGCCATTCATAAAATCCATACCGAGTATGGAACGATGTCAAAGGAATGCTATCCTCTGCAATACGAAGCTGATGAAAACCGGTAGACAAGTCCAATTGTGAAAAGACTCTAGCACCACTAAGTTGGTCAAATAAATCATCAATCCGAGGTAAAGGATATTTATTCTTGATAGTAAGATCATTAAGCTTGCGGTAGTCAACGCAAAGCCTAAGTGTACCATCGGATTTCCTCACAAAAATAGCTGAAGCTCCCCAAGGCGAGGAACTAGAGCGAATAAATTGCTTCGTCACCAATTCAGATAATTGTTTACGCATCTCCTCATTTTCTTTATTGGACATACGATAAGGAGGACGAGTGATAGGTTGAGCTCCAGGAATGAGATTAATTCTGAACTCAATTGCTCGCTTAGGTGGTAATCCTAAAACGGGCTCAAATATGTCGGAAAATTCATGAACAACGTGAATAAGAGAAATAATATCTTCCTCATCATCATTATCGTCATCATGAGGATTTAAAGAGTATAAAGATGCAACCAAACTGGAATCTGAATCTTTAAGATTAATAGAAATCCGCTTAACAGATTGAGGATGTCGAAGATGAATAGTCCGCTCAGTACATAGGATTTGAGCTTCATAACGGTTAAGCCAATCCATACCCAAAATCATTCCCAAGCCTAAATAACGCATGACATGCAAATCGGCTAGGAAAGAAAAATCACATAAAATAATCTCGACATCTTTACACAATAAACTGAGTGTTGCGGATCCACCAACCGGATTCGCAATTCTCAAAGAAATCATTAAACACATAACATCCAAAGAAAAAGTATCAACAAGTTCTTTTGAAATAAAAGAATGGGATGCACCGGTATCAAAAAGAACACGAATAGGATGATCACAAAACACAATAATGCCATCAAGGATAGTATGAGGAATACCTTGACCACGAGATGTGTTGCCAGGGGCTTGAGCAACATTGATCTTTCCCTCCTTCTTGTTTTGAAGTTTAGGGAATGAATGTATAACATGACCGGAACTTTTGCAGTAGCGACAAGTGAGGGGCTTCGAACACTTATTTGAATAATGGTTATTTGAACCACAATTATAGCATTCTCCACGACTAAAGGTAGGAGTCTTTGCTGCCGTAGATGCTTGCTTACCCTTTTTGTTGGGATGAAGGCCTTTGAATTTGTTGGGCCTTTTCTTGTTGTTGATGCTTGGCTTGGAAGCCACCACTTCAACATCACTTTCCCTATCAGCCTCTTCAAGACAAAGAGCGATATCAATGAGTTGGTCGAAAGGAACCTCTAATTTTAGAAGTAATGGCTTCTTGAGATTTGTGTTTAAGCCATAGACGAACCTCTGGTTCTTCTTCAATGGGGTGTTGATGTATTCAACCCCATATTTGGAAAGCGACTCGAAGGAGGCGACATAATCAGTCACGGAGGACTCACCTTGAACAAGGTCTATAAATCGCGAGCCAATGTCACTTTCTCTGTTTCTGGTACAAATTTCAACTCGAAGCGTTCCCGGAATTGCTCCCAGGTGAGATCTGCTTCATTAATCTCAGAATTAAGAAGTTCGTACCAGTCCAATGCTCTCTCTTGGAGCATACTGGAGGCCACCTGAACTCGGTGAAGATCAACAAGGTTCATACGAGAGAAGATTCGATCGCATGTCCTTAACCAAGCCTGGACCTTGTTAATAGCTTCAGAACCTCTGAGTGCTTCCCATCCAAATTAGTGTAGTCGTGGCACATGCGTGCAAATCCAGATTTAGGGTGAGTAGGCTCTGGAATAGGTCCGGCCGCTTGAGCATTCTTCACAAGATCAAGAAGTTGTTGGGCAGACATAAATACTCCATCCTGGGGAGTAGCACTAGATTGACCGGCGCTGTGACGGCCTGGTCTAACCATTTCTCTTCTTTAAGAAAGAAAGAATGAAGAGGGACAAGGTTATTCACAAAATGAATATCAAACAATGATGATTGATAAAACAAGGAATCAAAAAAGAAAATAGGATAGAACGGTACGAAGACACGAATTAAATCCTAATGCACGACTCCTAAGATGGACTTAGGACGATGATCCTTGTTAAGTTATACTACATTGTTCCGAAGTTTCGCTCTGATACCAAGCTGTGACGCCCCACCTCTATACCCACGCCAGCCAAGGACACTACGGGGTAATGCCGTCAACTAGCGTGGAAATAAGGCTGTTGAGGAGCGACCATCCGTTTAATTGCTTTGTGCGAGCACCGATATGTCACATAGTTTAAGATGCATTTCATTTCAAGAGGAAATCCGACATGCCGATACAAGCTCAAAGCTATTTCACAGTGGCTATATACAATCTTCGGAAACAAATATAGAAATAAGCATAACACAAATCAGTCGCAGATATCCATATCACAAAGGCGGAAAAAGATATGAATATAACACATGAAAGTGTACATCAGAGTAGTGTCAAACGAGATCCACAATATCACAAAAGAATAGCTATAAGTGTTTCACAAAAGAATAAGTATACATCATAGAGTCTACATCTCGAATGTATACAACAAAATAAACTACAATCTAAGTAGTTAGCCAAAAGTCGGAATAATAATCCAAGATGAGAAGTCAAGCAGAAGCACCTGTAACATCTCGATCTGACTCGAGTATTATTTAATAAGAAAATAATAAACGGATCAGTCTTACTATAAATATCAGATAAAATGATATAGAATAAGAGATATGACGGAAATAAAGGTATGATAACCATAAGGCCATACTATAATAAGTATATAACAAAAATGAACCAAAGATTAGTCGATATTACAAGAATCTTCTCAAAGATAAAAAGAATGTCATACTCTATATTTTTATTCACCAAACCATAAATATTGACAATTAAATCAATGCCAATTCACAAAATGTTGATGACACACAAATTCACCAATACAAAAATATTGATAAAGCTTATCAATGTAAATCACAAAATTGGTGGAACACAAATTCTAGAAATCATCACAAGAAATCCAGAAATCACAAAAAAGGAGGAGGCATATCACAAATGGAAGCATAAAAACTCCCTACACGTGTATCACAAACGGAAAGCTAATTCCATGGTTGCTAACCATCACAAATTGAGCCGAAGCTCCACAAACGGCCCGAAGACCATGGGTTGCTACCCCACCAATTTGAGTCGAAACTCCACAAAACGGGGTTTAGTCTCCCTCGCAGACAAAGAGACGTCGCACATTGCTAGTCTAAATCACAAAAATGATCGTCATGATCATCAAGAAGTGTCAATTACAGTAAGCTAGTAAATATATGAGCTTAGCTTCATGTCCCATAACCACTAGCTTAACTTAAATATTTACGAACAAATTGTAGATCTCCGCTAGAAAGTTATCACAAGAGATTCAATCGAACATGTCCAAGAATTAACCGACGAAGTAAACGCAAGCGTTTCATACCACTTGTTTTACTAAGTCGTTTAATTAGATTTCTCATACGAGTGAGGTAAAGGCTTGTATATACTAATAGATTGGAAAACGGTTTAAGAAACGAGCTTTATAATAAAATAGTGTTGAGATCGCTTTTAATGAAAGAATTTTGATATTTACTACTAGTATTGAAAACCTTTATGTTTTGAAGTGACAAATCATAGTGATTGTAGAAATAATCAATCACAAAAATTCACATTCGAAGACGTGAATAAAATCCAAAGAAACCGATAAAGAACCCATCAAAATGGATATTCTAAAATCCCTAAAAAGGAGTCATCAAACTCATAATAAATGATAACAACAAATAGGATCATCACGAATCGATTTAAATTGGAAATTCAATCCAAAAAGGCAAACTGGACTAAAACAGCAGGTTCAGTCGACTGAACAGAGTTTTCAGTCGACTGACCCTGTACTTGAAAATTTTCCAGGTTCAGGAAACTTTCTGTTTCCAGGTTCAGTCGACTGAACAAAAGATTAAGTCGACTGAGTCATGCCTGGAAACTTTCGGGTTCCAGGTTCAGTCGACTGAACAGAGGATTTAGTCGACTGAATCATGCCTGGGCTGTTTTTCAGCCTATTCAAATGAAGAGCAAACTCATCCAAAATGCAACCGGACGAACATTGGCTCTAAGGGTTTATGCCAATCGGTAACCCGGATGTATATGCTCCTCGACGCATCATCCAAAGCATGGTCAAACATCCGTAAAAGGATTTACACATAAATTTGACTTAAAACCCCAAAAATTGGAATATTCACAAAACCAATCCAAATCAAGAACAAATGCACATGAAGAATTGTTAGGAATTCATACCTAACAACCAAAGATAATTATAGTCATAGATGTGAGATAAAAATCTCACCTTTGAACCCAAAACAAATGAATGAGAAGCTTGAAGACAAGGGAAGATCAACCACACCTCAATCTCAACACAAGAAGCTTGGATCTAAGCTTAAAAGAAGAACATTCCCAAAATTAGGTTAAGAATTTCTGAAATTGATTAAGAGAATGAGTTGGAGAAGATGAAGAGAAGCTTACCAATGGGTTCTCTTGAATTTGGAGCTAGAAGTTGGATTTGCTAATGAAGACTAGGGTTTTGGAGTTCTAATTTCCCATCTCTCCCACCATTGATGCTGAAGTGAGAGTGAATGGGGAGGAGTGGTTCAGATTTGAGTATAAATTAAACATAGGGCTGAACCCAAACCCAAAGTGCAAATGATCAAATTTTTGACTAGCTCCAAACATATCAATGTTTATACTCAAAAAGGTTGCAAACGACATTTTGAACTCAATGGGAGGGGTCTCGAGTCCCAATTCGACTGTTTGCAAAAAGTGACTTTTTGGATTAAAATCTGACGAATGATAAAATATTTAAATAAAATATTTAAATATAAAAATCGATAAATATGCGGGTTGTTACACAAACTAAAGTTCCATTCGGTGAAGAAAAGCATGATTCGAGAAGGGTTCTTGAGTATGTTCATACGGATGTTTGGGGACCGGCTTCTATAGCTTCTTTAGATGGAACTCGCTATTATATTTCTTTTATAGATGACTTTTCTCGAAAAGTTTGGGTGTATGTAATGAAGGCCAAGTCGGAGGCATTTGCAAAGTTCAAATCATGGAAGGCTCTTGTTGAGAATGAGAGTGGCAAGTCTTTGAAGGTTCTAAGATTCGACAATGGCAGAGAGTATGTTTCTGGAGAATTTTTGGAGTTTTGCAAGCATCACGGTATTTGGAGGCATTTTTCTACACCTGAAGATCCACAGTCGAATGATGTTGCTGAAAGGATGAATCTTACTCTACTTGAGAAAGCTCGATGCTTGAGATTGACATCGGGTTTGACGAAGGGATTTTGGGCTGAAGCTTTTTCAACCGCGGTGCATATTATTAATCGAATTCCATGCTCAGCTATTGGTAACAAAATTCCGGAGGAAGTGTGGAAGGAAAAGAGCATTGACTTGAGTTATCTTCGTGTGTTTGGTAGTCTTGCTTATGTGCATGATCCGAGAAATGATAAGTTTGAACCTAGAGCTTTCAAGCGGATTTGCTTGGCTGTACAGATGGATTAAAATGCAATAGGATTTGGAATCCGGAAACAAAGAAGGTAGTGAATTCTCGTCATGTACTTTTGATGAGTCGGCGATGTTCAAGGAGAATGTGAGCTTATCGGATGTTCCGAATTTGGCCTTGAAGATTCTGCTTAAAAAAAATTCAAAGAACGTGATGTGAAAAGGAAGTTGCTTGCTCTTGAAGAACGTGATGTGAAAAGGAAGTTGCTTGCTCTTGAAGATTCTGCTTAAAAAAAATTCAATTTTTAATTGAACGAGATATACATCAATATATTTCTTAAGGACGCGTGGCCAGAAAAGAACGTCAAGTGTCGAAAGGAAGCAACGTGCAACTTGTCTTGTGCAAACCATTTTTATATTAAATTTTCGATGTAAATTTCAGCGTGTTTATTTCTTGTACAATCACTTGACAACTCCAAACGCTACAAAAATTTGAAATCCGATAATAATACAATATTACAGATCCAATGAAACTAGTTTCATTGAAATCTGAGACTGTGCCTCGGAAGGCTATTTTTAAATATCGATTCAAACGATATACTTTCAAAACTGAACAAATCATTCTCAAATTCAATTCTGAAGCTTCTATTATGTTCAGTATTATCAATATGAATTTTTCTAAGCCACCAAATTATTTATAACAAGCTTAAAATTGAATATTGAATATTTTACCCAACTTCGATAAATTAAATTCAATAATTTAATCGCCAAATTCATAGTTATATTTGAAATTCAAGCTAAATCATCGTACAAATATTTAAAATCAATTAAATATTTCAATTTCAATTGTCCAAAATTCTGGGTCATCACAATCCAATTACGAACCTTTCTTCCATTCAGCTCAAAAATTGATCAATATCTACTTAAAATCTCAAAACATACCAGGATTACTAGTGGGATTACTTCTATCAAGTATTTAGCATCAATTTGAAGGTAAAATTCTAGTTTAAACTCAAACCCTAGCTCAATTTTTGGGTATTTTCATATTCTACTTTTCACATGTCCATCCTTTCATTTTTATGCTTTATTATGTCATTAGTATTTGTGTAGTAATTGATTATTCTAAAATTAATAATGTTTTGTTTTTTAGAAGTATGCCGGATTTCATCCCAATTATTTGCTACTTTGATGGAAAATTGGCTATAAAAGAAAACAATACACCGATATATGTTGGTGGTAAACAAAAAGGTTCAAAAGTTAAAAAAATTGCTCCTATCATGAACTAAAAGAAACGGTGTATAGGGTGACAAAAATTAATTCACAATAATATGATGTAAAACTAGTAAGCAAGTGAGTTACTGATTCTGGATCTTCTGTTATCGACGTAAATGATGATGAAGATGTCGATGCTATGTTTTCCGTTAATATGAACGTGATAGAATTATTTGTAATAAAAGAAGAGTTGAGACATTTTGAAGATGCAATTACCACTAATTTGAACCAACATTCTACTAGAATTCTTGGTACTATTCCGAGTTATCCTTATCAGAGCAATCCAAGTTCAGTATTTCCTACTTGTGTGAATACAAAGTAATTTGTTAAAGTATTTACATTCGAGTAGTTGAAATTTATAGTGTTTTGATCTCATACTCTTTTTTTCACAGTTCTACGGTGCATCCGGGTGGTTCAAGCTCTAGATTGGCAAATAATCAATTTTTACACTCCGTTCCTTCAAATGCTAGAGAGGTTAACAATGCTGATGGAGGTTGTAGTTCACCGCATATAGATAGTATGCAAATTGCTTCAATGGATAATGATATGTCATGGATGGATAATATGGAAGTTAACAATGAAGCGCTAGAGTTTGAAATTAATCATGAGAAAGAAAATGAAAATAATGAAGCATCTTTGGTGGAAGAAGAAGATGATAACGATGAACATATGGAATTTGAGATGCCTTTGACAGATGATTTATGTACTGCGAAAATTATGGCGGCACCATTGATTGAAAATGTAACTTTTATTAGAGATGTTTTTACCTCAGAATGAGTTGATTCTGGTTTTCATGTGGGAATGCAATTTCAAACAAAGGAAATACTTATTCAGCAGTTAAGTGAGTGGTCCATCAAGAATTCTGTTTCTTTAAAACCTATAAAATCTCGCAAAACAGAATACACCGCGATTTGTAGTGTTGATAAAAATTGCCATTGGAGAATACATGCAATTGTCCCCAAAAAATCATTGACGGATGGTGGGAAATTAGAAAATATGATGAAATTAGAAAATATGCTGGAAATTGTAACAACCCGCATATTTTACGATTGAGTATTTAAATATTTTATTTAAATAATTCATCGTTGGTCGGATTTTAGTCCGAAAATCTACTTTTTGCGAACAGTCAAATTAGGAATCGAGACCACCCCCATTGAGTTCAAAATGACGTTTGCGATCTTTTTTAGTATAAACTTCGATATGTTTGGAGATAGTAGAATTTTGCTACTTTTTCACTTAGGACTTTGGTTTTGTTTCAGCTCATTAGACCCAAACTTCAACCCTCTTCTCTTTATTACTTCATTTCTATTTCCTGATACTCAAGCTTTAGCAACAATGGAGAAAGGAATGAGAAATTAAACCAAGTCCTAGTTTCCATTTGCAAATCAAGTTCTAGCTCCAAATTTATAGAAGAAGCTTTGGTAAGCCTCCTCTTCTTCTTCTTCAACTCATTCTCTTACCTATTTCAGAAATTCCTAAACCTAATTTAGGAAATGTTTCTCTTTTAAGCTTAGATTCAAGCTCTTTGGGTTGGAATTGAAGAGTGATTGTCCTTGCCATTGCTCTATAGCTTCTTCTTTATAGTTTTGGGTTTAAAGGTGAGATTTTTATCCCACATCTTAGTCTATAATTATCTTCGATTGTTAGGTATGAATTCCTAACACTTATTCTTGTGCAATTGATTTTGGTTTAGACTGATTCGGTGTATATTCCAATTTTCGGTGTTTTGAAATCAAAATCTATGAAAATATTATTATGGATATTTGGACATTGATATTTGAGGCGTATCGAAGAGCCGTTAAGGCAGGGTTGTCGCGTGGCGTAAATCCTTAGTCGTCATTTGCTCGTCCGATCGCTTCCGATATTCATTTGGCCATTTTCGGTCGAGGTTCAGGAAACGCTCTGAATTCCAGTTTCAGATGTCTGAATCTGGAATTTCAGACGTCTGAATCGGCTCGATTTCAAACAGAAAGGAAATAGGCTAAAAATGCCTATTTCAGGCGTATAAAACATTTGGTTCAGACGTCTGAATTACGTTCTGGAAAACTTCTAATTTTCCAGATTCAGACGTCTGAACCACCTATTTCAGACGTCTGAATCTGCTGTGTTTTGCCTGCTTGCCTATTTTGTTTAAGAATTCCAATTTTATCGATTCGTGTTGATTCTGATTTGTTGCAATCATTTATTATCGACTTTGATGGCATTTTCTTCGGGATTTTTGGGAATATCCATTTTGATGGATTCGGTATCGATTTCTTTGGATTTTATTCACGTCTTTGAATGTGAATTTTGGTGATTGATTGTTCTACAACCATTTTTGTGATTTGTCACCTTAAAAATATAAAGGTTTTCAATACTAGTAGTAAATATCAAAACTCTTTTATCAAAACAATTTCAACACTATTTTATTTCAAAGCTCGTTTCTTAAACCGTTTTCCAATCTACTAGTATATACAAACCTTTATCTCACTCGTATGAGAAATCTAATTAAACGACTTAGTAAAACAAGTGGTATAAAACGCTTGCGTTTACTTCGTCGGTTAATTCTTAGACTTGTTCGGTTGAATCTCTTGTGACAATTTTCTAGTGGAGATCTACAATTTGTTCGTAAATATTTAAGTTAAGTCAGTGGTTATGTGACATGAAGCTAAGCTCAAATATTTACTAGCTTAGTGTAATTGACTCTTCTTGATGATTGATGATGATCATTTTTGTGATTTAGACTAGCGATATGCTATGTTTCTTTGTCCACGTAGGGGATGGTATCTCGTTTAATTGAGTTTCGTCTCATTTCTTTTATAGGCTAACGACCTATGTATTATTTGGAGTTTCAACTCAATTTTTTTGCGCTAGCGACCCATGTTCTTTTATGGAGTTCGGTCCATCAGACGTACCTTTGTACTACGTTGTTGCACCAGCTTATCAGGATCATCGGGCGTACCATTGTACTACGTCGTTGTTTCGAATTATTCGAGTTTCAGGTTCCTCGGGCGTACCGATATTGTACTACGTCGTTGCACCGGCTCTATGGTTAGCGACCATGGGATAGCATCCCGTTTGTGATACACGTGTTGGTGAGTTTCATGCTCCCGTTTTGTGACAGGCCTCCTTCCTTTTGTTATTTCTGGATTTCTATTGATGATTTCTAGAATTTGTGATCCACCAGCTTTTATGATTGGCATCGATATGATGTCAGTATTTTTGACGTGGTGAATAAAACTAAAGAGAATGACATTCTTTTGATCTTTGAGAAGATTCTTGTGATATTGATTAATCTCTGGTTGATTTTCAATTACATACTTATCATAGTATGGCTTTATGTTTATCATACGTTTTTGTCATATCTCTTATTCTATATCATTTTATCCGATATTTATAGTTAGAGTGATCCGTTTATTATTTTCTTATTAAATAATACTCGGGTCAGACCGAGATGTTACAGGTGCTTCTGCTTGACTTCTCATCTGGGATTATTATCCTGATTTTTGGCTAACTACTTAGATTAGTAGTTTTTGGTTGTATACATTTGAGATATAGACTCATTGATGTATACTTATTCTTTTGTGTCGCACTTGTAACTATTCTTTTGTGATATTGTGGATCTTGTTTGACCACTACTCTGATATACACTTTCATGTGTAATATTCATATCTGTTTCCGCCTTTGAGATATGAACTTCTGTGACTGATTTATGTTATGCTTATTTCTATATTTGTTTCCGAAGATATTATAGCCACTGTGTAGTAGCTTTGAGTTTGCATCGGTATGTCGGATTCCCTCTTGAAATGCAAGTTATATTTCTATTTGGCATATCGGTACTCGCACAAAGCAATTACATGGATGGTCGCTCCTCAACATCCTTATTCTCCGTGCTAGTTGACGGCATTACCCCGTAGTGTCCTTGGCTAGCGTAGATATAGAGGTGGGGCGTCACAGCAATCATACTTGTGTTAATCCGATTATTAATTTAAATCATAAACAAGCTACAAGAAGGTTTATTGCTAATAAAATACTTCTTTTTGTGAAATCGGATTTGAATACCACTCCTTTTGCGATTCAAGTGCTAATGTCTGAAACTTTTTTTTATCAAAATTAGCTACTTCAAGGCGTATAAAGCATCGCGTAAAGCACTTGAGAGAGTTTTTGGAGATTGAAAAACATCGTATGCTGAGTTACCACAATGTTTAGCCACATCAAAAAACATAATCCAGGAACAGTTTTCAAAGTTGATGTCGAAAGAATCACCAATGATAAAGTTCTTTTTAAGAGTACATTTTGGGCATTCGGTGCATCTATTGAGAGTTTTGCACATTGTCGACCGTTGATATACATTGATGGCACTCATCTATATGGTAAATATCAAGGTACGTTGCTAGTTGCGATTGGAGTAGATGCAAATGATGGTTTATTTCCATTAGCATATGCAATCGTAGACTCTGAATCAAAAGATAGTTGGGATTGGTTTCTTAGATGCATGTACTACTATATACATAGTGTTCGCAATAGGTGTTTAACTTTTATATCCGATCGAATGATAGGTAAACCGAGAGCGTTAGATAATTGGCCACAAGAACACCATCACCGCTTTTGTGCTAGACATCTCAAAGCCAACTTTTAAGTTTCTGGATTTACTCAAAAAAAATTGGTAGACTTGTTTTATTGATGTGCTAGTGCTATAAATGATTTGCAGTACAAAGAGTTAAGAGGACACTTGAAAACTATTGCTCCAGATGCACATGCTTGGATTGAAAGGAGTTTACGAGGTGTAGAGGGAAATTGGGCTCTATGTAAGGATAATGATGGAAGATTTATGATGACGACGAAAAATGTGTCTGAAAGTTTTAATGGAGTTCTAAGAGGTGCTCGTGCTTTGCCAGTTAAGTCGTTAGTAGTAAGTACGTTTTATCGTCTAAACGACTATTTCGTGAAACGTCGTTCCGATGCCGAGGGATTTGAAACGCAAATGATCCAAAAGTCAAAACTATTTTAGCCAAAAGAGCAAAACAAGCAAGATATTGTGGAATTGTTATATTCAATCAAACCGAATGGCAAGTGAATGATCAAGTTGGAAAAGCGTTTACAGTGACATTACAGGATAATATATGTAGTTGCACTTGCAACATACCTTTATTGCAAAAGTTGCCATGTTTGCATGTGATCGCTACTTGTGCTCGAACCATTAGAGGTGCGAATAGATCATATTACGATTTTTTCTCAATGTGGTTTTTAGTGCAAAATTATAGAGCAACTTACGCTTCAAGTTTTCATCCTATTCCAGATAGTAGATATTGGGATGCGTATCACGGTCCGACCATATTGCCACCGCCTAAAAAAAAGATGGGACGTCTAAGGTCGACAAGAATCAAAGGCACGATGGATAAAATGGAAGGAAGTAAACAAAATACTTGTAGCAAATGTGGTCAAAAAGGACATAAAAGATCAACTTGTCCGTCCAAATAATTTGCATATTTTGTAGCGAATGATTTGAACGTATGTTGTAGTGAATGATTTGAACGTATTTTGTAGTGAATGATTTGAACGTATTTTGTAGTGAATGTTTTTCTTCAATTTGTATGTTGTCTGTTAGCTGCAGTTTGTTCAACGATATTTGGAATTTGACAAATTTGTATGTTGTCTGTTAGGCAGCACTTCTCTGTTAAATGCTTGGGCGCATTTCGCAGGTGAGCCTTTGAAATTTGACAGAGGCGCACTTACAAAATGCGCCCATATCTGAAATTGCCTGGACTCATTTCGCAGGTGCGTCCTTGTAATTTTGCAAAGGCACACTTACGAAATGCGCCCCGTGCTGTCTATATACCAAGGCAGCCAGCCTTTCTTCCTCACTTTACCATATTCCACCCTTCCACTCAAAATCCCTAAAACCCCAAATTTTCTAAATTCTCAACCCCAACATCAATTGCAATTATTTCTTCGTCAAATCTGCTAAAAAATGGAAGGATCGTCATCATCTTCTCAAGTTAGAGGTATAATCTTCAAATTAGAAGTATACACCCTTGTTTATCAATTTGGAATTTTGTTTATCAATTTAGTTCGTATCTTAAAAATGTACATCGAAGCACTTATATTCATTTACGTCAAAGCAATTACATTCAAAATGAAATCGAAGCAATTACATTCAATTACATTTCGAGATACATGACTTCGTACTGGTCGATTACTCGAAGATTCATTGTTGCAGATCGGACTTCACAGGAATGAGCATACACTGCTCGTGCACCGCTTGAGCGAGATGCGGTAAATCTTCACATTATCGTGATATTTTTAGTTTATTCACTTGAATTATATTTCTAATTTTGAATAAATAACTACAACTTGTAGGTCGATGTACTAGAGACGGTATGAGGAGGGTTAGATAATGTCGAACATGGTAGAGTACCAGAACGAGAAGTCCAACCACGGTGTCTTGATTTGAAGAAACTTATTGACACGCTCCTTTGTAGAAATCGATTAACACGGCCAAGCTCTTCCGAACAAGCTATGCAAACTAGAGAGCAAAGAACTAAAAGAAGGAAGGAAACACACCAATCGCAACCTGCTGGACCTTCTCAACCCTCACCTACTCAAAACGATCCAACTCAACCATGAGTACTTCTATTTTTAGTTTACTATTAGTTAGCTTTTGTAATCGAACTATAACTTCTGCTTTAATTCGAATGTAATCGAATTTTAATTATGTTATGCTAGAACTTATTTAATGGTAGTTTTATTTGTTGGCTTTCATGTTGATAAACGTTTGCTATCATTTAAGATTATGCATTTGGATTTGGATTTTGTGTATTTGAATTTGAATTGTTTAAAATTAGTTTGCTGTCCAGGTTTGGACAGAAAGATTTGCACTGGCGCATTTCGCAGATGCGCTAGTGCAAATTTGTAGGGGCGCATTTTTGAAATGTGTCTCGTAATAGTTTTTTTTAAAAAGGCCAGCTCATCGCTGAGCTGGCCAAAAGTAGCCTATATCTGCAAATAGTTTTAAAACCAGCACATTCATGCACATAGTTTTGAAAATCAGTCTCTTTTGAAAATTTGTCCTAAAAAATGATAACATAAAAAAACATGCACCGATAAATCACTATCAGCGTTATTATCGTTGTGGTGATTCTTACAGTTATTATGATAATAATTTGTTGTTCACCAAAAGTAATATCTTGCTTAAGCTTAAATACAACCACATACCAATAATTGTTTTTTGTCATCTACAAAATCTGGATGGCTGCTCAAGTTGTTTTTGAGATATTCTGCAGTTCTAGAAACTCCATGGCCTAAATTCAGGAATAAATATACCTGATTAGTCACAAAGAGGAAAATGGTATTCACTATGTTTACATGGCAAGATAGAATGATCTATCATCGTATACACCAAATAAGGCAACCATCTGATCGTTGCCCTCAAATATCCTTGTCTTGTAGAAATCTTCCAGCATAGCTCATTTTCCTATAAAAGTAGAATAGCCATAGTTGAATCCTATAATAATGTTCATATATAGAGGCTATATATGTACCTATCGATTTATGATATGGATAAATTTAAAATTGGATTTAAATCGATTAAATACTGATTGGGTTTGGAAAGTTTTATAGGCCTATTTGACCCATATCATGGTCGGCCAAAGGGGAAGGGGAAGGGTGAGTTTTGAATGGGAAAAAAAATCGGTTTTTGAATTGGATTAAAAAAAAGTGTAAACAAGGAGATCTGGATCTCCACATTTTACTCAATTCTGATGTCTATTTATTTTGATAATGTTTTATTTTTACCATTATTTATAATCGTATATATGTTGGGGCGGGATTCCAACTGGAGACCGCTCAAATCGAGACCTCACAAACACAGCGGAAGACGGGATCGTGGTAAGAAGTGTAAAAACAACTAATCAATAACTCAATTCCAATCTCAACCAATCCAAAACAATCACAATCCCAAACAAGCAATTCAGAAATCAAAAAAATAACGAAAAATAAATCACACAGCGATTTATAGTGGTTCCACTAACGTGGCGTTAGTGTATACATTCACTTCAAGAGAGAGCCTTTATTAATATTGATGAGAAGAGTACAAGAGATTGAATACAATGATCAAATATCTAATTAGAAATTGATTTGTGGAGAAGAAAATTGAAGAAAATTAAGTTTTGATAAATCCTAATTTGTGGAGGCTTAATCTCTTGCAGTTGCTTGTGCACTTGTAGATCTAGAATCTGAAGCTAGCTTATATAGAAGAATGGAAATCCTATACAATGTTCTGAAATTGTCCCTGCAGATATCACAAATCTTCACGCCAAGTCCACATGTGAAAAACAGACAGAAGTCGCCTCATACGTCAGACGTCTGACTTAAGTTATTGGAAAATTTTCTTTTCAGCTCAGACGTCTGACTAAATGTTCTGAATCAATTCTGCACAGACTCAGATGTCTGACCCTTTTGGTCAAATGTCTGACCTCATTATCTGGAACAAGTCTGGTGCAGATTTGCTTAAGGGTCAGATGTCAGAATTTTTCCTCAAACGTCTGACCATGTCAACTCAGCCCACTTCACATTTTCTCTTATAACTTCCACCTCCGAACTCCGATTTGCAAACCGTTTTCTCCGTTACGAGCTACTTCCAATCTCTACAATTCTCCATATAGTGTCACCAAAATTTAACATTCCACCTCGACACTATATCCATCTCCAACTTCAATGGTACCATACCATCAACGACAATCGATAGCACCAACTATCACTTCCTCTACCTTCAACCAAACATGAATGCTTTCCTAATGAGCTCCGACAAAGCCACCGCCCATTGCACTCCACCAACGAGCTCAAGAAAAGCCCCTGTCCGCTAATGAAATGTTGAAAACATCCAAATTCTAAGCTATCTCACCAAAGACTAGCACTTACCAAGAAGATAGAACCTCAATCTCTCACCGGTACTCTTCCTCATCTACCACTAAGCTCCTTCCTTAACCGTGCCACCCTGTGGCACCTAGCACTTCTCTAAGTGAATCAAGTTCGAGCAATGCTCGAACTTCCCAACCGACAATGCCTTAGTGAACATGTCTATCGCTTTATCCTTTGTGTGCACTTTCCGAAAATATACTTGCTTATCCTCATCATGGCTACTAGAAATGACTCTCTCATCTCAATACGCTTAGTCCGTGAGCTAAACGCCAAATTCTCTGCCAAGTGAATAGCACTCTGGCTATCACATCGAACATAAATACTATCATGCCTGAATCTCAAGTCATACAACAATCGCTTCAACTAGAGTGCCTCCTTCGTCGTCTCCGCCGTGGCTATCAACTTCGCCTCCATAGTAGATAAAGCAACTACGGTTTGCAATCTAGATCTCCAACTTATGACTGTAACCCCAAGTGTGAAGACATATCCGAAAGTTGATTTTCTTCGATCCCTATTACCGGCGTAGTCCGAATCACAATAACCAGCCAACTTGCAATCCATCGTCTTACTATCATAAAAAACAAGACCATGAGACGATGTGCCTCTAAGATATCTCAATATAAGCTTCACGGCTTCCCAATGCGATTTTTCCGAATTAGCCATATATCGACTAACCATCCCGATGGCATTTGCAATATCGGGCCTTGTACACACCATCGCATACATTAGACTACCAACCGCATTAGCATATAGCACCTTTGCCGTATAAGCCTTATCTTCCTCCAAGATAGGTAACCATTTACTCGAAAGCTTCATATGCAAAGGTAAATGTGTATTTGACGACTTTGCATTCTCCATGCTTAACCGGTAAAGCACTTTTTCAGTATACTCCTTTTGAGTTAGTTTCAACTTAAAATGCTTTCGATCCCTTACAATTTCCATGCCCAATATCCTTTTTGTTTCTCCAAGATCCTTCATTTCGAACTCTGATTTCAAGCTCAGTTTTAACTTGTTGATTTCATTCTTATTCTTAGAAGCAATGAGCATGTCGCCCACATACAAACGTAAATACACCCAACAATCATTTTTCAACTTCCTGAAATAAACAAAAGCATCCTTGATGCTTCCATCAAAACCGTTTTCAAGCATACAATGATCAAACCTCTTTTACCATTGTCTAGGTGATTGCTTCAAACCATATAGTGATTTTTTCAACTTGCAAACCAAATTTGACTTACCATCCACAATAAAACCTTCCGGTTGCTCCATGTAGATGTTTTCATCTAAGTCTGCATGCAAGAAGGAAGTCTTCACATCAAGTTGCTCCAACTCCAAGTCGTGAATAGCAACTATAACAAGTAATATCCGGATAGAAGTATGGCGCACAATCGGTGCGAATATCTCATCATACTCCTTTTCCTTCCTTTGTGCAAAACCATTAACCACCAGCCTAGCTTTGTATCTCTCGTCGTCCTCCACCTTGTATATCTATTTGTGCCCAATAGCAAGGTTTCCTTTAGGTAGTGGAACCAAATATCACGTTTGATTCTTCAATAATGATTGCATCTCTTCCACCATAGCACAAATCCATTTCAAGCTATCACTCGACTCCATGACGTCATAGGTCCATCGGCTCATCTTGGACTACATGAAGATATTTAGTACGTTGTGAGCGTTATAAAACACTCACCTTGATTTCAATGCAGTTCCAGCGCTTTATTTCGAATAAAATTAAACGAGCGTTTAATTTTACCCGAAATTTTCACTATCTCCAAATGATTCCAATCTAGCTCCATTGCGTAGTGCTCGTCAATATGATTCCAACGCAAAAGGTTTCGTGCGTTTTCGACCTCGTATGAAAAAGTTATGCTATTTTAAAGATTGAATGATAATTAAATATAATTTTTAATCTACAATTTCTATTTTTTTTTTCCCAGAATCAAATCTGACCGTCCCTCCCTCTACCATCAGATCTGGACCGCCCCCCACCTTCTTCCCTTCTCACGTTCATGCTCCAGAACTTAGCCGTGCCCAAGAACCCATAGCAAGCAACTAGGGTTTGGAATTGCCACCACCACGCTCGACGAGAAGTTGATCAGCTAGCGCCAAATGGAAGCTCCTCTCCCCCTCTACCTTCGGCCGCAACCATGGTGAACTCGGCCCCCCTCTCTCTTGAAAAGGGTGAAAAACGCAGCGACTTTGAACGCGATTTCCCGTCGATCCGTGACTCCGTTTCCGATCTCCACCGTTGAATAGCTAGATCTTGATGCACTCTACAACTTTGTAGTTGAGAGTTTTTGCTAATTGTTGATGGATTGAGAGGAAAATGAGGAAGAAGTTTCGAAATTTTCTGGCCATTGAAATGAAAGTGGCGGCTAAGGGCTGAAACCCTAGGGTTTATGCAAAACAAAGAAAGTGGGGGTCCTTTTAAAGAAAATCGCCAAAACACTATTCATCGAAAATTTTCCGAACTCCAAAACGAAGCGTGCCGGCTGGCGTTTCTAGGGTTTACCCCGCGTTCCGGACACAATGGAACAGGTTTCGGAAGCTAATTCGACCGTACGTGTGAGTTATGGCAATAAACGATCGATTTGAAATTAAATCAGTTAATCCAATTCTGTTTGTTTGGGCTCGCCTCGGACAAACGTTAAATCCGATTGACTCGAAATTTGAAACCTTACAACAATATGACATTACGGATCCGATGAAACTAGTTTCGTCGAAATTCGAGACCGTTTGAAAAATGACTATTTTAACTCGCCAAATTAATATTTAAAACAATTTCGATGCGTTTCGAGCTGCCACGGTCAAATGAAAACTCCGATTGCTACGAAAATTAAAATCCGATAATAACAAACTATTACGGATCTAATGGAACAAGTTTCGTCCAATTCTGAGACTGTTCGAAAATTGGCTATTTTTAATCGATAATTAAATATTAAAATATTCAATTTTCACAAATAAATTTTAAATTCAGTTTTAAAAGTTCTATAACATCACTATAACTCCAATATGATAAAATAAAATATTACAAATCATTTTTAATCATATTAAACCCGTTACTCAATTATCCAATAATTTCAATTTTAAAATCTTATTAACTCTATTTTAATCCCAATATAACTTACATTCACTTTGGAAACCAATTTGAATCATATTAAATCAAATTTCAATTATTCACTCTATTTTCATATATTAAATTTCAATATCAAATTAATCATATCAAATTCGGAATTTAATTATTCAAACATTTGTAATATTAAATTTAAACAAATTTGATTATTCTTAAATCACTATCTTTTGAAATATTCAAACGAACTTATAAAATTTAACAAATTCAAATTATAGAACAACCATTTCATTAAAACAGTTATTCAATAGATTCCAAATATTAAATTTAAACAATTTAATTGTTCAATATTTGACGGATTTCAATATTGGATTTTAAATAAAAATTTCATTATCAGTCGATTTACTATATTACATCAAATGAACTCTACATTATTATTAATCAACAGTTAGAGATAATGCACTCAACTAATATATGAACTTTCATTTCAATTTCAATTGGTTCACAAATTCAATTCGACTAACTAAATGAATAGGTAACTTAAATAATTATCACCGTTAACTGTTAATTACTTATAAGTTTATTATTTACAAACAAGCGTCACAATTACCTATACAATACAAATTCATTCAATTACCTTTGACTACGTATCATTTCGATTGATTTGGGATTTTATTCAATTCATAAATAATTAACTTAGATAGAATCTTGCTGCATTTCATTCTAGTTATTATTATTCCAAACGACTTACAAATTTTTTCTAACACTGAATCACGAAATCTTATTAAATTAGCTATTTTAATTATCGAAAATTTACGGGTCGTTACAACATTTGTCCCATATCAAAAACCCTCATCAAATGTTCATTGTCAAAAATAGAGTAATAGATCCTTATCGGGAATGATGTGAGCTACCTCAAAGTCATGTACTCGAAACTTAGATCAAGACTATATGGAAGGAGAAATGATCTACCTTTAACCTACGTAGTTATTTAATTGGTTCTTACTAATACTAACTCTATTTCCATTGAATTATTTTTGAAAACGTTTCATAAAAACTAAACCTAGATTTAACTTATATAATACTCCACTACATCCTAAGAGTATATACCCCTATTTGATTCAAGTATTCCATTTTTACATTTATTTTTCTAAGAAAACTCAAATGCCAAAATACACGGTCTTATTTCAAATTTTTTGGAAAGCAACTTATATATATATTAATCATAGGAATATGTATATATATAGCCTGCGTAACTCCAAAATGATACTAAGGAACTTGGTACTACCAAACAGTATCATACATTCTCTTACCACGAAAGTAATACTCAAGAGACGTGTTTACCATCTGAACACATCTCTTTCCCAATTTTAAGTCATTTTCGAGCCACTTGAACTAGTTAACTTAAAAATATTACTTTTATTTCAAAATACCATTTTTGAGACAATACTTTTTATTTTTCACAAAAACATTTATCACCAACTCGTTTTGGTTTCGTTCAGGGTTTGAACTTGTTTCGATTGTACAATGATACCCTACAACGTTCGTCTAGGCAAACATCCGATCATCACTTAGAAGATTATTTAGATCATCACAAACAATTAAGACTCATTCCTCTGAACCAATCCAAAGAAATACTTCTTACTTAACCGTTTCATTCCCAAAATCTTATACTTGAACCAAAAATATTTTCAAATAATACTATTATTTTTATTTTATTTTTCCCAGTCCTTGAAATCCATTTTTCAAAAGTCCTGGGGTTTTAGTCCTCAAGTTTCAACTTAAATTCTTTCTTATTAAAAGACACCTTCTTATATATTCATTTTATAAGATCAACTTTTATAAACCTTTTCCAAATATTTACTTTAAATATTCTAGCTTTTAATAACATCTTTTATTAAATCAAGTGTTAATTCAATATTAACATCGAACGCCTTATAATCAAATCGTGAAACTTAATTCACAAGGTGTTCGTATTAATGTTTTTCCTATTTCTATTTACCCAACCCAAATCTTAAAAAGGAAAGCTACCTATACACACTAACGATAGTCAATGCTCAACTGGACGATCATGACTAAACAAACCTTAAACGATGATAGTAAATATTATTACCTCCTAA
Organism: Allium cepa; assembly: GCA_030765085.1. Taxonomy (NCBI): domain Eukaryota; kingdom Viridiplantae; phylum Streptophyta; class Magnoliopsida; order Asparagales; family Amaryllidaceae; genus Allium; species Allium cepa. The sequence continues at coordinate 241,139,746 of CM060935.1, read as the reverse complement.
TAACAATACCTCAAAATACTATACTATTTTTGAAATCATTCTTTATATATAAAATATATCCTAGGTAAAATTATTTTATTTACCCAATTTCAAAACAATACTGTGTCGGATGGCCCTGTTCAAGTGTTTAAAGATCCCTATCTATAGGGTTAGCTACTCGTATTGACTAGAATCCATAAGCCACTCAATAAATCAATCAACACAATATAAAACATTTTATATCACTAAAAAATACGCGTTCTTATATATACACACACTCAATCTCACCAAAGCCAAAGCCAAGATTCTCGCTTAACCTTGCACCCTGATACCAAACGAAATGAGTAGGCTTTTGGAACCCCATAAGTCAACACTAATACATCCACAGTATTCGCGTGTCGACAACTAAGTGCCGGAAAGACAAATTGTTAGGGAAAAGAAACGAGATAGAATATATGAAGAACAAACAGTCACAAAATCTTACAACGCAACGGAATAACATATATTAATGAGCATAATATTATACAAAGTCATTTCAAAAATGATACATCAGTCATATTAATACAATTCTACCCTTGGACAGTTATAATAGCCTGTCCCTACCTAACTGATATAAGGCACATGTAATACAGTGGAAACAAGATAATATCTAGCTGTCGATGGAGCCTTTTGCTCTAAACTCTTCCAACATGTATCCGTGGGAAACTTGAACTACTTGGCCGCCCATAAAAATTTGAGCACCCAAGAGTTTTAGGAAAAGAAAATAAAACACTAGGTCAGACATGGATCTAGTGTGAGTAAACTCAAACAACTGAATTGTTATGTTTAAAATCCTTTTAAAATCAAAGGTGTCTCGTAAGACCACACCACACATAAACACGGACAGATTTTTACCTTACGATAACCAAAACACTTTTTTTTATAGAAAATCCAGTTATATTATAATAATGTCTAGAGTAAAAATACTTATTAATCATAGCAACCAGTTTTACATTAATTAAATTCCAGCGCACTAGGTTCTACAATCAAAACCGTAAATGCACGTGTTGAAGATTGGATTCCATACTATAACAAGGCACCGGGGTACCACCTATCATGGTATACGTCTAGAAAATTTACCAAGGGCCTCGTTGAGATCGTCTGCCAACACAAGACCGGCCTACCCTTGAGTGGATAGTACCATCACCCCAGATGCTTTGCAACCCTTTTATTGAGATCTTATGCACAACCAATCCATAAATTTGTAGATGTATCTAGAAAGGTAACGACACACCCTAATGGAAGCGATTCATTTAGCCTTGCTACATCTCCCCTGATTTTATTCATTCCCGATTGATGAGGTTCGAGGCTACGCTTACCTTTTGAATAGCAATCCCTCTTGGAATGCTAACAATGCTTTCCAGGCAGTAATGCAGTGCCAACATTCATCCATACAAGTTATCCAGGATATGGACAAACCAAAGGCACTGCTTCTACTACATCCATTTTTGAATCACCCCAGGACTAGTAGCAAGTAGCCCTTGCACTTCAATGCTCCATCTTCGATTCCATATTCTTCACGATGTCTTCAGTTCGAAACACTTGGGTTGGATCGAAGTGGTTTTCGGATAACAAATCCGATCTCGGTTTTTTCAAAACAACTTTCAATAATTTTCGGTAAACTCTACCTTAATTTTTTATGAAATAAACAGACAAACTTAAGAATGGAGTTCACCTCCTAACCGTCAGTAGACGGATTTCCTTATCATTTATCCTAGAAGAACGAAACGAGGTTTAAACACACAATACACCATCATCGGATGATTATGCCATATAATAACTCACGTGTTTCTCCAATATATTTCCAAAGTTACGTTAGATCTAGATTTGATAGTCGTTTATTTAACTATCAAGTAATAATCATTCAACATTGGTTCAATTCCATATGGGATCCTTTAAGCCTTTATTAATTAATCTTTCATTAGTTAAAACACTTAGCAAAACTTGATCAAAAGATCATTTTAAAACACTATTCCCAAAACCCTTGACATCCCTTTTATACTTGGAAAACATTTTACTTATCTCAAAATATAAGTATTTACCAAAAACATTGAGAAAATTCCCTCTTCTCAAATTCCATATTAATTAGGCAAGAAATTCCATTTTCAAAACATCACTTACTATAAAACCCATTAGCTTTGTAAAACTCATTCACTTTGTAAAACTCATTCACTTACCCCTTATAAAAATTCTTTTGATCAGTTCACTTCATATTTCAACCCTTCTTAAAAATTTTCAAACAAGATTCAAACTCCTTTTAAAATGTGATGACCCGGAAATTTCTAACATTTGAAATGGAATATTTAATTGATTTTACATATATGGAGGTTAGTTTAATTTGAATTTTAATTATAACTATGAATTGGGCAATTTAAATTTTTGAATTTAACTTATTAAAGTTGGATAAAAATTTGAATCTTCAATTTTAAGCTGGTTAAAAATATTTTGAAGGCTTAGAAAATTTATATTGATAATACTGAAGATAATGTAAGCTTCATAATTTAATTTTGAAATGTTTGATAAGTTTTGGAATTATATCGTTTAAATCGATATTTAGAAATAGCCTTCTGAGGCACAGTCTTGGAATTCGACGAAACCAATTCCATTGGATCTGTAATATTGTTTTATTATCGGATTTCAAATTTCGTAGTGATTGGAGTTGTTGTGTGAGCGTATGATATTTAAACGCGTTGAAAATTTAATCGAAATTTGAAATAATAACTGGGTTCAAAAAGCTCTCTTTTCCATACGATCAAATTAGGACTCGAAATCTTTTCCATTGCGTACGGAATAGGGCTATAACATTATAAACGCCTCGCGGCACACCTTGATAGGATGTCAAGATTTTAAGCTACAAATTCAAGTCGATTTAAATTTAATATAATTTATGCTTTGCCCGACCAGTCAAATTTCACGTCAATGTTTTTTTTGCCTTCACCTCACATTACTGTAGCTTTTTTCCCCCATACGCTACCTAGTGTCCTTATATCGTACCGCTATCCTGTCTTCCTTTGAAAGCTAACCGATCTTTATAAAAATCGAACATCTTCACTCATCAAGTCAAAGTCAAAAAAAAGCAAGGCAGAACAAAAATTAGAACAGAAAAAATTAATGGCCGAATAAAAATTCGAGCACGATTCCGTTCGAACAAAAAAATGAGACAAGATCGAATCTCGCCCTCAAATCTCTACACCCATATCAAATACCTATTTCACTTCCACCCTCAGCTACAATCAATCGCCGAACCAAAATCAGAAAAAATGTTACAATGTTGAAGGCGCGAAGCACGGCGAAGCACGACACTAGTGGAGGGGAGGCGCGACAATGAGAAAGTCGGCAGGGTGTTCGACACTGTGGTGCAGGCACGATCTCTAATCATTACCGTTAGGGTTTCGGCAAAGGGATAGGTGGTCGATTGTAAGATTGGTCAGAGTTTTGTGGGGCTTGTCACCGAATTTGGGGCTGGACATGGCAGTCATAGTGGAAGGTATCGCAGTTGAGTGACGTCGCTGGAGGAAGCCGTGTGGGGTTGTGGTGAAGGGGTGGCGCTGCGATGGAGGTGGCTCTCGATGATTGACAGCGGTAGGCTCGCGGCTATAGGGTGTCGCGCGATGGAGGCAATTCGAATTAGGGAGTCGTCGATCTGATTTTGGTCGAACAGCTTCGAGGATGTCGTCAGCATTTTGGTGAGTTTCTCGCACGATTTACGATTGTATGTTGTTCGCTATTTCAATTTCAGTTATTCTGTTAGCTTCGGGTCGAACGATTTGGAATTTATCTATGTAGTCAAGCAGAAACTTTTAGTTAGGAATATATAGACAAGGTTTAGAGAAAGTATGTATAAAAAAATAAATAAATATATATATATATATGCATACATTGCAAACTACAAACTTATTTTAAAACAAAGTATTAGGGTAATGAATTGTTTAAATGGTTCGTTTAATTATTTAGTTACTAAAAATAATTTGTAAAAGGAAATTAGTATAAAATTTAATTCTTTGATTAAAATTGAATCATTAGTTAAATTATTAGTTTAAAATAACAAATATAAGTTGAATTAAAATTTTAAAATGGAAATTTAATTGTTCGATTTATTCGAATATTAATAAATGATATAATTATTTATACAAGGTCTAATACTGTAAAGACAAAATCGGGATTGGAAATGGATTGCAAATAAAAAGGTGAGATCTTCTCACTCAAGTTCAAATTGGAATTTCCATTTTGATTTTAAATAGTTAAATTTAAATTGTTGATTGTGTGCTTGGATGATTGATTTACAATCAGTTATATTAGTTTAGACCCTATGCGCCGCATAATAGCAGATGATATTATATAAATCCCATATACCGCGATATTCCATCTCGAAGTGGAACTGGTATTATATATGTATATTTGGAGCTGATTTCCCGCATTATATAGCGGATGAGACCCTATGCGCCGCATAATAGCGGATGATATTTTATAAATCCCATATACCACGATATTCCACCTCGAAGTGGAATTGGTATTTAATTGTTGTGCTAACATCTATGGATGCAGGGAAACAGGTTGGAGGGATCCAATTGGATTCCTCAAATAATTAATTTATTTCAATATCGTGTGTTGATTATTCATAATATATGTGTGACTATTTGTGATTGAAACTGCTGAAGGCTATAATTTAGCCAAATATATTTTTGGTATCATAGGATACCAGAAATAAATAAAATTTGATTTTTGAAATTTAGTAGTAAATTTACAGTAAATTAATTTTAGAAAAATAAATAAATTCAAAAGAATGAATTTGTTTCAAAAGATAATAAATTTGGTGTTGAAACAAATTTAGAAATCAATTTTGGAAATTGATTTAGTATTTGAAAATAAATTTGAAAATCAATTTAGAATTTAATTCGGTGCAGAAAATGAATATTTGGAAATCGATTTGAAAATCGTATATAAATGGATGTTTGGAACTTTAAATTCAGAATGGGAACTTATAAAAGAAAGGGAAATTTTTAAAAAAATAAACATTTGGTTATTTCTAAAAGAAATGTGAAAGGAATTTACGGATTCGGAACATAAATTTAAAATAAATCAAGAAAGATTTATTAATTGATTTGAACGAACCATTTTGAAATGGAAAATGTATTTTGCCTGAAAAGCTGAGTATGATTTCGAAGTAGCCCACAAATATAAACTGAAATTTTTTAAGGATGGTTTAGAAAGGATGCTTTGGATAAATTATTTTCTTAACTGGTTTCAAATCTTTAAAGTATAGATTTATTTAATTACTTATAGAAGGGATTATTTTAAATATTAAAATTGATATTGGTTTTAGAAAACGATTATTTAAATAGTTATACCTTATCTACTAATTTTATTTAAAATTAGTTGGGACTTAAAATCTTATATGTGATAATTAGTATAATGTTTTCATAACCAATATTTTAAGTAAGTATTTAAGATGGTTTTATTTTAAATGTTCCAAGAATATTTTGGATAAGTGAATTGAATTATTTTGACTCGGCAGGTTTCCTGTTGAAATGAATAAATATTTGAAAATATATTCCGCGTAAGGGAAATGATTTGAAATTTGTTTACAAAGGATTTAAATGTGGAAATTGATTTGAAATTTGTTTTCAAAGTGTTGAAGTGTTAAAATTTATATCTTGCGAAGATATTTTGAAAATAATAATTAGGGAAAAATTATTTGAAATTTAGCGATTGTTGTGAGTGATGATAGTTAACTAACCGACTATTAATATTGGCCTTTTTAATGGCATTTGAATTTCGATGCGACCGGGGATCAGATTCCAAGTGGATATCCGAAAACCACATCGAACCTTTGTGATTGTGATGGATCTTTTATTTAAAAGATCAAAGTGAAAATTTTTGTGATTTGTTGAAATCTGAATATAACACTTATATTTTTTAAAATAAGCGCTCATTATTCGGATTAGCTGGGAGAGAACCTTGTGTCATAAAACCCATTCCGAATAATGATACGACGAAATGGAACTGCATTTGAAGATGGTGTTGAAGACCGGGTATTTTCGAAAATGAAAGGATTAACTGTCGAATGTCTCTGCACCGGGTTGCTTCGGTATAGAGATTTTATCACACTTTGTGATGGGGATTCCAGACGTGATTAGTAAATATCTGGATTTGCAAGGGCTTCTTTGAAGTGCCTTCGGTTCCGTTCGATCTCGGAACAGACTTGTATGGATGTGTGTCTGACGTTACACTTTGAGATGTAAAGCTGGTTTTTATCAAATACATTTCTATTGGTGGAAGAGAATTTATTTTCTTAGCTTAACACCCTTCTCCGAGACGTATGAGCTCATAGGTTATGTAGTTGATGGTTACTAGTGATATACTCCCAATTTGGTAACGTGGCGTACGAAGTGTTGCTGATCATCTGTTGATCAAAGCATGGCTTGGTGAAAAGCTTAGCTTTGTGGACGAGGCCTCATCGAGCCTCACAAACCGGTAATGGTCGAAACAGGAAAGATGCGGCAAGGTTTCAGGGGTAGTTCCCCTAGGGTATGTCCATTCCTTCTGGAAAAGGGTGGTATCAGGTATGGAGCCCTGATATTTAACCTATGTGGTTACTGCAAATACTTTTCTTTGTAGTTGTTGGTGTAGAGGATGCTCGGATAAAGGTCGTAAACGATCGGGGGTGGCATATCTTAGGTTTTACTCCTCGGGAAGCGGGTAACCGGCCTTGTGTTGGCAGAGAGTCGGGTAGGTTCGCGGGGCGTCCCTCCAGAGGCATACCCATGTGGCATAGGAAGTTCCTTAGCCTGACCATTTGTTGGAAATCCTATCATCAATACGCGCCTTGTATGGTTTTAGTTGTAGAACCTGTCATTTAATATGGTAGCTATAGTAGGCATACTATATTGGTATGTATGCTGGCTAAGATTAATATTATACTTGCAAATGGTTTCCACTATGCACTAATGATAATATTAAAAAAGGACTTTTCGTATTAAGCATGTTTGACTATCATAAGGAGAAATCTCCTCCAATTCTGCGTTTGCATTGTGTGTGTGGCGGGAGGCCTTATGCTAGTTTCATTTTCCAAAAAAGCATAACGAATTTCTTTTTATTTTCTTTATGAAAATAGCTGTTTTAAGATCTCACACCACTCCCTTGACTGACCTGGAGTTTATTGTTCCCTTTCTAAACTCTGGGTGCCCACAATTTTTCCACATAGGCAGCCTAGAGTCAGGTTATCAGTTAGTCGAAAGCGAAGTCAAGAAGTTGCTATAGAGATCGGGAGTTGAAGCTGGATGGCGAGGCATATTATTTATACTATGTAGTTTCCGCTGCGTATGGGTTAGTGCAAGTCAAATCTCAACTTAAGCAAGTTAAAATAGCTGCCAGTGTTGTATTGGGTCATTGTAAACTCTGATAATGTGATGTATAAACTGATATAGTGCTTTTGTTTTAAAGATCATTCATTTATCTATTATATTTGTTCCGCTGCGAAATGTGAGACTTTATCTTTTCCTCTTCTTCTACCTTTTTCTTGTTTAAACCCAAAGACTCGTACATTTGTTCCACTTTGGGCTGAATTGTTGTGGAATTTTGCCAGCTCAAAAGGGGTACGGATTTAGGGGCCTTTAGAGTGGTATTAGAGTATTTGGTTAAGCGACAACCTTGGCTCTGTTGGGTGTTACTCATTAGAGATAGAGTCAGTAGTACTTTAGAATGAGTGTGAGTGTAATAATAGATATGAGCGCTGTAACAACCCGCATATTTGTTGATTTTTATATTTAAATATTTTATTTAAATATTTTATCGATACTCAGAATTTAGTCCGAAAAGCTACTTTTTGCATACGGTCGAATTAGGACTCGGGACCACTCCCATTGAGTTTAAAATGCCGTTTGCAACCTTTTTGAGTATAAGCTTCGATATGTTTGGAGAAAGTAGAATTTTGCTACTTTTCACTTGGGCTTTGGGTTTAGGTTGGGTTCAGCCCAATGTTCTAACTTAATACCCCAAACTGAAACCCCCCTCTCCATTCACTCCCTCTTCCTCTAATTTCAGTTCTAAAGAGATTAATGGTGGAAGAGAATGGGAAATAGAAATCCAAAACGCTAGTTTCCATTAGCAAATCCATCTTCTTGCTCCAAACTCAAGTGAACCCATTGGTAAGCTCTTTCTACTTCTTCTCCAACTCATTCTCTCTTTGATTTCAGAAATTTCCTAAACCTAATTTAGGAAATGTTTCTCTTTTAAGCTTAGACTGAAGCTTCTTGAGTTGTTATTGAAGAGGAATTGATCTTTGCTTGTTTTTAAAAGCTTCTCCTTCATTGATTTGGGTTCAAAGGTGAGATTTTTATCTCACATCTATGCTTATATTTATCTTTGATTGTTAGGTATGAATTCCTAACACTTATTCGTGTGCATTTGCTTTTGGTTTGGAATGGTTTTGTGAATATTCCAATTTTGGTGTTTTGAAAGCCAACTTCGTAAAAACCATAGCTTTGATGTTCAAATGTGTTTTTGGTGTTGCAACAAGGAGCTCATAGGGCCGGGTAGTTGATTGGCATAAATCCTTAGTGCCGATGCTCGTACGGTTGCAATTTGGTAGTGATTGGCCATTGTATTCAATGGGCTAGGAAGGGACTGGGAACAGGTTCGGCCGACCGAGCCCTGTGGCCGATCGACCGACCTGCTACTATGGTGCATAGGCACCTTTCTGTCTCTGGTCCGGTCGACTGGCTACAGGGCTCAGCCGACCGACCTGCTTCCCGAGACTATTTTGGAACAGGGTCCGGTCGACCGAGCTCTGTAGCCGGCCGACCGACCTGGTGCATTTTTGCCTATTTCGCCTAGTTGTTTGAATTTCCAACTTTAATCGATTCGTGTTGTTTCCTATGTGTTGTTATCATTTGTTATGACTTTGATGACTCCTTTTTAGGGATTTTTGAATATCCATTTCGATGGATTCTTTATCGGTTTCGTTGGATTTTTATTCACATCTTCGTATGTGAATTTTAGTGATTGATTGTTCCTACAATCTTCTTTGTGATTTGTCACTTTAAAAATATAAAGGTTTTCTATACTAGTAGTAAATATCAAAACACTTTCTTCAAATGATTTCAACTCTATTTTAGTACAAAGCTCGTTTCTTAAACCGTTTTCCAATCTATTAGTATATACAAACCTTTACCTCACTCGTATGAGAAATCTAATTAAACGACTTATTAAAACAAGTGGTATGAAACGCTTGCGTTTACTTCGTCGGTTAATTCTTGGACTCGTTCGATTGAAACTCTTGTGACAATTTTCTAGTGGAGATCTACAATTTGTTCGTAAATATTTAAGTTAAGCTAGTGGTTATGGGACATGAAGCTAAGCTCATATATTTATTAGCTTACTGTAATTGACACTTCTCGTTGATCATGACGATCATCTTTGTGATTTAGACTAGCAATGTGCGATGTCTCTTTGTCTGCGAGGGAGACTAAACCCCGTTTTGTGGAGTTTCGACTCAAATTGGTGGGGTAGCAACCCATGGTCTTCGGGCCGTTTGTGGAACTTTGGCTCAATTTGTGATGGTTAGCAACCATGGAATTAGCATTCCGTTTGTGATACACGTGTTGGTGAGCCTTGTGCTCCCATTTGTGATAGGCTTTTCCCCCTTTTGTGATTTCTGGATTTCTTGAAATGATTTCTAGAATTTGTGCTTCACCAATTTTCGTGATTTCCATTGATAAGTTTTATCAATATTTGTGCATTGGTGAATTTGTGTGTCATTGACTTTTGTGAATTGACATTGATATAATCGTCAATATTTATGGTTCGGTGAACGAAATAAGGAGTATGACATTTCTTTGATTCTTGTGTAGATTTGGTGATATTGATTAATCTTCTGTTGATTTTCAATTACTTATATACATCACAGCTTGACATTGTGATTACTATGTGTTTAGTCATATCTCTTATTCTATATCATTTCATCTGATATTTATAGTTAGACTGATCCGTTTATTATTTTCTTATTGAATAATACTCGGGTCAGACCGAGATGTTACAGGTGCTTCAGCTTGACTTCTCACTTAGGATTGATCTCCCTGACTTTTGGTTAACTACTTAGATTAGTAGTTTTTGTTGTATAAATTTGAGATATAGACTCCATAATGTATACTTATCGTTTTGTGTAGTTCGTGTAACTATTCTTTTGTGATATTGTGGATCTTTTTAGACCACTACTCTGATATACACTTTCATGTGTTAGTTATATATATTCATATCTTCTTCCGCCTTTGTGATATGAATTATCTATGACTGATTTGTGTTATGTTTATTTCTATATTTGTTTCTGAAGACCTTTATAGCCACTGTGTAGAAGCTTTGAGTTTGTGTCGGTATGTCGGATTTCCTCTTGAGATGAAAAGTTATATTTTTATCCGGCATATCGGTGCTCGCACAAAGCAATTATATAGATGGTCGCTCCTCAACAGCCTTATTCTCCGGGCTAGTCGACAGCATTACACCGTAGTGTTCTTGGCTAGCATGGGTATAGAGGTGGGGCGTCACAGCTTGGTATCAGAGCCAAACTTCGGAACAATATGGAATATTATAACAAGGATCATCGTCCTAAGTCCATCTTAGGAGTCGTGCTTTAGGATTTAATTCGAGTCTTCGTACCGATTCATCCTATTTTCCTTATGATTCCTTGTTTTATCTATCAAGATTGCTTGATATTTATTTTGAGAATAACTTTTTCCTCTTCTTTCTTTCTTTCTTTATTAAAGAAGAGAAATAGTTAGACCAGGCCGTCCCAGCGCCGGTCAATCTAGTGCTACTCCCCAAGATGGAGTATTTATGACTGCTCAACAGCTTCTTGATTTAGTGACAAATGCTCAAGCAGCTGGAGCTAACCCGAAACCTACTCACCCAAAGTCGGGATTTGCACGCTTGTGCAGCGATTACACTAATTTGGGTGGGGAGCCATTCAAAGGTTCCGAAACTATTATTGAAGTACAGGCTTGGCTAAGGTCATGCGATCGAATCTTTTCTCGTATGAATCTTATTGACCTTCACCGAGTTCAGGTGGCCTCTAGTATGCTCCGAGAAAGAGCATTGGACTGGTATGAGCTTCTTATTTCTGAGATTAATGAAGCGGATCTCTCCTGGGAGCAATTCCGGGAACGCTTCGAGTGGAAATTTGTACCAGAAGCAGAGAAAGTGACATTGGCTCGATGATTTATAGACCTTGTTCAAGGTGAGTCCTCCGTGACTTTTTATGTCGCCTCCTTCGAGTCGCTTTCCAAATATGGGGTTGAATACATCAACACCCCTTTAAAGAAGAACCAGAGGTTCGTCTATGGCTTAAACAAAATGTCAAGAAGCCATTACTTCTAAAGTTAGAAGTTTCTTTCGACCAACTCATTGATATCGCTCTTCGTCTTGAAGAGGCGGATAGGGAGAATGATGTTGAAGTGGTGGGTTCCAAACCAAACTTCAACAACAAGAAAAGGCCAAACAAATTCAAAGGCCCTTATCCCAATAAGAAAGGAAAGCAAGTAACCTCTGTGGCAAAGACTTCTTCCTTTGGTCGGGGGGAATGCTATAATTGTGGTTCGAAGGACCATTAGAACAAGTGCCCAGAGTCTCTCTCTTGTCGCTACTGCAAGGTTCCCGGTCATGTTATATCTTCATGCCCCAAGCTTCAGGGCAAGAAGGAGGGAAAGTTAAATGTTGCTCAAGCCCCTGGCAACACATCTCGTGGTCAAGGTATGCCTCATTCTATCCTTGATGGCATTATTATGTTTCGTGATCAACCCATTCGAGTTCTTTTTGATACGGGTGCATCCCACTCTTTTATATCAAAGGAACTTGTTGATGCTTTTTCTTTGGATGTTTTGTGTTTAACGACTTCTTTGAGAATTGCGAATCCGGTTGTGGATCCGTAACAATTAGTTTATTGTGTAAAGATGTCGAGATTATTTTGTGTGATTTTCCTTTCCTAGCCTATTTGCATGTCATGCGTTATTTAGGCTTTGGAATGATTTTGGGAATGGATTGGCTTAACCGTTATGAAGCTCATATCCTATGTCCTGAGCGGACTATTCATCTTCGACATCCTCAATCTGTTAATCAGGTTTCTGTTATTCTTAAAGATTCGGATCCTGCTTTGGTTGCATCTTTATATTCTTTAAACCCTCGTGATGACGATGATGATGATGAGGGTGATATTATTTCTCTTATTCACGTCGTTCGTGAATTTTCCGACATATTCGAGCCCGTTTTAGGATTACCACCTAAGCGAGCAATTGAGTTCAGAATTAATCTCATTCCTGGAGCTCAACCTATCACTCGCCCTCCTTATCGTATGTCCAATAAAGAAAATGAGGAGATGCGTAAATAATTATCCGAATTGGAGACGAAGCAATTTATTCGCTCTAGTTCCTCGCCTTGGGGAGCTTCGGCTATTTTCGTGAAGAAATCCGATGGTACACTTAGGCTTTGCGTTGACTACCGCAAGCTTAATGATCTTACTATCAAGAATAAATATCCTTTACCTCGGATTGATGATCTATTCGATCAACTTAGTGGTGCTAGAGTCTTTTCACAATTAGACTTAGCTACTGGATTTCATCAGCTTCGTATTGCAGAGGATAGCATTCCTTTGACATCGTTCCGTACTCGTTATGGATCTTATGAATGGCTTGTTATGCCATTTGGTCTAACGAATGCTCCGGCTTATTTCGTTGACCTTATGAATCGAGTTTTCAAAGATTTTCTCGACCGGTTTGTTCTCATCTTTATTGATGATATCCTTGTGTATTCTAAAACCGAGGAGGAGCATGAAAAACATCTTCGGATTGTACTGGAAACTCTTAGGTGTAATCAATTAAAGGCAAAGTTTTCTAAATGCCACTTTTGGCAATCTCGTGTGAAGTTTCTCGGTCATATTATTTCCGAATCCGGAATTTCCATGGATCCTTCAAAGATTGAAGCGATTCAAGAGTGGAAGAGACCGGAGAGTATGACAGAGATTCGTAGTTTCCTTGGATTGGCAAGTTATTACCGCCGTTTTATCAAAGACTTTTCTAAGATTGTCGTGCCTCTCACTAGCTTAACGAAGAAAGGTGTTAAATACATTTGGTCGGACAAATGTGAAACTTCTTTTCCGAAATTAAAAGAACTTCTTTCTAATGCTCCTATTCTTGTTATTCTCGAGGGGAATCAAGATTTCGTTGTTTATACCGATGCTATTCGCGTTGGTTTGGGTGTCGTTCTTATGCAAAGAGAACATGTTATTGCTTATGCTTCTAGGCAATTGAAGCCTGCTGAGACTAGATATGCCACTCATGATTTAGAGCCCGCGGCTATTGTTTTTGCTCTTCGGATTTGGCGTCATTATCTTTTAGGAGAGAAATTTGTTCTTTATACCGATCATAAATCCTTGAAGTATTTATTCTCTCAAAAGGAACTTAATTTGCGTCAACAGCGTTGGCTCGAATTTCTTGCACCATATGATCTAGATATTCTTTATGCTCCCGATAAGGGTAATCGTGTCGCCGATGCCCTTAGCCGTAAACAACAAGCTGTTGTTTCTATGATGATATCCGAATGGAACGATCTCGAGATTTTATCCACTTGCGAAATTCGAGACCGTGTTTCCGATTTATGTTCATCTCTTGTTTATGTAGCCTTGAGGCTCATCCTTCTCTTTTAGACCGCATTCTTGAAGCTCAAAGGCTAGATCCTGAATTGGCCCCTCTTGGCCAAAATATTAAGGATAAAATTGATATTGAAGGTTTAAAAGACTTTGATATCGATTCTCGTGGCGGCATTCGGAAATTTGGTAGACTTATCATACCAAATATTAGTGATCTTCGTAAAGATATTTTAGAAGATTCTCATTGTTCTAAATTTACCATTCATCCCGGTAGTAGTAAAATGTACGTGGATATGAAGCGACTTTATTATTGGGAGGGAATGAAACTTGACATCGCTAACTTCGTTAAGCGTTGCATGACTTGCAAACTCGTTAAGGCCGAGCATCAAAGGCCCGGTGGATTATTGCAACCTTTAGAAATTCCAATTTGAAAGTGGGATCAAATTTTCATGGATTTTATTGACGGCCTTCCCCGTTCTCATTCGGGTCATTATAGTTTATGGATGATCGTAGATAGGCTTACTAAATCCGCCCATTTTATTCTCGTTCGGTCTAACCGAACCGTACCTCTTTTGGCCAAACTCTTTATCAAAGAGATTGCTAAATTACATGGAGTTCCTACTTCTATTGTTAGTGACCGTGATCCATTGTTTACTAGTGGATTTTGGAGGAGTCTTCAAAAAGCTTTGGGAACGAAGCTTAATTTTAGCACCGCTTACCATCCCCAGTTCGATGGACAAACCGAGCGTGTGAATCAAACTCTTGAAGATCTTCTTCGTGCTTGTGTGCTTGATTTCGGTGGAAGTTGGGAACATCATATTTCACTTTTCGAATTTTCCTATAATAATAGCTTCCAATCTAGTATTGGTATGGCACCTTTCGAGGCACTCTATGGAAGGCCATGTCGATCTCCTTCTTGTTGGCTTGAGGTCGGTGAGAAGTTGGTTTTAGGTCCAGACTTTATTCGTGATTCCACAGAGAAGATTGAACTTATTCGACATAGGATGAAAGAATCCCAGAGTAGACAAAAATCCTACGCCGATAACCGAAGAAGGAAATTAGAATTTCTGTTGGAGATCTTGTGTTCATTCGTGTGTCACCTATGAAAGGTGTTGTACGTTTCAGTCGATCGGGAAAGTTAGCGCCTCGATATATTGGGCCATTTCCTATCACTGAACGTATTGGTTCCATGGCTTATCGCCTTTTATTATCGGCTCAGTTTTCTGCTATGTATGACGTGTTTCATGTTTCTCAATTGCGGAAATGTCTTCGAGATTCCGATTCTATTCTTGAGCCCGGTGTTGTGGAAGAGATTGAAGTTTCACCGAATTTAACTTATGAGCAGCATCCTGTTCGAATTATTGCTTCGGTGGTCAAACGACTTCGAAATAAAGATGTTCCGCTTATGAAAGTTCAATGGTCTTCAAATCCTAAGTATTGTTCTTGGGAATCTAGAAAGTTCATCGAGCAAACACATCCGGACTTACTTTCTCGTGCTCTTTGAGGTGAGCTTATTATTTCAAACTTCTTTTGTGTTGAATATACTTTTATGGTTGTTACTATATATCTTCTTCTTAAATATTGCGAGGACGCAATTTCTTTAAGGAGGGGAGTCGGTAACAACCCGCATATTTGTTGATTTTTATATTTAGATATTTTATTTAAATATTTTATCGATACACGGAATTTAGTCCGAAAAGCTACTTTTTGCATACGGTCGAATTAGGACTCGGGACCACTCCCATTGAGTTTAAAATGCCGTTTGCAACCTTTTTGAGTATAAGCTTCGATATGTTTGGAGAAAGTAGAATTTTGCTACTTTTCACTTGGGCTTTGGGTTTAGGTTGGGTTCAGCCCAATGTTCTAACTTAATACCCCAAACTGAAACCCCCCTCTCCATTTACTCCCTCTTCCTCTAATTTCAGTTCTAAAGAGATTAATGGTGGAAGAGAATGGGAAATAGAAATCCAAAACCCTAGTTTCCATTAGCAAATCCATCTTCTTGCTCCAAACTCAAGTGAACCAATTGGTAAGCTCTTTCTTCTTCTTCTCAAACTCATTCTCTCTTTGATTTCAGAAATTTCCTAAACCTAATTTAGGAAATGTTTCTCTTTTAAGCTTAGACTGAAGCTTCTTGAGTTGTTACTGAAGAGGAATTGATCTTTGCTTGTTTTTAAAAGCTTCTCCTTCATTGATTTGGGTTCAAAGGTGAGATTTTTATCTCACATCTATGCTTATACTTATCTTCGATTGTTAGGTATGAATTCCTAACACTTATTCGTGTGCATTTGCTTTTGGTTTGGAATGGTTTTGTGAATATTCCAATTTTGGTGTTTTGAAAGCCAAATTCTTAAAAACCATAGCTTTGATGTTCAAATGTGTTTTTGGTGTTGCAACAAGGAGCTCATAGGGCCGGGTAGTCGATTGGCATAAATCCTTAGTGCCGATGCTCGTACGGTTGCAATTTGGTAGTGATTGGCCATTGTATTCAATGGGCTAGGAAGGGACTGGGAACAGGTTCGGCCGACCGAGCCCTGTGGCCGATCGACCGACCTGCTACTATGGTGCATAGGCACCTTTCTGTCTCTGGTCCGGTCGACTGGCTACAGGGCTCAGCCGACCGACCTGCTTCCCGAGACTATTTTGGAACAGGGTCCGGTCGACCGAGCTCTGTAGCCGGCCGACCGACCTGGTGCATTTTTGCCTATTTCGCCTAGTTGTTTGAATTTCCAACTTTAATCGATTCGTGTTGTTTCCTATGTGTTGTTATCATTTGTTATAACTTTGATGACTCCTTTTTAGGGATTTTTGAATATCCATTTCGATGGATTCTTTATCGGTTTCGTTGGATTTTTATTCACATCTTCGTATGTGAATTTTAGTGATTGATTGTTCATACAATCTTCTTTGTGATTTGTCACTTTAAAAATATAAAGGTTTTCTATACTAGTAGTAAATATCAAAACTCTTTCTTCAAATGATTTCAACTCTATTTTAGTACAAAGCTCGTTTCTTAAACCGTTTTCCAATCTATTAGTATATACAAACCTTTACCTCACTCGTATGAGAAATCTAATCAAACAACATAGTAAAACAAGTGGTATGAAACGCTTGCGTTTACTTCGTCGGTTAATTCTTGGAGTCGTTCGATTGAAACTCTTGTGACAATTTTCTAGTGGAGATCTACAATTTGTTCGTAAATATTTAAGTTAAGCTAGTGGTTATTGGACATGAAGCTAAGCTCATATATTTACTAGCTTACTGTAATTGACACTTCTCGTTGATCATGACGATCATCTTTGTGATTTAGACTAGCAATGTGCGATGTCTCTTTGTCTGCGAGGGAGACTAAACCCCATTTTGTGGAGTTTCGACTCAAATTGGTGGGGTAGCAACCCATGGTCTTCAGGCCATTTGTGGAGCTTCGGCTCAATTTGTGATGGTTAGCAACCATGGAATTAGCATTCCGTTTGTGAAACACGTGTTGGTGAGCCTTGTGCTCCCGTTTGTGATAGGCTTTTCCCCCCTTTTGTGATTTCTGGATTTCTTGAAATGATTTCTAGAATTTGTGCTTCACCAATTTTCGTGATTTCCATTGATAGGTTTTATCATTATTTGTGCATTGGTGAATTTGTGTGTCATTGACTTTTGTGAATTGACATTGATATATTCGTCAATATTTATGGTTCGGTGAACGAAATAAGGAGTATGACATTTCTTTGATTCTTGTGTAGATTTGGTGATATTGATTAATCTCCTGTTGATTTTCAGTTACTTATATACATCACAGCATCTCCCAAAAACACCAGTGGTATTTTCCTTTTCTTCCTCCAATGAAATTAAAACACGCACGCCCCTCCAGATCTAAACTCCTTCAACCAAATTCCTAAACTAATCAAAATACCACACCTCACCGAAATTGACAAAATCACCTCTGCCAACAATTGCAACCAAAGTCAAACTCCCCAACGGCAAATGCTTTCATGATCTTTTTGGGTCCATATGTGGGGATGGGTGACTTAGGTGGAGATTCGTGGTTATCAGATTAGGCTTGATCAACAAAATAGAAACCTCCTATCAATAACACATCCTCTCAATTTGGCAGTACCAATCAGATTAGGCTTGATTCGTGTCTTTGCAATTACTTTGGAGTTAGCATGACTCGAACTAAGGTGTTGAGACATGCTATTCTATGTCGATGCTTGGATTAAATGCCTTACAATGATGCTTCGATTTTGAACTGCCACAGCTTTGGTGTTGAAGTAGCAGTGATATCAGATGATTGTATCAGGTGTCATGCTATTTGTTGACGTAAACTAAGTTAAAGAGATGCTCCACTGTTTCTTCATTTTAGTCAACCAGAAGTCGTAATTGCTATACCTATATGAGCCGTATATTTATGGTTTTTCTATTTGTGATTTGTGTAGGTTCTTCTGTTGGAACCCCCATCCAGATGCAAGTGATCGAGAACAATAGGAGCGGCACTAGCATTGAGTGATGATAAGATCTAGTGTTGGTTCCAAAACCGAAGGGCCGCTCATAAGGTCTTTTATTTTAATAGCAGGCCATTATCATGAACCACAAAATATATTTTGTTACATTTGTTTATTAATTTGACAATATAAAGATGAACCTAAAATGAATGAACAACACTACAAAAAAGATTAGAGCAAAATTAACATGTGTCCGTACCTAACAAAGTAAGTACTAGAAAATGTTTGCCTTATGGTAGAGAGATCTAAACATCATGCCATTTTTATTTAAAACCAATCAAACCAAATTGCATCCACTGTCAGGTATATGTTATAACCACTAACTTTGAATTCCATTTCCATGTTGACTTTTGCTGGCGATGAATTTGCTTACCGATAAACTAATTAATTGCATCCATTGTCAGGTATCTTTTATAACTGAATTTGCTGCATGTTTCCATTTTCATGATTACGTCAATAATAATGTTTTTGTTCATGAGTTTGTCTAAGGTTGGATATGAATAACTCAAGCATTTATATAAACATTCGATTGGATATAGATCTAACTTAGTCGATTTTGCTTAATTAGATTTAGGAACGTTGCTGCATAGAATTTTATGAAAATTTCTTTGATTGTTATCTCTCCACTTTAATCGATGTTTGCAAAAGTTAATATGTCATCCTTATATATGATGTAAGCCTAATTTTGTTTAGATTTTAATATATATTTTTATTTCTTCTTCTTTCACTTTTTCATCAATCAACATTGAGAGATAGGAGTTTCATCATTGAAAAGGTAGGGGCGATAAAGGATCATCTTGCCTTAGGCCATTCTTACAATTAAAGAAACCAATCACTAAACTTTGATTCATCGTCAAAAAGGTAGGAATTTTAATTAGGTTAATGATTAGTCTTTGTCACTTCTTAGTGAAATTAAAGTGTTAATAGTTGTTTTTGAAAATTTTGTTTGAGCATCTTATACTTTTTGCAAGTTTTTTCCTCCAAGTTTCTCCTTAAGACTTTTTAGGGATAATGTGCACTCAACTCACACATGTTTTGTTGAGTGCTATGGTAACCATCCCTTATACTTTTTCCATTTGTATTTTTCCTTTTATTGTTCATATTAATTATTATTCTTACTAGTACTACTTTCAACTTGTCATCATTTAGTGTTATGTTAGGCTTCAAAAGCAATGGAGTTATTATTCTAAGTTTTCATCATCTAGGTTATTACATGCTTGCGGTGGGACTGGCTATGTCAGCAATTAGCTGATGAAGGTTTGTTTAAGGTCATAGTCAGAATTTCCTTAAGGAACTATGCTCGATTGAATGTTGGTGGTAGCATGGTGATATACTTTAATTATAGTAATTGTCTTAAATTTATTGGAGACTAAGCTTCGTGTTTATGTAAGGTGTCTTTTGTTAGTGATGGGTGTAATATAGTGTGAGTATTGTAGCACCATTGTTTGAATACTATATGGAAAATGAATATAATATTATATATAAAGTGTTATTGTTTGAATCGATGAATTTTATGTATTTCAATTTCTGAAATTTTAATTCAATAATAGAATTTAGGATAAGGCCTATTTAATTTTTTTATAATAATATTTATTTTGCAGCAATTAAAAAAAATTATAAAAGGAGTTTGATATATGTTGACCAATTCGTTATTTGTAAAAGAGTATTTGTAACGACCAACTATTTTGGACCATTCAAATCGACAATAAAACCACACATGTCGGACTTGAATAATTCAAAACAATATATTGTAATATAATTTGGAGCAAATAAAACCAATCTCAGAATCATAGACAAAGATAAATCAGAATGACTCGTAGCAGAAATAAAAATAACCATAGTAGTTCATGAAGCTACTACAACACAGTGTCACAAAACAAGTACAAAATACCAGAGTCTGAAAATGAATACAACAAGATTCCCAATACATAAATGTCCACTAGTACATAAGCTGAATAGAAAATACAGAATGGAAATAGATAACAACAAGATAGATAGATAGTCTCCAGCAAATCCTAGCTCCAGAAGGTGAATCCACAGCTAAAATACTCAGGTTGAACCGAGCATAAAGAAAAACACAAAACACTCGAGTCAGGGCATACATACTTATACAATGTAAACCAACTCAAGTGAACTGCAATAAAATGTACAAGTACTTAAAGGATACTTGGGACCGCCCATCCTTTAAGGATCCGTTAAACTATTTACTATGTAGTAATATACATTATTATAATAATGTCTAAAGTAAAGTAAACTTACATAAAAATAGCGTTAAGGCTTTACATTTCCACCTTAACACATATATAGTGCCAATAGTATATACAGTACCGTAATACCTCCGGATCAGGAGGCTACCAAAAGATACTCCATAGGTACGACACACAAAAAAATCGTACAAGGCACGTTAGTGTAGGTGACACGGCACAACTAGACAATGCCAGGGTAGATATACCAATTACGCATCCGAACTGGTGGTAACGCGTAGCAGCCACTACCGCCCACCCCGAGCCACACTCCCAAAATCAAAGGGGAGCACCATATCAATCACAAAGTAATAGAATGGCATACGAAGAAGTATGTCCGATAAGAGGAGCTACCTCATTATCCCGGAATCGCTGCTGTTTTAACCGCCTTAGGCCAACTCACGGGAGTCGAGTCCACATGTACACCTCAAAAACGTCGCCACCATCCTACTTCATTCTAGAATCTCCACCGCATACACGGTTGTTAAAGTGGTTTTCGGAGTTGGCAGAAAGTATGACAACTTCCGATCCCGGTCTCTTTAACAACCAATGGTTATTATAACCCATGGATATTTATTTCAAAACATATCTCTTCCAAAACCATTTAAAATCAAATGCTATTACTTTCCAAAATAATATCCATTTTCAATATTGGTAATATTTCCAAATCCATATATATTAGTTATAACACTTTAAAAATGTACATAACACTTTCAAAACCATACCTTTATTATAGCATTTTAAAAATGTTATCTTTTAGAAATCATAATACTTGAGAAAATATGATCCATATAGATGATAGCATTTCAAAATGTTACCTTTTTTATAAATACAGATTTTTTAAAACATTACCTAAAATAGTATTACAGTTTAACAATATAACTTAAATAACACGGCATTTTGGAAAACATTACAATTTTTAAATAGTAGAACTTTCAAAACATAACCTAAAGTAACATAGCCCTTTTTAAACATAACTAAATTTACACAGCATTTTAAAAATGTTACGAATACTACTATAACATGTTTTAAACATACTATTCCAGTTTCTATCATAGTTTTATTTATACAAAACATATCTATTCCATAAATAAAATTTATTATTATTATTAGGTTAGAATTAAAATTCCATATTAACTTAAATTTAAATTGTTAAGTTATTTATTATAGATAAAATCTTTAAAACTAGTTTTTTAACCAATTATTAACTTATAAAATTTTAACTTAATAGAATCTAATATATCATTGTATTAAAATCATTTAATTAAATTTTTATGTTTAAATTTCATATTTTTAAGTATTCAAAATACTTAATAAATTTTAGAAAACTATCATTTCAATCCGTAATTTAAAATAAAAATCCAGGTCACGTAATGTAAAATACCTACTATAACTTTTTTGAGAGTTGTAAATGACGTTTTCTGTAGTAATGTGATGATTTATGAGCAAGATGAGATAAAAAATGATATTTTGGTGTGTTGGAGCATATAGACAGCATAATATATGGTGGGAAGAGCCTTAGGATTTGTTGGTCGTATTTTCCGTAATAGCAACACCCTAGAACCCAAGGCAAGCTTTGGTTGATTATTTTTATTAATGGAGGCTTTCGAGAATTGGTTGTTGAATTTTTCAGGTGAATGCTGGAAGTTTTAGGTTGGACTTTGGGAGTTAATGTCGAGAATTATTGATACTGAATTGAATTGAATCGATAGTAATGTAGTAAACAGAACTGAAATTAGTACAAAGACACCGAGATTATAATGGTTCTAGCTAAATCGCTGTGTCCACTTTGTTATTTCTTTCTTTATCAATATCGAAGTCGAAATGCTATTATAATACTGCAAAGTCCACCGTTAATGAATTTATACAAGATGCCCTAATATAGGAAAGTAGAATTTATTCCTAGTATAAAAATTATGATATTGCAAAAGATCCTTTCTGCATCAAAATTATCGTTGATTTATGGCCATTCGGAGTATATATAATTGATGATGTGGATTACGCTATTAAGCTAGTATGCTGAATTACTAACACCTGGTGTTATCCTAGCTTACTATTGGTATACCACATCGATTGCTAACGTGTACTTTGTAACTGCCTTTTCTTCAGATACATTTGGGAAGCACATGTGTAAGATTGAGATTTCATTGTATTACTTGATGGTTATGCATTACTCTAGGTTCACTCTATCTATTCTCTTTCCCGAGGCTCTATTTATCTGGTGTATTTCGGTTCTAACTTGGAATTTTGTATCCATGGACAGCTAAAAAAAGAACTTTATGTTATTTTTGGCCTTTTGGGTTGATCATTTTGGATTTTTAGGCTGTAAGCTGAGTTACTTAAGTGTTTAAGATCATAGGATATTCAGTATATAGCCTTTTGGGTATAATTCTTTCGTTTATGGGATTTACAGCTTTATTGAGATTACCTAAGCCTTTGAGGCTACTGGTTAGTGATAGAGTTATTAGTACGCCCTTGGGTTAATTCTATAATTAGTTGTAAATTATAAACTCTATAGTAAAATCTCGTTTGGAATAAAATGTTCTTTTCCTTCTATCATATACTTGTCCTACTGCGTTACGTTAATTAATTGTTTAATTTAAGTATATTTAATAGAAAGCCCTTAAATGATATGTTATGCCATACTAATTATAGGTTATTGTAATCATGCTAAATCTATTATATTAAAAATAATATACTATTTTTATATTTTTAGTAAAGATGTTTCGAGATAGGATATAGATACATCCATTGAGACAAGAGTACACAATGCTCTTCAAATGTTGGATAGTGTATTACTCATGGCCACTGAGGCACTGAGGGGTTGCGTGCTGATAGTTATTAGATAACTATGGAATGATTCACTTAAGAGTTCTCTATTGGTTAGTATAACTAAGGTCAAATAGAGAATCACGAAGTGACGACATTACATAGTTCTCTTGACTTGAAAGTACAGTCAAATTTCAATGTGGGCACTCCATGTTGATTATAGTTAAATAATGGCTAACATCCATGGAACAACTATAATTGGATCTGAGTTGATGCATCGAAAGTGAAAAACTATTTAATAGAGAATTCGTCTCTACGGTTGTATGAAATTAGTATCATGGTTAATTATAGTCAAATCAAAGTCAAAATTTATGTCTAGAGCAGTTCGATTAATAGTAATAGTTATTATTGAACCAAGAAATTTGTACTTGATTTAAAAAGTTGAACGTGAATGATATTGGTATTTTGACCAAAATCAAATTCCATAAATCTTAAAGTAATATAGTTTTGATGAATAGAATTGTTGTAAATAATCATCACTACTAGGTGCGGCTTAAAATAGTGAAATTGGATTTTACCAAAAAAGTGCATGTGATGAATTCTACCATATTATCAGGCCAACAGCTAATGTGATGTGTGAATGTTATTGTTTGAGTTATTTGATATTAATCGCCGGTCGAATTTACATCCTTGAGTTGTACAACCGCAATGTTGAATATGCTGAAATTATAACGACCCCAAATTTCACTCTTTTATTTTGCGAATATTTAATTAATTTCAAATATTCAAATAATAGATTTATAATGGAAATAAAAGTCTTTTTAAATAATAAATAGTGATGGTGAATTAATTTTCAAATTTGATTTATAAAAATAATTAGTTCGAAGAAAAATCGAAAATGTGACCGGAATTTGTTTTCCGAATTTTCACTCGATAAAAGTTACTGAAAACATTGTGAACTCTTTAGCATAAGTACACTTTTTGGTAGACAAGTCAACATATGTATGTATGTATATTAGTGCATGTATATGTATTTACACCTAAGTATAATAAGTTTAAAATAAAAATGAAAAAAAAAGTCACATCACACAGGACACTAGGTACAAAAAGGTACACCTAATATGTTTAAACATGTCTTAGACATATTAGCTTTGATGGGAAGGATGGAGTGATGCTTTAGGGGCTGGTGCGGTTTTGAGACGAAGGCTAGATGAGGTGGCAATAAGGTAGTGGAGGGTATAAGGCAAGGGTAAATATGTAATTTCCTTTTTCTTATATTTATAAATAGCTTTCCATTTGCTCAATATTTCCTTCTCTTTGATCGACCATGTCTTCTTTATTTCCAATTCAAATGGAGATTTTCTTTCTTTTAAGTCATGTAAATCTTTAGTGGCCACAATTTTTATGTAGATCACCTTTTCAAATTTTGGGTCAAGCTATGTCAAAATCTCGTTTATTTGCAAAGTGTTTTTTTTATTCGGAGATCCAAGTCAGAAAATGGTCCTTCTTATGACCATATCTTCCTGAAAATTAACAGAAATTGAGTGTTTTTTTTAAATTGTAGATGAAAGAATTTCCTAAAACTCTACTTTTAACTACTTTTCTAAAATCCAAGGGTTACATGTCCAAAAATCCGAGGGTTACATGTCCAAAAATCGAGGGTAAGTTGACCTATTTTCGAGTATATTTTGTGATTTTTCCAAGCTTTTCGAATTCCAAAATGTATTAAGTTTTCAAAGGATTTTTGATGAGTAAATTTTCTAACATTTGGAAAAAAATTACCCTTACATGTATTAAATATTGGATGGTAAAATAAGGGTGTTGTTTGGCTGGAATATTATATGGTTTGAATATATGTATATGTTGTTATTTGCAGTTTAGATATTGACTTGTGAATCAAAAGCTAAAGCATTGTGTTTTATTATAATGATGTGATTTTTGGGTTTGTGGTATGATGGTGATATGTTTATGGATGTTTAGGCATGTGTATGCGATGCCATGCTAAGGAAGTGGAACTTTGACATGGTATTGACGGTTGTATTTCTTTGTGAAAAAATTAGTGTTTAGTTTAAAGGAAATTGAAAATCATTTCGAAGTTTTCAACTTCATTTTCTAATGCAAACTTTTATGCTATGTTTATGATAAGTTGGTAAGTATCTAAGTGTTTAGGTTTTGATGAGAAAAGTCAAAACATTTTCAAGTTATGGTGTCCATAGCGATAGTCGCTATGGATGCAGTTTCGCTTTAAAAATCTAAATCAGTTTCATACTTAAAATTACTATAAACGTTCTATAAGCCAAATAATAATATTTTTAAAAGTTAGTTAAAGATTTAATAATTAATAATTAATTAATTAATTAATTTTTAATAATTATTAATTAATTAAATGTAAATAAGGTTTATTAACTTTAATTAAGTGAAGATTAGTTACTAATTAATTACCCTTTAAAGGATAAGATTAATTTTAACTAATCAATTATTAAGTATGATTAATTTTTACTTGATTACAAGTTAAGTATATGATTTACTTTTAGTTAACTACTAATTAAATATAGGTCTAATTATTAACCAAGTGTTTAATTTTAAATTAATTAAGGTTTTAATTTATAAATTATTTATTAAAGGTTTAATTTATGGGGGCTTTTGGCGTAGGTCCTTTATAGGCTTCAAAATTCATAAAAACCCTGGTGGAATAAAGTATATAAATTAGGTCCTTATTATCGAAAATCATCAAAAAAATATATTAGAAAAACCTTCAAATTTTTAAACTTATTTCAACTAATATATATCTTCATATTCATGTCAAAAAATCAAAAAACAAAAAAGAAAAGTGAAAAAAATGACACACGGTATGTTTCAGGAATACTTTCTGTCGTGTATGCAATTTTAGAGAATAAATATAGACGTGTCAGCACTTATTTCGAATAGCATGCCTGTAACGACCCGAAATTTTCAAACCCGAAAATTCCAGATAGTTAGGGAAAAAGAAGAAAGAGATAGAAGAAGAAGAAGATCAGAAACATCAACATCTCACATTCGCAGCGGATAAAATATAATAATAAATAATAACAGTTTAAAAAAGATACTATATCCGTCTATTACATTTTAATACATCAGAGTTACACATATATACAGATACTGGATATACACAATTATCATGTCTCAGATTTACAATAATATAATACAACGGAAATACTCTATACGTTCTTGCCATCCAGCTCGCCTCCTGAGCTCCAGAACGTCCTTACCTGAAAATCTATAATACTCGGTCTAACCCGAGCATTACATTAAAGTAACACCCGGGTCAGGCTGGAAACCAGCGTGAGTAACTCATCCAACATGGAATACAAAGCATACAACTATATAGAACCCGGGGTAACTCGAACCAATTTACAAGTTCACAATATGTCATAGACATCACTTATTTCACACATAAGTTTTCTAAGTAACAAAGATTTAGACTTAAAATAGTCTAATTCCTTTAAATCACTTCACTCTAGCCTATAGATTTCACATATCAATCATAAAAGTTCGAAATGGTTTTGGGTATTTCCTAATACCCGAACCCGTTCTCTTTGAGTCTCATGTCATTCTAACCCAAGTTATCCAAATGAAATACACAACATTTCATATTAGAGATATCATCTCAATCAAAGCATTCAGTACCATTCAATCATCCATTAGCAAAGCTTGATTGCTACCAAAATTAATTTAATCAACTCTAATTGAATTTCTTGCCCCAATCACTTGGATTCCTTCATTTAACATTAATTAATTGTAAATCAATTTATTTATCATCCCTTAATTATCCATCTTAATTAATTACCCTGGATTAATTATTCCTCAATTACCTTCAAGTAATTATCTTTAATTAATTTCACAAATTAATTATTCTTAACTAAAATCAATAATTAATCTTCAATTACTTCACAAATTAATTAATTATAATTAATTACATTAACCCTTTATTACTTATTGTTTAATTTCTCATAAATCACTTATTATTGATTAATTAATCTTAATTAATCAAGTTATAATTACATCATTGATTATATAAATTAATGATTTTCCATTTACATTTCAATTTATCCTAGTCTAATTTAATTACATTAAATAATTAATCATTAATTTAAACCACAAATATTGATCACTCTTGATTTATCTCATCCGTAATTATCTACCTTTTTATTTACTTCATTAAATAAATCAATTACTCCTTAATTAATCATCTTAATTAATCTCTTGATTAATTACACAAAGTAATTATATTTTATTAATTACATTAAGTAATTACTTATCAAACCATCAAATGATCATTCTGAATTAATTACACTTAATTAATTAACCTAAAACTTAATTAATTAATTCAAACCCTTAATTACCAAATTAATTAACCCAAATCATTAATTAATTGAATTAATTAATTATCCATTTTAATTGCTCTACTAATTTAATGAATCACAAATCATTAAGTCCTTATTAACATTAAAATGAAAACATTTTCTTATTTATGATTTAAGTTTACATCAATTTAAACTTGAATACTTCGAGTCAAGCAATAACTAACTCGAGAACCAACCAAAACCAAAGTCACCAGGTCATCAGTGCACATCAAATCAATTCAATAATTCAACCAATTATTTAAATTTAACCATTTAAATTTAAATAAAAATTCCAGAAGAGTGAGATTTACTCACCTCTGATTTTCGTTTGCAATCCACTTCAATCCCGACTATTTTCTTCACAATATATGGACCTTGTATAAACATTAGGAGATTATTAATACTTGAATTAACCAAAAAATTAATTTCCCTTAAATATATTTAATTAACCCAAAATTTTATTTAAACCAATTTATTTTCTTTTAATAAATAAATTTTAAGTTCCAAAAATAAATTGAATAAGTTAATCTCCTAAATATTATTTAAAATAAACTAGTAAATAAAAATGTGTAAATGTATATTTATTTTATTTTACTTTCTTTCAAACTACATATATTTTGAAACTTAAATTATACCAATTCAAAGGTTTAATTTTATATAAAACTTTTCAATTATTTAAAATTCCTATACATTTCTTTCAAAATCCTTTCTATATAAAATCTTTTCTTTACTGTAAATATACACAGATATATATATATATATATATATATATATATATATATCTTTAAACTAAAATAATGAATTTTAATTAACCGGTTTTAAAATGATGACTAGCCTAATATATTTGTCTTATAGTTTGCAACTTAAAACATAGTTTAATCAACTACAAATTAAAAATGAAATAGAATAAAATAAAATAAAGGTTACCAAAAAATTGACTGCTACCACTCTCATCAGAACTCGACACCAAAACATGCGACAAGAAACAAACCACGATCAACTCCCAAAGCCGACCAACATAAACCCCTCACTGCAAAAACTCATCACACCCGAACCCTTTCGCTTCGAGCCAGAACCGGCCTCCCTTGCCATTGACGTGCTCGCGACTTCAACTCGCACTCGTACGCATCGCGACTTCAACTTCCCGTACACACCGCGAACCCAACCTCGCGCCTCACGATTTGCCTCAACCCTCCAGGCGCGCGCAATACCAGACCACCGTGCTCGCATACAAGACCTGCAACCTCCCCTCGAACTTGCAAAGCTTGACACTATTCAGTCGCGACCTCCCTTCAAGAATCGAGCTCGAACCCGATCTAATTTTCCGCGTAGCTATTTATTTTATTTTTTTAAGCTGAAGACGAATTGATTTGGGAATTTAGGCAGGGATCAGCTTCGTTCTGAGTTTAAATAAGAGGAAGGAAAGATAGATGTGATATAAAGTTCGGGGAAGGACATATTGGAGAAGGCAAGATCTTGTTTTAACAGATTAAAATATTATTTAATTATAAATATCTCACTTTACCCAGCTTAAAACTCTGAACCCCCATCGAGGCGTGCCGCTAGGCGTTTATAATGTTTTACCTACATTCCGAACACAATGTAACATGTTTTGGGGGCTAATTCGAATACATGCGTGAGTTACGGAAGTAAACGATCAATTTTCAATTAAATCGATTAAAATAGTTTCTAAGCATTTTGAGCTGTCAGGGTCAAACGACAACTCCGATTGCTACAAAAATTGAAATCCGATAATAACTAACTTTTACAGATCCAATGGAAATGGTTTCATCAATTTCTGAGACTGTGCCTCGGAAGGCTATTTTTAAATTCAGTTTAAATGATATATTTTCAAAACTGAACATATCACCTTTAAATTAAATTCCAACCATTCTATTATCTTCAGTAACATCATTATAAATTTTACAAGCCTTCAAATTATTTTTAACAGGCTTAAAACTGAAGATTCAATAATTCACCCAAATTCAGTTTATTAAATCCAATAACTTAATTGCTAAATAATAATAATATTTGAATTCAAGTTTAAAATTTACTTTTAAATATTTAAAATCAATTAATTATTCCAATTTAAATTGTTAAAAATTACGGATCGTCACATTCCTCCCTCTTAAAAGAATTTCGTCCTCGAAATTACTAGTTAGGAAGAATGGTCCAATACCCGTTTACTTTTTCCCCCAAAACCAACAGTTCAACATCCTACCAACTATCTTTTATAAAAGACCCCTTGTCATTCTTACCAATTTCCCAAACTCTCCCATAGTTTTCAAACAATACCGTTTTTCTCAATCATTCAAATTTCAATTTAAAACCAAATTTTGAATTATCAAAATTTTCTCAAAAATTTTCTAACTCTCTAAATTTCAAAAAAAATTGCCAGCGTCTCCTTTGTGCAGCTAGCTCGGTACAACTACAAAATGTCTCTACGGTCTCCCAAATTCCAAAAGAAAACAAAAAGCCAAGTGGCTAGATCAAAAACTCAATCAAATTCCATACAGATATTTAAACACATACCTTCTTGTCGAGCAATTCAAATTTATCTTCTAAAATCAAACCAATTTTCCATTTCCCTTTATAATACCTGCATATTTTACTTAGCAACAATATCTAAACATAGCTTTTAAAATCATTTTATACATTTCCTTACAGAAGTTTTGATATCTATTTCTATTCAAATTAGTTTTCCCCGTTTTCATATGATTTCAATTTATCTTCAATTCTGAATATTGAATTTTATCTTCCATTTATAGCTGATTCATATCATTGTTTTAAATTAGTTTCATCCACTAATTTATTTCAATTTCCAATTTGAAATAGTTTGTCGCTAACAAAATTTTCCCAAAAAATTTTCTAACTCCCAAAATTTTCGAAAAATCTTCTCAGAGTCTCATTTGTACGGAGGAGCTTTTGCAATTTGACAAGAGATATAAATATATATACATCGACCCACCCGGTCGGAAAAGCAAAAATAGTTCATATTTCCTATTTTTGTTGCATAGGCGTACCTTTATTTAGCAATTTAAGCAAGCGGCTGATTATTTTAGCAATTAGCGGAACCAAATCCAGCCAAACGGCTTCACGGTACCTGTACTCACTCAATTTGAACATGTAAGCACTACATATATGAAGTTCATAACATTTCTCTTACTTAAACAACTACAACACATCAACTCTAAAGAAATACATCCTAAATAACTTCCACGAGCAATTTATATGATTTCTAAACTAATTCAATTGCTTTCAACCAATTCATATACCATTTCGCTCAATTTTAATGGTTTACAACTCAATTTCTTACATTCAATTTATTTTTAATCCAATCAAGTTCATATTTAATTCAATTGATCCTAAGATAAATTTATTTAATCTTTATCAACTCATAAAATTTAATTACCTTTGTTTACGTCAAACGACAACTATTTTTATGTAAATTCGGCGATATTTGCTTAATAGAGTATCCATTTTAGTTTACAACTACTTCAAATTAATTTCAACTCATTTTATATTTTATTCCATTTCATTTCATCTCTGCATTGGTTAAATTTTAAAATTATTTCATTGAGCTTGACAACATTCAATGCTTATATCAATATCCATTTTCCAAATAAATTTAGCCCGAACTTTTATTTAATGGTCTTCCATTCTTACTCGAAACCAAGCCTTTATTGACTTAAGTAATTTTACTTCAAATTAATATGCCTTATAACTAAAGTTCATTCTGATAATCCAATTCCAATTAAAACTTTGATTTAATTTCTATTCAATCAGAATTCATCCTTTTATTATTTAATTCAATTAACCCATTTATTCACCCCATTTTAGATTTTTAATTCACCTACTTAATTCGTTTTCGAATTTATTTTATTTATACAAAACCATTCTCAATTTATTTCTACTTACCTGGGTTTTTTTTGCAATTCAAACCATGTCTATTATAATTCTATTCCATTTTATCTTAACAACATCTCTACTTATTTTAGTTCCTCATCAAATCCAAGTCGAATTCTATTTATAATTCGAATTCATTTCCAAACTCCATTATTAACTTACAATCCATTTATTTAACCAAGTTAAATTTTATCAATATACTCTATCAAATAATTTATTTAGCTAATTAGCTTACTTCCAACTTTTAGTTCAATATTCGTTTTCTATTACAAAAAAAATCACTTCATTAAATTTTCCTGGGTTCAAACTTGTTTTTCATAATTCCAGTTTGGATTTTTCTTTCATTTTCCAAAATTCCAACACTTTTATTTTAAAAATTTAGAAATACCTTTAGATTCACATAATATTATTAAAATATATTTTTTATATATATAATAATACTTCTTATAACTCGATGTCACAACTAGTCCATCTTTGTTCTCAAAGAGATTCAGTCATATGTTGATCAGACGTAGGACTGAAAATCTATAAGTACTTAGCAGACCCATTCTCAACATCCAGTGAAAATACTTGGGAAATAATTTTATTGAAAATATAGAACACAGTTTTTGAAAATAGAGGAAATATCTTTGGTGAGAATGCTCAGGAAATCATCAACCCCCATCCATGGCCGTAGTTACATCCTGGGTTACGTTATCATCGCAGCAAAAGTCCATGTAACTGTAGGCACTCCGCGCCCCTCGATTACGCCATGGAACCCATAACAGATCGCGGTTACATTCCAGGGTTACGTTGCCATCGCAGCAAAAGTCCATGTAACTGTAGGCATCAGCAACCCTCGATTTTCACTGTCAAAACAAAACTTCTCCACTCCTACATAGGTCGCAGTCTACCGATGTAAAATCAAACACAGACTGTTGGCTCTCAGCGGCACACACGACTTTCGCTATGTTACCATAGGTCGCAGTCTATCGATATAAAATCAAACGTAACCGTTGGCTCTCAGCGGCACACACGACTTTTGCTATGGTACACACTACTCATAATCCTCAGGAATTAGTTTTGTCCGGACTCCTCACGGGATCAACTTTAGAACCCCTCCCTTGGGGCTCAAGGCAGCACCACCCGGTGGCATTCCTAAGAAGTTCATTCCAAGGGAGCGCTTTTTTCCCCAGAGCCATCATCAAAACACTTTATACTATACACATAGTATCTTCCAAATCATACACCTAGTATGATCTCATACAAAGCTCCTTTACAGAAAATTGATTATCCCAAAATCGATAATTCTCAAACTAGGCTTTCTAAATTCCAATATTGATTTTACCCAAAAATCAAAAGCCTTTCCAAATCCAAAGGTTCCCAAAACCTTTTTCCAAAATCCTCATAAGATCCTTTTTATATATACAGGTATATATATATATATATAATTCTTGATAAAAAAATCTTTGGATCATTTCAATCTTGTACAAAACCCTTTTTATACTTCAATTATTTCCAAAAATCCATTTTCTTCTGGCTATAGATTCAACAAGGGGAGTTTCATCTTATATAACAATGACACATAATTTTTGTTTATTCAAAATCAAATATTCAAATTTGATTACTCTTTCCAATATCAACTTCATTCAAATCTGTATGATGTACACTTATCATCCGTACGCTATACCAATCTGATCGCTCACTCGATCACATAATTTCACTTCCGAACTAGTATCGTCCACACGACTTTCTAGTGCGGACTCAGATCTGGTTTCTTGATCAGAAACCGTCATTCTCCTTGCATAGCTATAGCTATGATAAAGAATATCCAGAACCAATCAAAAATCCATATCCAGGTTCGCCGTCGGAAATTGAGTGAAAAACCCCAACTCGGATTGATACAACTATCTCGAAATTCTGTGCTCGAATCTGGATCAAATCATTATGCGAATAGAATTATATACGTACATCCTGCATATTTATTTTCATTGATTATTAGCCAAATCAATTTCCTTTCTATTCATACTCACATTGAACTTTATTCACTTAATCACATTTGCCTTAATTCTCATTTGAATTATATCTTCAATTCTTATCTTAGTTGGGTATTTAATCAATAACAGTTTGAACTCCGACCAGTTTATTTTTAGAAAATAGCTTGAAAATTTTAGAAATAGACAAGTAATTGAAAAATAATTATTAATTTGCAAAATGACTGTAAAATAGTTAACTAATTGTAAAATCATTGGAAAATAGTTAAATAGTTATAGAGTTTTAGATAATTGCAAAATAGTAATTAATTTGTAAAATAGTTGAAAATAATAATTAGTTTATAAAACATTTGAAAAATGGTTAATAGTTCCAAAAATTATTGTAAAATAAATATAAAATAATTTGGCTTTAAAAAGAAAGGTTGTATTTATTAAATAGCTTGGAAAAATAAGTTTATATTAAAACAATTTATATTGAAAATAGTCTAGAGTCAAAACTGCTCACCTCCCTATCATTTCAATTTAAATTTACATTTCTATTTAAATTGACTCAATTCTAACTTGAATAACTTCAATTTCTATTGAAATTTATGTAACCCCATTTCAAGTTGAATCAATCTTGATTCCTTTCCCAATTTAAATCAAATTCCATTTGATTTTAATCATGTTCAACTTTAATTATGATTTCAAATTATTCCAATCAATTTGGACTAATATCAATTGAACTTACTTCAATTTCAAATCATTTCAATTTAATCCAATTCAAATCTTCCATTTAATTTTTTTAACTTATGCATCTTCAATCTTAAATCCAATTAATTTAAATCAAATTCAATTTTGAACTAATTCAATTTCAATTTTAAACCACCTCGAATTATATAAATTCGAGTTAAATTCTCAAAGGTTGGTTTAACTTTTCAAACCAAAATGACCTTTGTTTAAAGTTTTTAAACAATTTAATTTCTGAGTTCTAATTCTAGAATTTCATTTCAATTAATTTAATTTTAATTTGGTTGTATTTCTGTTACCACTTAATTTAATTCCAGTAGAAGATTTCAATTTGGTTGTATTATATTACTGTTTAATTTAATTCCAATGATTTAACAACCAATCACCTTAATATATATTAGAAAGAAATATTGCTTTATATATCAAAATATATTTTTATAGAAAACCATTTAAAAAATTTATATAAGAAAATAACAAGTACGCTATCATATATATATATATATATATATATATATATATATATTCAACTCATTCTAGAGTACTACGGACTCCATTTTATAAGTAGTCCCCACCAGAGCCAAGGTTCTCGCTAAACCTTTCAGCTCGGATACCAACTGTAACGACCCGAAATTTTCAAACCCAAAAATTCCAAATAGTTAGGGAAAAAGAAGAAAGAGATAGAAGAAGAAGAATATCAGAAACATCAACTTCTCACATTCGCAGCGGATAAAATATAATAATAATAATAATAACAGTTTAAAAAAGGTACTATATCTGTCGATTACATTTCAATACATCAGAGTTACACATATATACAGACACTGGATATACACAATTATCATGTCTCAGATTTACAATAATATAATACAGCGGAAATACTCTATACGTTCTTGCCATCCAGCTCGCCTCCTAAGCTCCAGAACGTCCTTACCTGAAAATCTGTAATACTCGGTCTGACCCGAACATTACATTAAAGTAACACTCGGGTCAGGCTGGAAACCAACGTGAGTAACTCATCCAACATGGAATACAAAGCATACAACTTATATAGAACCCGGGGTAACTCGAACCAATTTAGAAGTTCACAATATGTTATAGACATCACTTATTCCACACATAAGTTTTCTAAATACCAAAGATTTAGATTTAAAATAGTCCAATTCCTTTAAACCACTTCACTCCAGCCTATAGATTTCATATATTAATTTATAAAAGTTCGAAGTGGTTTCGGGTATTTCCTAATACTCGAACCCGGTCTCTTCGAGTCTCATGTCATCCTAACCCAAGTTATCCAAATGAAATACACAACATTTCATATCAGAGATATCAACTCAATCAAAGCATTCAGTACCATTCAATCATCCATAAGCAAAGCTTGATCGCTACCAAAATTAATTTAATCAACTCTAATTGAATTTCTAGCCTCAGTCACTTGGATCCTTCATTTAACATTAATTAATTGCAAATCAGCTTATTTATCATCCCTTAATTATCCATCTTAATTAATCACCCTGGATTAATTATTCCTGAATTACCTTCAAGTAATTATCTTTAATAAATTTCACAAGTTAATTATTCTTAACTAAAATCAATAATTAATCTTCAATTACTTCACAAATTAATTAACTATAATTAATTACATTAACCCTTCATTACTTATTATTTAATTTCTCATAAATCACTTATTATTGATTAATTAATCATAATTAATCAAGTTATAATTACGTCATTGATTATATAAATTAATGATTTTCCATTCACATTTCAATTTATCATAGTCTAATTTAATTACATTAAATAATTAATCATTAATTTAAACCACAATTATTAATCACTCTTGATTTATCTCACCCTGTAATTATCTACCTTTTTATTTACTTCAAATTCCTTAATTAATCATCTTAATTAATCTCTTGATTAATTACACAAAGTAATTATATTTTCTTAATTACATTAAGTAATTACTTATCAAATCATCAAATGATCATTCTGAATTACTTACACTTAATTAATTAACCTAAAACTTAATTAATTAATTCAAACCCTTAATTACCAAATTAATTAACCCAAATCATTAATTAATTGAATTAATTAATTATCCATTTTAATTGTCCTACTAATTTAATGTATCAAAAATCATCAAGTCCTTATTAACATTAAAATGAAAACATTTTCTTATTTATGATTTAAATTTACAATAATTTAAACTTGAATACTTCGAGTCAAGCAACAATTAACTCGAGAACCAACTAAAACCAAAGTAACCAGGTCATCAGTGCACATCAAATCAATTCAATCATTCAACCAATTATTTAAATTTAACCATTTAAATTTAAATAAAAATTCCAGAAGAGTGAGATTTACTCACCTCTGATTTTCGTTTGCAATCCACTTCAATCCCGACTAATTTCTTCACGATATATGGACCTTGCACAAACATTAGGTGATTATTAATACTTGAATTAACCGAGCAATTAATTTCCATTAAATAAATTTAATTAACCCAAAATTTATTTAAACCAATTTTTTTCTTTTAATAAATAAATTTTAAGTTCCAAAAATAAATTGAATAAGTTAATCTCCCAAATATTATTTAAAATAAACTAGTAAATAAAAATGTGTAAATGTATATTTATTTTATTTTACTTTCTTTAAAACTACATATATTTTGAAACTTAAATTATACCAATTCAAAGGTCTAATTTTATATAAAACTTTTCAATTATTTAAAATTCCTATACATTTCTTTCAAAATCCTTTCTATATAAAATCTTTTCTTTACTATAAATACACACACACACACACACACACACACACACACACACACACACACAGATATATATATATCTTTAAACTGAAATAATGAATTTTAATTACCAGTTTTAAAATGATGACTAGCCTAATATATTTGTCTTACAATTTGCAACTTAAAACATAGTTTAATCAACTACAAAAAAAAAATGAAATAGAATAAACTAAAAGAAAGATTACTAAAAAATCGACTGTTGCCACTCTCATCAAAACTCGATACCAAAACACGCGACAAGAAACAAACCACGATCAACTCCCAAAGCCGACCAACATAAACCCCTCACTGCAAAAACTCATTACACCAGAACCCATTCGCTTCGAACCAGAACCGGCCTCCCTTGCCATTGACATGCTCGCGACTTCAACTCACGCTCGTACGCATCGCGACTTCACCGTCCCGTACATGCCGTGAACCCAACCTCGTGCCTCACGATTTGCCTCAATCCTCCAGGTGCGTGCAATACCAGACCACCGTGCTCGCGTACAAGCCCTGTGACCTCCCCTCGAACTTGCAAAGCTTGACACTATTTAGTCGTGACCTCTCTTCAAGTATCGAGCTCGAACCCGATCCAATTTTCTGCGTCGCCGTTTATTTTTTTTATTTTTTTAAGCTGAAGACTAATTGATTTGGGAATTTAGGCAGGGATCGGCTTCGTTCTGAGTATAAATAAGTGGAAGAAAAGATAGACGTGATATAAAGTTGGGGGAACGGCGTACTGGAGAAGGCAAGGTCTTGTTTTAACAGATTAAAATATTATTTAATTATAAATATCTCACTTTACCCAGGTCAAAACTTCGAACCCCCGTCGAGGCGTGCCGCTAGGCGTTTATAATGTTTTACCTACATTCCGAACACAATGGAACATGTTTTGGGGGCTAATTCGATTATATGCGCGAGTTACGGAAGTAAACGATCAATTTTAAATTAAATCGATTAAAATAGTTCTAAGCGTTTTGAGCTGTCAGGGTCAAACGACAACTCGGATTGCTACGAAAATTGAAATCCGATAATAACTAACTATTATGGATCCAATGGAACTGGTTTCGTCAATTTCCGAGACTGTTCCAAGGAAGGCTATTTTTAAATTCAATTTAAACAATATATTTTCAGAACTGAACATATCACCTTTAAATTAAATTCCAACCATTGTATTATCTTCAGTAACATCATTATAAATTTTACAAGCCTTCAAATTATTTTTAACAGGCTTAAAACTGAAGATTCAATAATTCA
This sequence comes from Allium cepa, assembly GCA_030765085.1. Classification (NCBI taxonomy): domain Eukaryota; kingdom Viridiplantae; phylum Streptophyta; class Magnoliopsida; order Asparagales; family Amaryllidaceae; genus Allium; species Allium cepa. The sequence continues at coordinate 241,101,555 of CM060935.1, read as the reverse complement.
CCCAATTTCAGTTTATTAAATCCAATAACTTAATTTCTAAATAATATTTAAAATCAATTAATTATTCCAATTTAAATTGTTAAAAAATCCGGATCGTCACAATGCCTTTGCAACTAAAAATTGCAGATATGTCTGCAAGTTTAAGGAATAAGTGCAGAGATTTGCATAAGTATCCTGACTGTTAAATCAACGTGCTGTTATTCGGTGAATAATTGCATACATGTCTGCAAATATATGGAATAATTGAAGACATGTTAACAATTATATAGATTTTATTCAACGCAATTATTCAGTGAATAGTTGCAGACATGTATGCAATTATATGGAATAATTGCATACATCTCTGCAATTATTCAGATGTTTATCGAATGCAATTATTCTGTGAATAATTGCAGATATATCTACAATTATATAAAATAACTGCATATATGTCTGTAATAATTGCAAATATTTCTGCAATTTTTTTCTATAGAAATCTACTTGTAATATTTACAGTTTTTTGAAAAAAAATTAAGTGCTGGCCAAAAAAACACGAAAAATACATGTTGCTACAGTAAAATAATTATAGGGACCCGCTTTAAAACTTTTTTCAAAGAGGATGCTGTTTGAATTAACTTTGGTTTTGGGGATGCATGACTAATATTCATTTAATTTATTATTTAAAACTTAATTAAATATATTTAATTAGGATTAATTAATATTTAATTATTAATTAAGGTTTAAATGATTATTTAATAATTAATAAAGGATTAACTATTGTTTAATTATTTATTTAATAATTAATTATTGTTTATGTATTTAAAGGGTTAATTATTTCTTAATTTATTTATTTAATTAAACTAAGATTTAATAAAGATTAATTATGATTTAATAATAGTTCAACTCATAATAAGTTATTTTAAAGGGGAGTTTAATTTTTAAATCCTTTGATTTTCCAAGAATCAATTTTTTTATAAAGGGAATTCTTTTACAAAGGAGAGTTTTGAGCACAAGGGATTCAAATGTTGATAGAACTAAGTAGATAAATGACTGTAAATGAGTTATGATGTGATTGTTTGTGTTTGTGTGGATATTTGATAGCAGAATAAATCTCGTTCTCCTATAATATAATAGATATGATTATTATGGACATATATTAGCAGAATAAATCCCCATTCTACTGTAGATTTGTTGTTTGATTGTATGGACATATATGTTAGCAGAACAAATCTCTATTTTGTTATAAGTTAATTGTTGATTGTTTGGACATCTATTAGCAGAATAAATCACCATCCTGCTATTATACTATTTGGACATGTTTATACTGGTTAGTTTATATTGACATGTTATTTCCTGATTTGCAAATGAATTTACATATATGTTGACTTTTGTAAATAAATTTTTGAATGGCTTAAAATTGAGATTAAGTGGTAATTTAAATTAGTACCATTAGGATTGCTAAGCCGCTTTTTAAATTTATAACGTATGATTTTGAATCAACCCCAATTCTTTAACCGGTTTGGGGTTTAAAAGTTTATAAATGATTTTTTAACATATACAAGTATTTGTAAAGATATTTATAAACAATAACTTGTTTTTAATAAAAAGGGTTTTGCTAAACAAAAAGGTTTTATTTAAAGTGATTTAAAATGGGATTTTGTAAATGATATTTTGTAAATGATGTTTTGTAATGTCAAAGATATTATGCAAAGGAAATTTTATGGATTTTTATACATGAAAAGAGATTTTATAAATCATTTAGAGATTTTATGTAGAGGCCCGTAAATCTGTACCCCATTTGAGATGGCAAAATTCAACAACAATTCAGCCCAAAGTGGAACAAATGTACGAGTCTTTGGGTTTAAAGAAGAAAGAGGTAGAAGAAGAAGAAAAGAAAACAACATTAGAGTCTCACATTTCACAGCGGAACAAATATAGTAGATAAATGAATGATCTTTTGAAAAATGCACTATTTCAGTTTATGCATCACATTATCAGAGTTTACAACGACACAATACAACATTGGCAGCTATTTTAATTTTCTTACATAGAGATTTGACTTGCACTAATCCATACGCAGCGGACACTACATAGTATAAGTAATACACCTTGCCATCCAGCTTCAACTCCCGATCTCTATAGCAACTTCTTGACTTCGCTTCCGAACAACTGATAACCTGACTCTAGGCTGCCCATGTGGAAAAATTATGGGCACCCAAAGATTAGAAAGGGAACGATAAACTCCAGGTCAGTCATGGGACTGGTGTGAGATCATAAAACAGCTATTTTCACAAAGAAAATAAAAAGAAATTCGCTATGCTTTTTTGGAAAATGAAACTAGCATAAGACCTCTCGCCACACACACAATGCAAATGCAGAATTAGAGGAGATTTCTTCTTATGATAGTCAAACATGCTTAATACGAAAAATTCTTTTTTAATATTATCATTAGTGCATAGTGGAAAACATTTGCAAGTATAATATTGATCTTAGCCAGCATACGTACCATTATAGTATGCCTACTACTGCTACCATATTAAATGGCAGGTTCTACAACTAAAACCGTACAAGGCGCGTATTGATGATTGGATTTCCAACAAATAGTCAGGCTAAGGAACTTCCTATGCCACATGGGTACGCCTCTGGAGGGACGCCCCGAGAACCTACTGGGCTCTCTGCCAACACAAGGTCGGTTACCCCCTTCCCGGGGAGTAAAACATAAGATATGTCACCCCCGGTCATTTGCGACCTTTATCCGAGGATCCCCTACACCAACAACCACAAAGAAAAGTATTTTCAGCAACCACATAGGTTAAATATCAAGGCTCCATACCTGATACCACCCTTTTGCAGAAGGAATGGACATACCCAAGGGGAGCTACCGCTGAAACCTTGCCGCATCTTTTCTGTTTCGACCATTATCGGTTTGTGAGGCTCGATGATGTCTCGCCCACAAAGCTACGCTTTTCACAAAGCCATGCTTTGATCAACAAATGATCAACAACACTTCGTATGTCACGTTACCAAATTAGGAGTATATCACTAATAACCATCACTAATAACCTCTGAGCTCATACGTCTCAGAGAAAGGTGTTAAGCTATGTGAATAAATTCTCCGTCACCAATAGAAATGTATTTGATAGAAACCAGCTTTACATCTCAAAGTGTAACGTCAGACACACATTTATACAAGTCCGTTCCGGGATCGAACGGAACCGAAGGCACTTCAAAGAAGCCCTTGCAAATTCGGATATTTACTAATCACGTCCGGAATCCCCATCACAAAGTGTGATAAAATCTCTATACCGGAGCAACCCGGTGTAGAGACATTCGACAGGTAATCCTTTCGTTTTCAATAATACCCGGTCTTCAACACCGTCTTCAAATGCAGTTCCATTTCGTCGTATCATTATTCGAAATGGGTTTTATGACACAGGGTCCTCTCCCGGCTAAACCGAATAATGAGCGCTTATTTTAAAAAAAATAAGTGTTATATTCAGATTTCAACAAATCACAAAAGTTTTCACTTTGATCTTTTAAATAAAAGATCCTTCACAATCACAAAGGTTCGATGTGGTTTTCGGATATCCACTTGGAATCCGACCCCGGTTGCATCGAAATTCAAATGCCATTAAAAAGGCCAATATTAACAGTCGATTATTTAACTATCATCACTCACAACAATCACTAAATCTCAAATAATTTTTCCCCAATTAATATTTTCAAAATATTTTTGAAAGATATAATTTTTAACACTCCAACACTTTGAAAACAAATTTCAAATCATTTCCCTTACGCGGAATATATTTCCAAATATTTATTCATTTCCACTGGAAACCTGCCGAGTCAAAATAATTCAATTCACTTATCCAAAATATTCTTGGAACATTTAAAATAAAACCATCCTAAATACTTACTTAAAATATTGGTTATGAAACATTATACTAATTATCACATATAAGATTTTAAGTCCCGGCTAATTTTAAAATAAAATTAGTAGATATGGTATAACTATTTAAATATTCGTTTCCTAAAACAAATATCAATTTTAATCTTTAAAATAATCCCTTCCATAAGTAATTAAATAAATCCATACTTTAAAGATTTGACACCAGTTAAGAAAATAATTTATCCAAAGTATCCTTTATAAAACTATTCTTAAATTTTTTTTAGTTTATATTTATAGGCTGCTTCGAAATCATACTCAGCTTTACAGGGAAAATACATTTTCCATTTCAAAATGGTTCATTCAAATCAATTAATATATCTTTCTTGATTTATTTTAAATTTACGTTCCGAATCCGTAAATTCCTTTCACATTTTTTTAAAAAAGTAACCAAATGTTTATTTTTAAAACAAATTTCCCTTTCTTTTATAAGTTCCCATTATGAATTTAAATTTCCAAACATCCATTTATATACGATTTTCAAATCGATTTCCAAATATTCATTTTCAGCACTGAATTAAATTCAAAACTGATTTCCAAATTTATTTTCAAATACCAAATTGGTTTCCAAAATTGATTTCTAAATTTATTTCAACACCAAATTAATTATCTTTTGAAACAAATTCCTTCTTTTGAATTTATTTAATTTTCTAAAATTAATTTACTGTAAATTTTCTACTAAATTTCAAAAATAAAATTTTATTTATTTCTGGTATCCTACGATACCAAAAATATATTTGGCTAAATTATAGCCTTCAATAGTTTCAATCACAAATAGCCACACACAGATTATGAATGATCAACACATAATATTGAAACAAATTCAATTATTTAAGGAATCCAGTTGGATCCCTCCAACCTGTTTCCCTGCATCCACAGATGTTAGCACAACAATTAAATACCAATTCCACTTCGAGGTGGAATATCGTGATATATGGGATTTATAGAATATCATCTGCTATTATGTGGCGCATAAGGTCTCATCTGCTATATAATGCGGGAAATCAGCTCCAAATATACATATATAATACCAATTCCACTTCGAGGTGGAATATCGCGGTATATGGGATTTATACAATATCATCCGCTATTATGCGGCGCATAGGGTCTAAACTAATATAACTGATTATAAATCAATCATCTAAGCACATAATCAACAATTTAAATTTAACTATTTAAAATCAAACTGGAAATTCCAATTTGAACTTGAGTGAGAAGATCTCACCTTTTTATTTGCAATCCGTTTCCAATCCCGATATTGTCTTTACAGTATTAGACCTTGTATAAATAATTATATCATTATTAATATTCGAATAAATTGAACAAATAAATTTCCATTTTAAAATTTTAATTCAACTAATATTTGTTATTTTAAACTAATAATTTAACTAATGATTCAATTTTAATCAAAGAATTAAATTTTATACTAATTTCCTTTTACAAATTATTTTTAGTAACTAAATAATTAAACGAACCATTTAAACAAGTTCATTACCCTAATACTTTGTTTTAAAATAAGTTTGTAGTTTACAATGTATGCATATACATTTTTTATTTTTATTTTTTTATAAATATTTTCTCTAAACTTTGTCTGCATATTCCTAACTAAAAGTTTCTGCTTGACTACATAGATAAATTCCAAATCGTTCGACCCGAAGCTAACAGAATAACTAAAATTGAAATAGCGAACAACATACAATCGTAAATCGTGCGAGAAACTCACCAAAATGCTGACAACATCCTCGAGGCTGCTCGACCAAAATCAGATAGACGACTCCCCAATTCGAATTGCCTCCATCGCGCGACACCCTATAGCCACGAGCCTCCCACTGTCGATTATCGTAAGCCACCTCCATCGCAGCGCTGCCCCTTCACCACAACTCCACACGGCTTCCTCCAGCGACGTCACTCAACTGCGATACCTTCCACTGTGACTTCCATGTCCAGCCCCAATCTCGGTGACGAGCCCCTCAAAATTCCGACCAATCCTAGCATCGACCCCTATCCCTTTGCCGAAACCCTAACGGTAATGATTAGAAATTGTGCCTGCACCACAGTGTCGAACACCCTGCCGACTTTCTCATTGTCACGCCTCCCCTCCACTAGTGTTGCGCTTCGCCGAGCTTCGTGCCTTCAACATCGCGACATTTTTTCTGATTTGGGTTCGGCCATTGATTTTATCTGAGGGTGGAAGTGAAATAGGTATTCGATTTGGGTGTAGATATTTGAGGGCGAGATTCGATCTTGTCTCATTTTTTTTGTTCAAACGAAATTGTGTTCGAATTTTTATTCGGCCATTAATTTTTTCTGTTCTAATTTCGTTCTGCCTTGCTTTTTTTAGACTTCGAGCTTGAGGACTGAAGATGTTCGATTTTTATAAAGATCGGTTAGCTTTCAAAGGAAGATAGGATAGCGGTACGATATATGGACACTGGGTAGGGTATGGGAGAAAAAAGCTACAATAATTGTGAGGTGAAGGCAAAAAAACATTGACGTGAAGTTTGACTGGTCAGGCAAAGCATAAATTATATTAAATTTAAATTTAAATCGACTTGAATGTGTAGCTTAAAAACTTAACATCCTATCAAGGCGTGCCGCTAGGCATTTATAATGTTATACCCCTATTTCGAACGCAATGGAAAAGGTTTCGAGTCTTAATTTGATCGTATGGAGAATATTGCTTTTTGAACCAAGTTATTATTTCAAATTTCGATTAAATTTTCAACGCGTTTAAATATCATACGCTCACACAACAACTCCAATCACTACGAAATTTGAAATCCGACAATAAAACAATATTACGGATCCAATGGAACTAGTTTCGTCGAATTCCGAGACTGTGCCTCGGAAGGCTATTTATAAATATCGATTGAAACGATATAATTTCAAAACTAATCAAACATTTCGAAATTAAATTATAGAGCTTCCATTATCATCAGTATTAGCAGTATAAATTTTCTAAGCCTTCAAAATATTTTTAACCAGCTTAAAATTGAAGATTCAAATTTTTATCCAACTTTAATAAGTTAAATTCAAAATTTTAAATTGCCAAATTCATAGTTATAATTAAAATTCAAGTTAAACTAACCTCCAAATATTTAAAATCAATCAAATATTCCGTTTCAAATGTTAAAAATTTCCGGGTCGTCACATCCTTCCCCCTTTAAAAGAATTTCGTCCCGAAATTACTAGTTAAGAAGAATGATCCTCAACCCGTTTAATATTTTCCAAACCAAACTGTTTCAACTTTCTGAAACAAATCTTTCTATTAGAGATCTATTATTGTTTCAACTAACTTTCCAAAATCTTTCATGGTTCCCGAACAACACTATTTTCCTAACAATTCAAATTTCAAAATTTCAAAATTTCAAAATTTCTAACTCCCTAAATTTTCGAAAACTTTTGCCAACGTCTCCTTTGTGCAGCTAGCTCGGTACGACTACAAAATGGCACCAGGGGCGCCCAGATTCAAAACGAAAACAAGGCCAAGTGGCTAGACAAGAAAATCACCAAATTTCATACTGAAATTTAAATACATACCTTTTTGTCGAGCAATTCAATTTTATCTTCGAAATCATAATTCCATTTCCCTGTAACACACCTGTATATTCTACTAGCCATAATATCCAATTACTACATTCAGATGTCATTTTGCATATTTCAATACAAAAGTTTGAATACTTAATTCTTATACCATTTTTACTTCACTATTGAAGTTATATATCCATTTTCATTTAACTTTACAATTTCAATTTCATTTGAATTCGATTTACACTTTCAATTTTGTTTGGATTCAATTTAACTTCTAAATATCAAATTTTTATCAACTATCTTTCATTCACAACTGATTCATATCACAATTTTAAATTAGTTTTATTTACTAATTCATTACAAATTTCAATTCATTCTATCTCAAATCATTTCTTTATTTCACCTTTATTATCTCTAGTTCACTTCGAACTAATTTTACAACTTCATTTCATTTCACACAATTCAAATTGGTTTTCAATATTCAGTTTCAATTCCAGTTTTATTCTTTTGTTTATTCCCAAAAATTTATTTTCAATTCACTATTTTGGTTTATAACCACTTATATTTAAACTGGATTTCAAATTCCATATGAATTTTAATTCATCTTTCATTTATAATTATTGAATTCAATTCATTTTGAACCTTGTCCATTTGGTCATTCATTAATTAGCTTCACTTACTAATTTTAGTTTAATACTTTGCTTTGTCTATCATAAATCAAATTCAATTCCAATTCCAGTTCTACTTGCTTACAAATTGGAAATGAATTTCAACATTCAATTTCATTTTCTTGCATTTCAATTTCACGTTGAATACATATCATCATTTTATTTGACTCAAATTTTAAATAATTTGGCAGAAACTTCTCTCTTGGAAACTCGAAAATGAACATTGATGATGCTGCAGTCATCAGCGAAGTTATTTTCCAGCGACCTAAAAGAGTTTAGAGCTTTCATCCCGTCAAAACACTTTTCCAAAACCTTTGAAAATCATCTTCAAAATCAAAAGGGATTTAAACTTCCCAAAATTTCAAATCCTTTCAAAAACAATTTTCCAATATTCCTTTAGAATTCTATTTCAAATTATAAATCACATTTACAATTTATATTCTCAAATTCCATTTGTATGTGGATTTATTTCTTAAATTTGGAGTTACGATTTCAATTTCCTATTCAAATGATAACAATATTATCACTTCCTAACAATCAAGCAACCATATATTATAATAATTTACAAATATTATTTCCTTTATCTACGTAAATATCTTTGGGTAAAATTATTTCTTTCACCCTATTTTAAAACAATATCGAGTCGAATTTGTTATGTACGAGTGTTTAGAGATCCCTATCGATAGAGTTGTACAGACTATATGGACCAGAATCCATATACCACTCAACAAACCAATCATCACAATATAAAACAATTTTATATTCACTAAAAAATAAGCCCTTGTGATGCCCCACCTCTATACCCATGCTAGCCAAGAACACTACGGTGTAATGCTGTCGACTAGCCCGGAGAATAAGGCTGTTGAGGAGCGACCATCTGTATAATTGCTTTGTGCGAGCACCGATATGCCGGATAAAAATATAACCTTTCATCTCAAGAGGAAATCCGACATACCGACACAAACTCAAAGCTACTACACAGTGGCTATAAAGGTCTTCGGAAACAAATATAGAAATAAACATAACACAAATCAGTCACAGATAATTCATATCACAAAGGCGGAAGAAAATATGAATATATATAACTAACACATGAAAGTGTATATCAGAGTAGTGGTCTAAAAAGATCCACAATATCACAAAAGAATAGTTACACGAACTATACAAAACGATAAGTATACATTATGGAGTCTATATCTCAAATGTACACAACAAAAACTACTAATCTAAGTAGTTAACCAAAAGTCAGAGAGATCAATCCAAAGTGAGAAGTCAAGCTGAAGCACCTGTAACATCTCGGTCTGACCCGAGTATTATTCAGTAAGAAAATAATAAACGGATCAGTCTAACTATAAATATCAGATGAAACGATATAGAATAAGAGATATGACTAAACACATAGTAATCACAATGTCAAGCTGAGTATAAAATAAGGCGGAGGGAAAATATTCCACAATAGAGCCAAAAAAAATTGAATTGGCGGGATTTTTTGTTTTAGATCTAAAATTTTCTTTATTGAAAACTAAAAATTAACTTGCATATGTCAAATAAGATAGTTACAAAGAAAGCTTCTAGATGTATATGGAACTAATAATTTGCAAACTAATATTTATATTTGTTTTCAATTTTTTTTTTAAACATTTTGGAATTTTTCGAAAGTTTTAAATATTTTTTACACTTTTGAATTTAATTATATTTTTGATATTTTTGATCTTGAATTTTATGAAAATTTCAAAATTTTGTTTTAAATTTTATAAACATTTCAAATTTATTTTAGTTCAAAATTTTGAGTTTTATTACATATTAGAAATAATTATTAATTGTTAAATTTCTTTTAATTATTAAAAATAAAATTTTAGTTATTAATAATTATTATTCAAATATGAATGAGATATACCATTTTCCGAATGGGGCACTGCCTCGCACGCCGCCACGAAACACAGCCACCTAGGCACTTGTGACCTACCGGCTAGGTCCATCGCACCTCTACCTAGGGCGTTGTCATCCTCTTGGACCCCCTTTTTGTAGCGCCAATTAATTATTATGTAGATGCATATTAACTATTAAATATTAGCCATAATTATCGATTATTATTATCATTAACTATTGATTTTTTAGTGGTCATTATTAGTTAATAACTATTTAAAATTAATTATTAAATATTACTTCTTAATTATTAGATTTACTAATTATTAAATAGTAGTCTTAATTATTGTATAGTATTGATAATTAGCAATAATTATTAATTGTTCAAAAGTAACTATTTATTAGTAATTATTATATATTAATTCTTATTTACTAAATATTACTTATTAATTATTAAATATTAGTCTTGGTTCTTGGTTATTACTTATTTAATGATAATTACTTATGATTATAGATAATGATTAGTATAAATTATTTATTAATAGGCATGGATTATAATAAATTATAAATAATTACCTATAAAAGTTGTCATCTATAATTATTAACTATAAATTATTAAGTTGGCATGTAATTATTGGTTATTAATTATAAATTACTAATTATTAATTATTATAATATTTAAAGCATTGGTAACTATATTCAAAATGATTAATGCTAATTCGATCTTTTTCAGTAGTGAACGTTTCCTCAAATTTTTTATGACCTATGAGTAAAATAACTGCTATAGTAGTTAATTAATATTTACAACGTTTAGGGAGAGTTGTAAAATACAATGTTTTTACAACATTTTGTTATAAAAGTTGTTAAAAGGCTTTTATTACAATATTTGCAAATAAACATTGTAAAAACTAGGTTTATACAATGTTTTTAGTAAAAAAATTGTAAAATATGTGGTTTTTACAACATTTGATTGGAAAACATTGTAAAATACATGGTTTTTACAAAATTTTCTTTGAAAACATTGTAAACTGGATTTTTTACAATGTTTTTAACATAAACGTTGTAATAAAAGTTGTGATAAGCTGTTTTGTTTTATTGCTCAGTTACAGTAAAAAATAACAGTACATATTAAATGAAAATGTTGGTCTAGAACCAGCCCGTAGTGGAGTTAAATGGGTAATTTCAAAAATCTCCTTCGTGGATCTATTGGGCCTATGAAGTCTGAAGAGATTTTAGATCCAATCTAAAATATTCTTAAAATAAAATCCTTTATTTTATTTTGTTAGTTTGAAAGAGTTTGAATTGGGTATAAATTAAATGAATGAGTGTATCTGTAACGACCCAAGATTTTCGATCCTGAAAATTTCAGCTAGTTAAGGAAAAGAAGAAAAGAGATAGAAGAAAAAGAAGAAACAGAAAACACCAAAATACAGATTCTCACATTCGCAGCGGATCAAAATATAATTTCAAATAAAATATCAGTTACACAAAGGAAAACTATATCGGTTAATTTACATCAACACATCAGAGTTACAACATTTGCATAAAAACTGGACATTTAAATTCAACATGTCACAGATAAACTACAGTAAATCACAACGGAATACACTCCATACGTTCCTGCCGTCCAGCTTGCCTTCTGAGCTCCAGAATGTCCTAACCTAAAAATCTGTAATACTCGGTCTGACTCGAGCATTACATCAAAGTAACACCCTGGTCAGGCTGGAAACCAGCGCGAGTAAACCCATATAATTTGAAATACAAAGTCTTACATCATAAATGAAAACCCAGGGTAACTCGTACCTCTCTACGAGTTCTTAACTTATTTGGGTCCATCACTTATTTCAAATGATATCTAAGAATCTTTATTCAGTTTGGATATCTATGATTCTTAACTTATTTCATTCCAGCTTGTTTACTTCTAAACTCAAATTTATAAAGAATCGAAGTGGTTTCGGGTATTTGCTGATATCAAAACCCGGCCTCTTCGAATCCAAATTAATTCATTAAACCAAGTATGTAAGTTAACAATACAAGTATGTAAGTTAAACAATACAATTTATATTCAGGATTACATATTCACACTACAATTTATCTCAGATAGATAAACCATAATATCATAGTTCAACCGAAATATCTCACATCTCAAAGCATCACATATCAGAGATATCAACCAGTTCAAGTCATCCAGTATCATTCAACCATCCATAAGCAAGATTTATAAGATATATAATTCTTAATTAATTTAATTAATCTCCAATTAAATTAATCACTAACTTTAATCACTTGGATTACCTTAATCCTTCTTACTTAACATTAATTAATTACAACACAATTAATCAATCATTCTTTAATTATCTACCTTAATTAATCCTCCTTGATTAATTATTCTTTAATTACATTAAGTAATTAACCTTTAATTAATTGCATAGATTAATTATCCTTAACCATTCACAGTAATTATCTTTTAATTACTTCCATTAATTATATTAATTAATGACCCTCTATTTACTCCATTAATTAATTAAGTATAATTAATTACATGGATCCTTAATTAATTACATTAATTAATTATACTTTAATTAATCACCTTCTTTAATCAACCTTAATTAGTCATAAACAGTAATTAACTATCCTGTAATTACTTACCTTAATTAATTAATTCCTTTGTTAATTATACTAATCCTTTGATTAATTACACTGATTAATTAATCCTTAATTTACTTCCATCAATCAATTATTAATTAATTACATTAGTTAATAATCCTTAATTAATTACTTTCATTAATTAATCACACTTTTAATTAATTTCATTTAGTAATTAATCTTAAATTAATCACATTCATTAATTAATTAATCACATTAATTAATTAACTAAATTAATTACACTAAGTAATTAATTCTTAATTACTTCCATTAATTAATTATCCTCTAATTACTTTATTAAGTAATTTCTCCTCTATTAATTACATTTAGTAATTATCCATTAATTACTTCACTAAGTAAATAAACTTAATTAAATCATAATTAAGTGATTATCTTTAATTAACCAAACTAATTAATTTTCTTTAGTTAATTATTTTAAATAATCATTTAAAATTAATTAAATAACTACTTAACTCTTTATATTTAAAAGACCTTAATTAAGTAAGAAAATCACTTATCTAAATTAAACTCTTATTTATCAATAAATTATTCACATTAACTAACTATTCTTTAATCATTAACAATAATTGATTCACCTTATTTATCTTCACAAATTAATCAAATTCTTAATTACTTTAAGATAATCTCTTTATTTTAATTGATTTACTTAATTATATCATTAAAACATATTTAAAAACATTTAGAAATCAATTATAATTAAAAGCAATTTAAACATCTAATTTAATCTTATAAATCTTTGAAATCTTTTCAAAGTTGTTTAATAAATTTTAACATATAGTTATTTTGAAAACTTAATTTTTATTTTTTAAAAACTTATCTACTTTAATATAAATTTAACTTGATTTCTTTTACAAAATTTCTGCTTTAGATTAAACCAGAAAATCCGTAACAACCCTGTATTTTGTAATTATTTTAATTGTATATTTTAATTATTTTAATTTAAATTCTGATTAAAAAAAACTTATTTTACTTATTGAAATGATTAAATTTTATTATTTAAATATAAATCTTGATTTTATATGAATTATAATTCCAAAACTTGTGTAAGTTGAATATTTCCAGAAAAAGTGAATTTTGGTCAAATAGTCAAACTTTGACTTTTAACTTAAAAATTAAAAGTTTGCAATTTTAAATTTTATCTTTTATTATGAAAATAGATTTAATAACTTGAACACTGCTTTTTGTTTCGTGGAAAACGGAGTTAAACTGCAAAAGATATGTACATTTCAATTTTGAGTATAAATTGTTTATTTTTCAATTATGTTATTTTAAATTGTATAAATTTTATTTTTTTCCTCTGTCATATTTTATTTTAATATGTTTTAATATGTTATATTATGTATATTTTGACTTTTAAATATTTTTAAAATGATAATAGAATTTTTCTAAAATTTACTATGATAATTTCCTATTTTTAAAAGGCTGTTTTCCTTTTTCTGCTATTTTCTTCATCTAAACTATATTTAAATTAAAATTTATTTATTTACTTTTGTGATTTCCTTTTTATTTTGTGTTCTTATCTTTATTTATAAATACTTTTAAGTACATAAAAATTTTCCCAAGTTCATTGCACTTATTTTTCATATTTTCAAGACTAGTTGCAAATTTTGCTGTTTTATTTAATTAAACTATATATAATTAATAATTAATTAATTTATTTTTGTTTATTTACTAAATTTTCGTATTTTATCTGATTTTATATATATATTTCAGTTATATAAGGTTTAAAAAGAAAATAATGGAAATTTGAAGAGTTTGTGTCTCTTTAGTTGCTCAAGGCTCTTCGTTTTTTCGCCTCTTCATTTTCTTTTGCCTTTTCCTCTCCTTGCTTTAGCCATACCTTTTTCTTGCATTAGCCGTGAATTCTCATTTCTAATTCAGGTGAGAAACATCTCCTCTCCTCATTTCTCACGGCCACTTTATTTTCTGTAAAAATATTTGCAAGTTAATGGCTTCTTCCTCTCACTTTTCTTCTTATTTCCATTGATTTTGCCTCGCCTCTTCTCCTAGCTTTGCTTGGCCTAGCCTCCCCACCATCAGCTCCACCATCACCTCCTCCATCTACAGCATCCATCAGCCCCTTCTCTGACAAAAAATTCAAGCCATGAGCACTTGATGATGATAGCTCCACAAAATTTGCACAAACTCCTCCAATAATGCCTTGCCAAGCCACAAACTTCACCATAGCCTTTCATATTCATTTCTGCTACACCCCTAGCTCCACCACCACCTACTGACCTGACCTTTAGCTGCAGCTCTACCTCTGTCCAGATCCGAAAAGCCCTATAGCCGAACCCCACTTACCCATAGCCGAGCCACATGTTGACCAAACTTGCCTATATTGCTTTATTCCTATGTGTTCTTCATGTTGTTGCACTCCACTACTCCTCCATCTTCATCCACTTGTTGCCTTGTGTTTTGATGCTAAACCCAAGTCATGATGACACCTAGGCCGAGCCTAGTGTGATGAGAACAAGCCCAATTGATCATGTGACAAGCCATGTCGTCGTGGTCAGGCACTTTCGTGTTAAAGCTGGGTAATGTTCTTTGTTGATTTAAAGTTTCCATTTCGTTTAAACTCATATTTGTATTGTATGCATATGTTTATATGGTCTTGTTTATTTGTTTTATACAAGATCATTATCAAGGCTTTCCATTTCATTCAATTAAAATCGGGTTTGTCGTGCTTTTGGAATCGCTATTGTGTTTGTTGTTTTGGTCTCTAGCTTCGAAAAGGTGCGTCTTTCTCACTCTGACATTTATACTTATGAAATAGTGAATTGATGACAAGTGTTTAGTAATATAAAAAGTTTATGCAAGTTAATGATGATTATATGATATGCTATGCCATGTTGTTACCATATTAAAACTGTTAATTATAACCTGACATCTGATATATGACATTATATTGTAACATTGACATTGTTTATATTGTTTATGCATATATTCACACTGCAAGTTCCCTGTTAGAATAGAATCATTATGGGTTGAAACGATACATACCTGTACGGACTTTAGATTAGAAAAAAATTATTATGGGCTGAAATGATAGGACTGAGCGATTTTTATTGTATTTTATTTGGCTTGGGATTGCGGGTTTGAAATGATAAAACCCGGTTTTCTTTGTAAATTACGGATTGAAATGATATATATCAGTATCACTTGACCTAGGTTAGAAAATTATATACAGACCCCGTGGTATATTTTTAAATGATTTTTTTTAAATACGTATTTTCAAAAGTATGAAATTTTGATTTAAAATATATATATTATGGTTTTAAGAAAGTTAAATATTAAATCTTGAAATTGTGAATTTAAGTGAATTCAAGTATGTAAATTTGGAGTAAATGTGACGTTTGACTTTAAATTTTATTTTAAGATGTAAATAAGTAATGGAAATTAAATTTAAAGTTTTGAAATGATATTTGAAGTAAAATTTTAAGTTTATTAAATTTATAAATTAATAAACAGTGAATTTTGACTTAATAAATGAATGGAGTTTGCAAAATTGAATATTTGATCTTAAAATTTTATTGTGTTAAATCATATGTTAAAATGATTTTAAATGTGAAATTTTGAAGTCTAGAAATATGATTTTTAAGTTGTAATAATAAAAATTTGGAGTTTTATTATTATTTTTGAAAAGCTAAAATGGAACCTGGAATTTTATAGCATTTTCAAAATGCTTTAGTCTTTTGACAGCATTTTAATGCTATTGTTTTGAATCTAACAATGTTTGAAATAACTAAATATCTATTACGACATTTTATAAGTGTCGCTATTCTTGAAATAAACCATTTTGGAAAATATAAGCTACGATAGCACTTTATAAATGCTGTCGTTGCTATAATTTGACGATGTTTTGAAATGTTAAAGATTTTAACACTGTTTGGGCTATATTTTAAAGTGTTAAATAATTTAACTTTTGAAATGGATTATCTGTGAAATTTTAGAAGTTTTGAATATTTAAATTTGAATTTTAAGGAATTTAAATTGAATTTGAATTTAAATAAAGTTTAGTTGGTTATGTGTTAAACGTAATGAAATGTAATATAATAAATGAATTTTTGAATGGAATTTTGGAATGTATTTTTGGTAATGATGTTTGAAATAATAAATGAATGACATATTTGATTTTTAAAGGATATTTAACTTTGAATATTTGGATTTGAATTCAAATAATGATTTGATTATGAAGTTTTGAAAGGATGTAATATTTTAATGATTTTGAAATGGTTTGGAAATGATTTGATCTTTATTTTAATAAAGAATGTGAATGTTGAATGATATTTGATTTTTCTTTATTTGATAAAGGAATATTTGAAGTTTATATTTGTATGAAAAGATACTTGGTTTAATTGTAATTTAAGTTTACTTTAATAATATTGGATTTATGAAATGAATATTTCAAAACTACATAATAATGAAATTAGATTTGAGATATGAATATGTGGAATTATAAAGTTTAGTTTTGAAATGTGGGATATTAAAGTTTGGAAACGTATTAAAATTGGATAGCTTATTTTGTAGATCAAATCTATATTTGAAATTTATAAGATTTGAAATGTTTTGTTAGAAAACTGAATTGAATTGAAATTGATGGTTTGATTTGAATTAAATTGGAAATTTGAAAATTTGAATTAAATTGGAAATAAATTTGTAAAATGTAAAGAATTAAATGAATGTTTCATGATTTCAAATGTATGATTTCAGAATGTTATGATTTTCAAAGTGTAATGATTTCAAGTATTTTGGTTTCGAAAGAGTTATAATTTTGAAAGTATTATGACTTTTGGAAGTGAATATAGGTTTGAGATGGAAATGATAAAGTATAAACTATTTTGATTTGAATATATTTTTGAAATAAAAATGATTTTGGTTTCGAAGTATAAACTATTTTGATTGAATAAATAGTTTTGAAATAAAAATGGTTTTGGTTTCGAGGCGTAAACTATTTTGAAAGGAATATAGTTTAGAAATGAAATGATTTGATCCTTTTGAAATATAAACTATTTTGAAATGACCACGGCGTTATAATAACGTTTGGTTGTTAAAGAGACCGGGATCGGAAGTTGTCATACTCTCTGCCAACTCCGAAAACCACTTTAACAACCGTGTACGCGGTGGAGATTCCAGAATGAAGTAGGATGGTGGCGACGTTCTTGAGGTATATTACGTGGACCCAACTCCCGTGAGTTGGCATAAGGTGGCTTAAACAGGAACGATCTCGGGCCATAGGAGGTAGCACCTCTGGTCGGACACATTCCTTCGATACTATACTCTTACTGGTGATTGATTAGATGGCCATCCTCCGATTTTGATTGGGAGTGTGTTCCGAGGTGGGCGTATGTGGCTGCTGCGTTACCACCAGCCCGTGTGCGTAATTGGTATATCTACCCTGGCATTGCCTTGTGTGCCGTGTCACCTACCATACCGAGCCTTTACTACGAGTTTGTTTTTCTCCCGTAGCCCGTGTGGTATCCTCTGACAGTCACCCAGAGTGGAGATGGCATGATATTGGATGGACTACTGGGACTATTATGTGTGAAGGTGATATGCGTAGCCCGGAACGCTATTTAAAAGTATGTTTATTTTACTGTAGACATTATTATAGTAGCGCAATATTAATACATAGTAAATAGTTTAACGGATCCTTAAAGGATGGGCGATCCCAAGCATCCTTTAAGTTACTGATGCATTTTTGTTACTGTTCACTTGAGTCTATTTACAGTTCATAAGTATTTATGTCCTGACTCGAGTGTTTTGTATTTTGCTTTACGCCCGAGTCAGATTGAGTGAGTTAGCATTCAAGATTCACCTTCGGAGTTGAAGCTTTCCTTGAAGATCCAGCCATCTATTTTGCTTTCTGTATCCAGTGATTTCAGTGATGTATTCTGATTTGTACGCGATGTATCTTGTTACTTTTTGTTGTATCATGTTTAACTCTGATGTATCTTATTTTTATATAGTAGCTTCATGAACTACTATTTCTTTTAAATTCCGCTGCATTATTAAATACTCTGTGTCTGTGATATGTGATTATGTATTTACTGTATATTCTGAGATTTGCCCAATTTTATTTACAACGCGGTATTTTGAGCAATTCAAGTCCGACATGTGCGGATGCGAATGGTTGAAAATATCGGCTCGTTACAGTTGGTATCAGAGCTTTGGTAGCTCTAGGCAAGACTTAGCATATAGAGTAGATGTATTTACAGAATCACTTTCATTCGAGTTGAATCTCTTTCTTTTGACTCGATTCCTTGGAATTTTGGAACGTTCCCTGCGGTTCCAAAATCCATTCTTATTCCCCACTATTCATCTTCATTTGATTTCGGAGTATCCCATAACTCCACTTCGAATGATCTTTATAGTGAATTGGCGATCTCACCAGTATTCTAATTTTCTTGTAAAAGGGGTGAAACTCCTTTACAATTAGCATCGATTCACCAGAGATTTATATTTATCCTCGGTTTAGATGCTAGTATCTCCTATTATCCCAAACTTTATCTCCTGAGGTCGAATGTAGATTTACCCAGAAAATCCACATCGATCTTATTCTTTAAGTCACGGTTGACCCGGTTAAGGTTGCCCGCGATTTATTTCAGCTTATCCACCTCCCTACTCTGTATTTTATCATCCTGTCTTTTGTTTCCAATCTATTCTTCCAAACATTTTGAATTGTACTTGTAAATCTATATTTTGTTTTATATATTGTGTTGTTTGAGTTGTTGATGTTGGATTGGGTTTCTGATCGATTCGTCTGGTCAACGCTATCGATAAGATTTCCAAAACACTTTGACAGAACAAACTGACACAATATTATTTTAAAAAATTGGGAAATGAAATAAATTTTGATATATAAGAAAATTTATGGAACTTAATAAATTGATTTAAATTGATAATTTGAAATGATAATACTTGATTTATCATTTATTGTTCTACAAATGAATTTATAAATAGTTGTTTATAAATTGATTTGGGAACTGGCATTAATTTAGATCAAGAATTTGAGAATTTAATTTCCGATGGATTTCAAACCTTATGTTTAAAATTTTAAAAGGATATATTATTTAAAGTATTTTTAAGTAGAAATTTGTTTCCAAAGAATTTTAAAGTTTAAAATTAGTGCTCTTCTCTTGGTCGCTGAAAAATAATTTCGGTAATGACTGCAGCATCATCGACTTTCATTTTCGAGTTTCGAAGTGAAGAGACAGTTTTGTAGTCTTACTACAGCTTTGTTTTGGGAATTTAATTGATTTGAATTTCTAAAATATGACTTGATTTTAATATATATAGATATATTATTGAAATTTGATTTGACATATTATGTATATATTATTAGTTATCTCTAAATGGTTTGAATGGAATCGGAAATTTAATTCTTAAATTCTATCTTAAAGAATAATTTCAATTATGAAAGAAAACAATTATTTAAAAATTTGGATAAATGATTCAAACTTGAGATAATTGAATTTGAAAGTTTTATTTGTATAACACACAATTGCATTTCAATATAACTTACCTTAATTTTTTTTAAAAGTTAACAATGTAATTAGATAATATACAATATAAAAGGATTTTATAAATAAAATTTGAGTGGTTATAATAAATGTTATAAACTTAAATTTTGGTTATAAAAGATTAACAGAGGTAAATAAAGAAAAGAAAATTTAAAGAGATTTTATTTAAATAACTTAATAATCAAATTTGATTTAATATGGAACCTTAAGTCTAACCCAGAAATTTTAATAAAAGTTATTTCCTGAAATGAATATGTTTGTATACTAAACAATGTATCTTTGAATAGAAAATAAAATATATTTGAATGGGATATTTTGTATTAAGGTTTATTTAACTTGAAATCATAGTTTAATTGATGTATAAATGAATAAAGGTGTAAAGAAATTTGATTGCTGTATTTGCTATGATATCTATTTTATAAATAAAATATTTTATTTATAAAATAGATATGTCTTGTAAAATGAATAATTTTGGTTTAAATAGTTAAGATGTATTTTTAATATCACTAAAATTTGATTATTGAGAATTTGGTTTTCAAATGGAAATTTAAAGTGTAACTTATTGAAGGAATATCCTATTTATGAAATGAGTATTTTAAATAAAGTGTTAGGTTATTTGTTAAATTAAGAAATAGGTAATATAATGAACTTTTGACTTAATAAATGAAGTATAGTTTAATTTGGATATTCCATTCACAAAAGTTGTTTTAATAAATATAAGTAAATGATATCCAAATGAATATTTCTAAAATTGAACTGATTTGAAATACTAATATGTCTACTGTAACATATTATAAGTGCTGCTGTTTCTAAAATAAAATGTTTTGGAAATTTTATAATTGAATAAATGAACTTAGAAATGTTACAACTTTGAAATGAGTATCATTGAATTTAAATGGTTTAAAGGAAGATTATTTTAAAGGTGTTATGATTTCAAAGTATTATGATTTCAAAGCATGATGATTTCAAATTTATTATCTTATTTTGTTTTTCAAACTATCTTTTAGTTGTCCTTATTTTCCTTATCTTTCTACAGAATGGGGAGGCTATTGCTTATACCAGTCTGTTTAGAAATCTTTCTATAATCTTTGAAAATCTTTGGTACTCATCTGGATCTGAACACTGCTTACCATCCACAGACTATCAGTCAAACGGGAAGGGTGAATCAGATTTTAGAGGATCTTTTTGTGCTTTTATTTTTTATTCTGGAGGATCTTGGAAGATCATCTCCACCTTGTTAAACTTACCTATAACAATAGTTATCAGGTATGATTCGAATATGCTTGTCAACTTATCTAAATCTTGTCTCATTCTATATTTCTTTTTTCTATGCTTTCCCGTACCTCGTTCCTTTTCGGGGATGAAAAATTTTGAGTGGGGGAGAGTGTAACAACCCTGTATTTTGTAATTATTTTAATTGTATATTTTAATTATTTTAATTTAAATTTTGATAAAAAAAACTTATTTTACTTATTGAAATGATTAAATTCTATTATTTAAATATAAATCTTGATTTTATATGAATTATAATTCCAAAACTTGTGTAAGTTGAATATTTTCAGAAAAAGTGAATTTTGGTCAAATAGTCAAACTTTGACTTTTAACTTAAAATTTAAAAGTTTGAAATTTTAAATTTTATCTTTTATTATCAAAATAGGTTAAATAACTTGAACACTGATTTTTGTTTCGTGGAAAACGGAGTTAAACTGCAAAAGATATGTACATTTCAATTTTGAGCATAAATTGTTTATTTTGCAATTTTGTTATTTTAAATTGTATAAATTTTATTCTTTTCTCTGTCATATTTTATTTTAATATGTTTTAATATGTTATATTATGTATATTTTGACTTTTAAACATTTTTAAAATGATAATAGAATTTTTCTAAAATTTACTATGATGATTTCCTATTTTTAAAAGGCTGTTTTCCTTTTTCTGCTATTTTTCTTCATCTAAACTATATTTAAATTAAAATTTATTTATTTACTTTTGTGATTTCCTTTTTATTTTGTGTTCTTATCTTTATTTATAAGTACTTTTAAGTACATAAAAATTTTCCCAAGTTCATTGCACTTATTTTTCATATTTTCAAGACTAGTTGTAAATTTTGCCATTTTATTTAATTAAACTATATATAATTAATAATTAATTAATTTATTTTTGTTTATTAACTAAATTTTCGTATTTTATCTGATTTTATATATATTTCAGTTATATAAGGTTTAAAAAGAAAATAATGGAAATTAGAAGAGTTTGTGTCTCTTTAGTTGCTCAAGGCTCTTCGTTTTTCCGCCTCTTCATTTTCTTTTGCCTTTTCCTCTCCTTGCTTTAGCCGTACCTTTTTCTTGCATTAGCCATGAATTCTCATTGCTAATTCACGTGAGAAACTTCTCCTCTCTTCATTTCTCACGGCCACTTTATTTTCTGTAAAAATATTTGCAAGTTAATGGCTTCTTCCTCTCACTTTTCTTCTTATTTCCATTGATTTTGCATCGCCTCTTCTCCTAGCTTTGCTTGGCCTAGCCTCTCCACCATCAGCTCCACCATCGCCTCCTCCATCTACAGCAGCCATCAGCCCCTTCTCTGACAAAAAAAGTCAAGCCATGAGCACTTGATGATGATAGCTCCACAATATTTGCACAAACTCCTCCAATAATGCCTTGCCAAGCCACAAACTTCACCATAGCCTTTCATATTCATTTCGGCCACACCCCTAGCTCCACCACCACCTACTGACCTGACCTTTAGCTGCAGCTCTACCTCTGTCCAGATCCGAAAATCCCTATAGCCGAACCCCACTTACCCATAGCCGAGCCACATGTTGACCAAACTTGCCTATATTGCTTTATTCCTATGTGTTCTTCATGTTGTTGCACTCCACTACTCCACCATCTTCATCCACTTGTTGCCATGTGTTTTGATGCTAAACCCAAGTCATGTTGACACCTAGGCCGAGCCTAGTGTGATGAGAACAAGCCCAATTGATCATGTGACAAGCCATGTTGTCGTGGTCAGGCACTTTCGTGTTAAAGCTGGGTAATGTTCTTTGTTGATTTAAAGTTTCCATTTCGTTTAAATTCATATTTGTATTGTATGCATATGTTTATATGGTCTTGTTTATTTGTTGTATACAAGATCATTATCAAGGCTTTCCATTTCATTCAATTCAAATCGGGTTTGTCGTGCTTTTGGAATCGCTCTTGTGTTTGTTGTTTTGGTCTCTAGCTTCGAAAAGGTGAGTCTTTCTCACTCTGACATTTATACCTATGAAATAGTGAATTGATGACAAGTGTTTAGTAATATAAAATGTTTATGCAAGTTAATGATGATTATATGATATGCTATGTCATGTTGTTACCATGTTAAAACTGTTAATTATAACCTGACATCTGATATATGACAATATATTGTGACATTGACATTGTTTATATTGTTTATGCATATATTCACACTGCAAGTTCCCTGTTAGAATAGAATCATTATGGGTTGAAACGATACATAACCGTACGGACTTTAGAATAGAAAAAAATCGTTATGGGCTGAAATGATAGGCCTGAGCGATTTTTATTGTATTTTATTTGGCTTGGGATTGTGGGTTTGAAATGATAAAATCCGGTTTTCTTTGTAAATTACGGATTGAAATAATATATATCTGTATCACTTGACCTAGGTTAGAAAATTATATACAGACCCCTTGGTATATTTTTAAATGATTTTTTTTAAATATGTATTTTCAAAAGTATGAAATTTTGATTTAAAATATATATATATTATGGTTTTAAGAAAGTTAAATATTAAATCTTGAAATTGTGAATTTAAGTGAATTCAAGTATGTAAATTTGGAGTAAATGTGACGTTTGACTTTAAATTTTATTTTAAGATGTAAATAAATAATGGAAATTAAATTTAAAGTTTTGAAACGATATTTGAAGTAAAATTTTAAGTTTATTAAATTTATAAATTAAGAAATAGTGAATTTTGACTTAATAAATGAATGGAGTTTGCAAAATTGAATATTTGATCTTAAAATTTTATTGTGTAAATCATATGTTAAAATGATTTTAAATGGGAAATTTTAAAGTCTAGAAATATGATTTTTAAGTTGTAATAATAAAAATTTGGAGTTTTATTATTATTTTTGAAAAGCTAAAATGAAACCTGGAATTTTATTGCATTTTCAAAATGCTTTAGTCTTTTGACAGCATTTTAATGCTATTGTTTTGAATCTAACAATGTTTGAAATAACTAAATATCTATTACGACATTTTATAAATGTCTCTATTCTTGGAATAAACCATTTTGGAAAATATAAGCTACGATAGCACTTTATAAATGTTGTCGTTGCTATAATTTGACAATGTTTTGAAATGTTATAGATTTTAACACTGTTTGGGCTATATTTTAAAGTGTTAAATAATTTAACTTTTGAAATGGATTATCTGTGAAATTTTAGAAGTTTTGAATATTTAAATTTGAATTTTAAGGAATTTAAATTGAATTTGAATTTAAATAAAGTTTACTTGGTTATGTGTTAAACGGAATGAAATGTAATATAATAAATGAATTTTTGAGTGGAATTTTGGAATGTATTTTTGGTAATGATGTTTGAAATAATAAATGAATGACATATTTGAAATTTAGATGATATTTAACTTTGAAAATTTGGATTTGAATTCAAATAATGATTTGATTATGAAGTTTCGAAAGGATGTAATATTTTAATGATTTTGAAATGGTTTGGAAATGATTTGATCTTTATTTTAATAAAGAATGTGAATGTTGAATGATATTTGATTTTTCTTTATTTGATAAAGGAATATTTGAAGTTTATATTTGTATGAAAAGATATTTGGTTTAATTGTAATTTAAGTTTATTTTAATAGTATTGGATTTATGAAATGAATATTTCAAAACTACATAATAATGAAATTAGATTTGAGATATGAATATATGGAATTATAAAGTTTAGTTTTGAAATGTGGGATATTAAAGTTTGGAAACATATTAAAATTGGATAGCTTATTTTGTATCAAATCTATATTTAAAATTTATAAGATTTGAAATGTCTTCTTAGAAAACTGAATTGAATTGAAATTGATGGTTTGATTTGAATTAAATTGGAAAATTTTGAAATTTTGAATTAAATTGGAAATAAATTTGTAAAATGTAAATAATTAAATGAATGTTTCATGATTTCAAATGTATGATTTCAGAATGTTATGATTTTCAAAGTGTAATGATTTCAAGTATTTTGGTTTCGAAAGAGTTATAATTTTGAAAGTATTATGACTTTTGGAAGTGAATATAGGTTTGAGATGGAAATGATAAAGTATAAACTATTTTGATTTGAATATAGTTTTGAAATAAAAATGATTTTGGTTTCGAAGTATAAACTATTTTGATTGAATAAATAGTTTTGAAATAAAAATGGTTTTGGTTTCGAGGCGTAAACTATTTTGAAAGGAATATAGTTTTGAAATGAAATGATTTGATCCTTTCGAAATATAAACTATTTTGAAATGACCACGGCGTTATAATAACGTTTGGTTGTTAAAGAGACCGGGATCGGAAGTTGTCATACTCTCTGCCAACTCCGAAAACCACTTTAACAACCGTGTACGCGGTGAAGATTCCAGAATGAAGTAGGATGGTGGCGACGTTCTTGAGGTATATTACGTGGACCCAACTCCCGTGAGTTGGCATAAGGTGGCTAAAACAGGAGCGATCTTGGGCCAAAGGAGGTAGCACCTCTGGTCGGACACATTCCTTCGATACTATACTCTTACTGGTGATTGATTAGATGGCCATCCTACGATTTTGATTGGGAGTGTGTTCCGAGGTGGGCGTATATGGCTGCTGCGTTACCACCAGCCCGTGTGCGTAATTGGTATATCTACCCTGACATTGCCTTGTGTGCCATGTCACCTACCATACCGAGCCTTTACTACGAGTTTGTTTTTCTCCCGTAGCCCGTGTGGTATCCTCTGACAGTCACCCAGAGTGGAGATGGCATGATATTGGATGGACTACTGGGACTATTATGTGTGAAGGGTGATATGCGTAGCCCGGAACGCTATTTAAAAGTATGTTTATTTTACTGTAGACATTATTATAGTAGCGCAATATTACTACATAGTAAATAGTTTAACGGATCCTTAAAGGATGGGCGATCCCAAGCATCCTTTAAGTTACTGATGCATTTTTCTTACTGTTCACTTGAGTCTATTTACAGTTCATAAGTATTTATGTCCTGACTCGAGTGTTTTGTATTTTGCTTTACGCCCGAGTCAGATTGAGTGAGTTAGCATTCAAGATTCACCTTCGGAGTTGGAGCTTTCCTTGAAGTTCCAGCCATCTATTTTGCTTTCTGTATCCAGTGATTTCAGTGATGTATTCTGATTTGTACCTAATGTATCTTGTTACTTTTTGTTGTATCATGTTTAACTCTGATGTATCTTATTTTTATATAGTAGCTTCATGAACTACTATTTCTTTTAAATTCCGCTGCATTATTAAATACTCTGTGTCTGTGATCTGTGATTATGTATTTACTGTATATTCTGAGATTTGCCAAATTTTATTTACAACGCGGTATTTTGAGCAATTCAAGTCCGACATGTGCGGATGCGAATGGTTGAAAATATCGAGTCGTTACAAAATCACCTTATGCAAAACCCGAGTCAAACACACTAAAAGACCGAGCCAGCCTTGAGTCATCTGCCAAACTCACCTACTTCGAGTCGCAGATCAATTTGCACGAGCACGACGCCGAGTTGAACTTCATCTTCCCAAATCAACTTCCCAAATACAAGAACGTGCATGGTGCACTTGCACGGTGACTTCGCGCTGCTCCGACCAACCACGATGGCTCCAACATCTCGCCATCGACTTCCCCAGTCCTTACAACAACCCAGATCGGAGAATACGCAAGCAAAAAAAAATCAAACACTTCGATCCCAAAGTCAGAAGCTAACCCTATCAGAAATCCATCCATCATCGACGAACCCAACCACGATAAACCTTGCCATCCTCACCGAAGCATCGCATCAAATTCCTGCAACTTTTCCCCCTATCGCGAACCACTCCGTGCATCTCCTCGCCATACGACCCAAATGAACAACCGCGACCAAAACGACCACCCAATCCCTAAATCAACCCAGCCCGGCCACCATGGCCATTGGAAAAATATAAAGCTATTTTCCCTATTATCGGCAACCCTCTAGCTAGCTTGACCATGATCTTAACTCCATCAACGATGCAGATCAACCATAATCCACCAAAATGCCAAGAACGTTTAACTCGAAAATTCCCACAGATTATCAAACTAAAAATTATGATACCCATATTAAAATTCATGATTTTCTACTACAAATTCTTCCTTGCAATCCATATCTGAAATTAAATTGGTTGATTTTTGACATATATATGTATTTTACTGTTACTTTCATTTTAAAATATTTGTTAAATTTAAAATCCAGAAACTATTTTTATAATTATCATTATACCTCAACAAACAACTTTCATTTAGATGTCAAAGATAAATATGGATTCTATTGGGAGATTTTGAATTTTTAAAATTCCAAACCATAGCCTGAAACAAGAACACAGACTTATGCATATATATCATCACATTCTCATCTATATATACATGCATTCAAATTAGCTTCAAATAAACATTTTAATCTATGTCACAGCAACATTTATCAGTGATATCAATTATAACATCAAATTAAAAACTGTTTTGAAATAAAATTTACTCACTTGTTAAAATGTGGACAGAGAACAGGTTTTTAACTTGGCTGAAACTTGTATTTTGATTTGAAGCTGATTCCTG
Organism: Allium cepa; assembly: GCA_030765085.1. NCBI lineage: Eukaryota > Viridiplantae > Streptophyta > Magnoliopsida > Asparagales > Amaryllidaceae > Allium > Allium cepa. The sequence goes on along the minus strand of CM060935.1, from coordinate 241,073,541 downwards.
ATTGTTGAATTTGATCTGAATATGAATTTGATTATAAACTGAGTTGATTCTTTATTATAGCTTCATGTTGGATTTGTACTTTGAAAGATTGATAATCAAAATTTGATTGTTTATGAGCTGAAGTTTGTGTTTGATTTCAGTTTGATTATCAGTTTTTTTTTTTTTTCATTTTAAAATTTTCAACTTAAGAGAAAGCTTATGCCACTTGTAAATTTTATGACAAAATTGTCTTACACTTGTTATTTTTTTTACACTTGTTATTAGCATGCACACTTGTAAATTTGCATGCTTTAATATTTTATAAAATATTATATCTTATTTCTTTTTAAATTTTTTTCATGTATATATACTCTAATTTATGTATTATGTTTATATCTTATATGTATATAAACCATATTTCTTTTTATATTCTATTCACACATTTCCTATTATATATATTTATACACATCAAAAGAAAAATGATTCAAAATTAAACTATCCACTAATAAACATATACATACATACATTGGTTTATTACTAAATTAAATCTATATTAATTTGTAATTAGACATTACAATAGAAAACATATTCATTAATATATTTATTAATTTACTATAAGATTCATCATGTTGATTTAATTATTATAGTTTCAAATCCACTTACATACATACATACATACATACATTCAGATGTGTGACGACCCACCCTTCTCGACCCTCGAAAATCGACACAAAATACTCCACAGTACAATATGCCGACGATTGAGTGTCGGAAAAGACATATTGTTGAGGAAAAAGAAAGAAGGTAGAAGAGTGAAGGAACTAAACAATAATATAATCTCACAATCGTAGCGGAACAAAATATAAAACATAATATCAGATCTTTACAAAAAATGAAAACTATATCTGTTTTCACAATATACCATCAGAGTATCACAAACAAACAATAATTACCAGCTTGATAATTTCTTACAACCACAGCAACGGATATAAACAAATACAGTAATACGTCTCAGACTCCAGCTCCTCTCCTAAGCTCCACAGCATCCTTTCCTGTAATCTATAATACTCGGTATGACCCGAGCATTATAATAAAATAACACTCGAGTCAGTTTGGAATACCAGCGTGACAGAAATACGCCCAAATTGATTATTAAAGTTTCAAAATCCTTTGAAATCAAAAGCATCTCATAAGACCACGCCACAAATAAACATGTCGGGTTTTTACCTTACGATAGCTAAAACATTTCTTATAAAATCCTCTAATATTATAATAGAGTCTATATACAAATACTTATTCAAATAGTCGAAATTTTTACATGATTAAATTCCAACTACTAGCCACAAATTGGGTTATACAAACAAAAATCGAAAAAGGCACGTAGGGAGAATGGATTTCCAACTAATGACTAGGCACTGGGGTACCACCTGTCACAGTACGTGGCTTAGATCACCGTACCGAGGATTATTCCCAATCCCATGCAATACAAGACCGGGACTACCCCTTACTGGATAATCCCAAGTAAGATCAGCCCACGGTTTGGATCAACAATCGCACCAATTAGCCGAATAAAAAGGACATCTAGACAGGGATGACCTCACCCTAATGGGCGCTACCCACATAGCCTTGCTGCATATCCCCTGATTTTCAATCATTCTCGGTTGATGAGGCTTGAGGCTAAGCGTTACCTTTATAGAACGTTTCACTTAGAATGCCCACAGTCCACCTGACGATGTTCCGAACGCATTCATCAATACATGTCCGTCCCTGGTTCGAACGGAACCGAAGGCACTACTCCTACCACATCCATTTTGGTATTATCCTTAGGATTAGTAGCGACTTGCCCTTGCACTTCACTGCTCCATCTTCGACTCTGAACTCGATTTTCCTACGAAAACGTACAAACCAGATCAAAGTGGTTTTCGAGAAATTAATCCTGATCCCGGTCTCTTCGAAACGATCACGCATTTGTCAATATTGATAGTCGGTGATTTAACTATCAATTAACATTCACAAACATCCATCAAACAATAATTAATTTCACCAAATTATTTATTAATCTCAAAATATCTTCACAAGATATATTCCTAATTCCAACCCTTTTGAAAACAGTTTTCAAATCATCTTCCTTTTTAAGGAATAAATTTCTCAAACATTTTCTATTTCCACTAAAATAACCACGTCCAAATACTTTAGATTCTAAAACATTAAATGTGACTCCCCACCTCTATACCCACGCTAGCCAAGAACACTACGATGTAGTGCTGTCAACTAGCACAGAGAATAAGGCTGTTGAGGAGCGACCATCCATGTAACTTCTTTGTGCGAGCACCGTTATGTCAGATAGTATAGCATGCATTTCATTTAAGGAGGAAGTCCGACATACCGATTCAAACTCAAAGCTATCACACGGTGGCTATAAATAATCTTTGGAAACAAACATAGAAATAAGAATAACACAATCAGTCACAGACATCCATATCACAAAAGCGGAAGAAGATATGAATATATACCTAACACATGAAAGTGTACATCAGAGTAGTGGTCAAAAAGATCCACAATAATACAAAAGAATAGCAACACGTGCTATACAAAAGAATACAACTATGAGTCTATATCTCAAGTGTATACAACAAAAACTGCTAATCTAAACAGTTAGCCAAAAGTCAGAGTGATGAATCCCTGGGAAGAAGTCAAGCAGAAGCACCTGTAACATCTTGGTCTGACCCGAGTATTATTTAAGAAAATAATAAACGGATCAGTCTAGCTATAAATATCAGATGACATGATATAAAATAAAAGATATGGCATAAACATAAAATATCCATACTGACATACTACTATAAGTATGCAAATAATGATCAACAGAAGATCAATCAATAAGAGATAAATCAGTATCACAAGAATCTTCTCAAAGATCCAAAGAGGGCATCATACCCTAAACTTGTACTCATAACAAGTCAATGACATAAATTCCAGAAATTAACACAAGAAATCCAGAAATCACAGCAAAAGGGAAAGAGGCCTATCACATGACGGTCCGAAGACCATGGGGAGCTACCCCATATGGATGAGTCGGAATCACCCAGATGAGCTCTAGGCTGACCAAAAAGCAAAAAGGTATGTGTGAATGGAATCACACAAATGGTGTCTAGCCTGACCTCGCAACAAAAAGGTATGTGTGAGTGGAATCACACAAATGGTGTTTAGGCTAACCAAAAAGCAAAAAGGTATGTGTGAATGGAATCACACAAATGGTGTCTAGCCTAACCAGGAAGCAAACAAAGAGACATCGCACAATTGCTAGCCTAAATCACAAAATGATCGTCATGATCAACGAGAAGTGTCAATTACACTAAGGTAGTAAATATAAAAGTTTAGCTTCATGTCCCATAACCACTTGCTTAACTCAAATATTTACGAACAAACTGTAGATCTTCACTAGAAAATTGTCACAAAAAGGTTCAATCGAACAAGTCCAAGAGTTAACCGACGAAGCAAACACAAGCGTTTCATACCACTTGTTTTACTAAGCCGTTTAATTCAATTTCTCATACGAGTGAGGTAAAGGTTTGTATATACTAATAGATTGGAAAATGGTTTAAGAAAAGATCTTTGTTATTGAAAATAGAGTTGAAATCATTTTGTTGAAAGAGTTTTTATATTTACTACTAGTATTGAAACCTTCATATTTTAAAGTGACAAATCATAGAAGTAATTATAGAAACAATCAATCATAAAAATTCACATACGAAGACGTGAATAAAATCCAAAGTAACCGATAAAGAATCCATTGAAATAGATATTCAAAATTCCATAAAATCGAACGAGAAGCCCAAGATAGTTTGTCTCGAAGAATGATCAACTCAGCATCTCAACAAAGCAAGTTCTATTGAATGTTTTTCAGATAAGATCCTCTACGGAGGGGGGTTTGCAACCCCTAAGGTGGGGGTGCGGGGGCAACGCCCCTGCTATGGGGTTCGACCTGCCCGGTCAGGTCGCGGGGGTCCGGGGGGTAGCGCCCCACCCAAAAACGGTACGACCTAGTGATTAAAGGGGCACGACCTAGTGGTCCAACGACCTAAAGGGTAAAGGTCATGCAACCTAAAATGGGTTCGCGACCTAACACTCAAACGACCTAAAGAAAATAAGGGGCCGAGCGACCCATAAGAAGCAGCGACTTAAATAGAATCGAGGTCCAACGACCTACGGGTTAGGTCATGCGAGTTAAGGAGGTCAATGACCTAACAGAGACACGCGACCAAATAAAGGAATGCAACCTAAAGGCACGCGACCTAGCGACCTAAGCAGGAAACGCGACCTATGAGGGATAGGCGACTTAAGTGGGTCAACGACCTACGAAATATAGGTCACTCGACCTAACGGTTTACAAGGTCTTGCGACCTAACTGGAAACGTGGTCTAGCGACCTAGTGGTTTAAAGAAGATGGGTCGCGCGACCTAAGGAGATAAGGCCTAGCGACCTACGAGCTAAAGGTTCAATGACTTAACAGGATGTTGGTCCAACGACCTAACAGGTAAGAAGATCACATGACCTAAAATGCCATAGGACCTAACGACCTAAGGTCATACGACCTAGCGACTTAAAGCCATACGACCTAACGACCTACGACCTAGCGACCTAAAGCCATACGACATAGCGACCTAAGGTCCATACGACCTAACTCCGAAGACGTTAGAAATGGCCAGAACGACCTTCAACCTAAGGTCCATACGACCTACGACCTAAGGTCCATTCGACCTAAAGCCTAACGACCTAGCGACCTAAAACCAAACGACCTACGACCAAATTCCGAGTGCCGAGCGACCTAACGTTGAAGGCCATTTTAAGGTCGGAAACGAGCTATTTTGAGGCCGAGGCTTTTCCACGCGAACGACCTAGCATAGGCAGAACGACCTAAGTGCAGTTTTTCACCAAAAACACTAAAATTTGGGGTTTTTCGCCAATCCAATCCAAACCAAATGCAAATGTGCATGCAAACATGATAGGGATTCATTCCCCACAGTCCAAGATAGTTATAGGCTAGATTTGAGAGTTAAAAATCTCACCTTTTCACTAAAATGGATGAAGATGAAGCTTGAAATGCTATGCAAGGATCAACCACTAGCTTGAATCAATGTCTTCACTTGAGTTTTGGAGTTGATGTTGGATTAGCAATGGAGACTTAGCTTTTGGAGTTTTAATTTCTCCTTCCACTCACCATTAATGCAAAAGCTTGAGTTGGTAGGAATTTATGAAGAGTGAAGAGAAGGAGGGGGTTGGGCTTGAGTTATAATTGCTAAGCTAACCCAAAGTCCAAAGCGGGAAAAGTTAGTGAAATTCTACTAACTCCAAACCTATCAATGTTTATACTTAAAAAAGTTGTAAACGACATTTTGAACTCAATGGAAGTGGTCTCGAGTCCTAATTTAACCGTTTGCAAAAAGCATCTTTTCGGACCAAAATTCGATTAACGATAAAATATTTAAATAAAATATTTAAATATAAAATCGACAAATATGCGGGTTGTTACAGACTCCCCTCCTTAAAGAAATTGCATCCTCGCAATATATAAGATGGATATAAAAAGTAACAACCATAAAAGCATATTAACACAAAAGAAATTTGAAATAGGAAGTTCACCATAAAGAGATCTGGTGAAACTTCAATTTCTTCCACAACACCTGGCTCAAGAATAGAATCGGAATCTCGAAAGCATCTCCATAATTGAGAAACGTAAAACAAGTCATATAATAGGAGAAAATTGAGCCGGTAATAAAAGGCGATAAGCCATGGAATCCATACGTACGGTGATAGGAAATGGCCCAATATATTGAGGCGCTAATTTTCCCGATCGGCTGAAACGTACAACACCCATCATAGGTGAAACATGAATAAATTCTGGATCTAAAACCAGCTTCTCACCGGCCTCAAGACAACAAGAAGGAGATCGGCATGGCCTTCCCTAGAGTGTCTCGAAAGATGCCATACCAATACTAGATTGGAAGCTATTATTATAGGAAAATTCAACAAGAGGAATATGATCTTCCCAACTTCCACCGACATCAAGCACACAAGCTCGAAGGAGATCTTCAAGAGTTTGATTCACACGCTCGGTTTGTCCATCAGACTGGGGTGATAAGCGGTGATAAAATCTCGAAGACTTTTCCAAAGTACACTAGTGATCAATGGATCCCGATCGCTAACAATAGAAGTAGGAACTCCATGAATTTAACAACTCCTTTAACAAAGAGTTTGGCCCAAAGAGGAACGGTTCGGTTAGACCGAACAGGAATAAATTGGATGGATTTAGTAAGTCTATCTACTATAACCCATAAGCTATCATAACCCGAACGAGAACGGGGAAGGTCATCTAAAAAATCCAAGGAAATTTGGTCCCACTTCCAAATTGAAATTTCAAAAGGTTGCAACAACCTACCAAGCCTTTGGGGTAGGGCCCTGACAAGATGGTGAGTCATACAACACTTAAGAAAGTTAGCGATATCAGATTTCATTCACACCCAACATTAAAGTCGCTTCATATCCGCGTACATTTTACTACAACAGGGGTGAATGATAATATTAGAACGATGTGAATCTTCTAAAATATAATGACGAAGATCACAAATATTTGGTACGATAAGTCTACCAAACTTTCAAATGTCGCCACGAAAATCAATATCGAAGTCTTTCAAACTTTCAATATTAATTTCATCCCTACGACCTTGGCTACGAAGAGCTAATTCGGGATATAGCCCTTTGAGCTTCAAGAATGCAGTCTAAAAAGAAGGAGGAGCCTCTAGACTACATAAAACCAGGGATGCGCATAAATCAGATTTTTGCAATCTCGAATCTCACAAGTGGATAGAGTCTCGAGATTGTTCCATTCGGATATCATCCTATAAACAACTGCTTGTTGCTTTCAACTAAGTGCATTGGCAACACGATTTCCCTTCCGGGAGTATAAAGAATATCAAGATCATAAGATGCAAGAAATTTGAGCCAACATGGTTGACACAAATTAAGTTTCTTATGAGAAAATAGATATCCCAATGATTTATAATCGAGGTAGAGAACAAATTTCTCCATCAAAGATGATGATGCCAAATATTAAAAGCAAAATCAATAGCCGCGAGCACCAGATCATAAGTGGCATACCTAGTCTCGATCGGCTTTAAAGATTTAGAAGCAAAAGTGATTGCGCGTTCTCTTTCGCAAGAGAACGGCATCCAAACCAATACAATAAGCATTGGTACTAAAGTTAAAGTCTTGGTTCCCTTTAGGAAACACAAGAATAAGAGTATCAAAAAGAGAGAATTTTAATTTTCTTTTCTCAAAAGCTAAAACTTTCAAAATCACAATCACCTTTATAGAAAAACTTACATTTTTCAACTCAATATATTGTGTCTGATTGTCTCATCAAAGCGTTTAGGAAATCCCTATCGATAGCGTTGATCATGCGCATCGACCAGAATTCTTAAAACAATAAATGGGCAATACAACACAAAATTATCTTTTATGTTATTTTTAAAGTATCTTCTTAAAAATGATTTGCAAAATTTTAAATTGCTATTACCATCCAAAATAAATAAATACTTATTGAGATATTCATAGAATACTCGATTTATAAAATGGATGAAATAAACTGGATAAACCGAGTGACATAATAAGTCACTCGTATGAATCATAACGAGTACGGAATGCGGTATGTGGAAGGCTAACTTCTGCAACTCATAGCAATTGAAATTCGGTGGTAAGGTCGGACTGAAAAGACCTTAACCCTCTTCTAAAAAGATTTCTTAGGAGATGATCCTAAGACAAGCTCAAAATACCGGAAAATTCTCAACCGATATGAATGCGAGAGATATCTCTTTACTCCACATGTGAGCTTAAAGAATAAAATGATGTCATCGATTTGAAATCGAAATCACAAAGGAAAAATATGAACCTGCTTAACAGACTGAAAATGTCGAAAATGATTAGTCCATTCCGAAAAATTGGATATGGGCTTCAAAAATGATTAAGCCAATCCTTTCACGCAAATCAATTCCGAAGCCTAAGCAATGCATAACATGCAATTTGGTTCGGAAAGAAAAATCACATGTAATAATTTCGACATCAATAAAAAGCAATTTGAGTGTTCCGGATCCATCAACCGGATTCGCAATTCCCAAAGAGGTCAACAAGCCCAACATATAAAAAGAAAGAGAATCAACAAGTTCTTTTGATATAAAATGATGAGACGAACCCATATCAAAAGGAACTCGAACCGGATAATCGTAAACAAATGAAATCAAGGATTAAATAAGGAATACCTTTACCCAGAGAAGTTTTGTTAGAAGCTTTTAGTTTTCCTTCCCTCTTGCTTGGAAGCTTGGGACATGTAGACAAGTAATGGTCAGAGCCTTTGCAATAACGGCAATAGAGGGGTTTTGGGCACTTAATAACATAATCGTCTGTGGAACCACAATTGTAGCATCATCTACGACTAGGGTTAGGTGGCTTGGCTTCCGAAGTTTCTGATTCCACCCTCTTCATGCTTAGAAGTATGGGGCAGACTGAAATATGATGACTTGAATCTTTGCAATAACGACAAAAGAGTGGTTCCGGACACTCCTTCGCATAGTGGTCCCTAGAGCCACAATTATAGCATCGTCCATGATTAAGGATTGGGGTCTTTGCTTCCAAAGTGGGTTGCTTCGCCCTCTTATCGGGAAAAGGGCTTTTGAACTTAACATGCCTCTTCTTGGACATCCCGATATCACTATCAATTCCTTTATCAGCCTCTTCTTCTTGTAGAGTGATATCTACAAGTTGGTCGAAAGGAACTTCTAGTTTCAAAGGTAAGAACTTTGTGGGATTCTTACTCAAAGCACAGATAAACCTTTGATTCTGAGCAAGACCCAAAAGTTGTTGGGCAGACATGAATACGCCATCCAGAGAAGGACTACTGGATTGACTAACGTTAGGGCTGCCAGAACTAACCATCTCTTCTTCTTTTAAGAAAGAAAGGAAGAAGAAGGAAAAGGTTATTCTCAGAATGAATATCAAGAAAATCTTGATAGTTAAAACAAGGAATCATAAAGAAAACAGGATAAATCGGTTCGAAGACTCGAACTAAATCCTAAAGCACGACTCCTAAGGTGGACATAGGACGAGGATCCTTGTTAAGTTATTCTACACTGTTCCGAAGTTTGGCTCTAATACCAAACTGTGACGCCCCACCTCTATACCCACGCTAGCCAAGAACACTACGATGTAGTGCTGTCAACTAGCGCGGAGAATAAGGCTGTTGAGGAGCGACCATCCATGTAACTTCTTTGTGCGAGCACCGTTATGTCAGATAGTATAGCATGCATTTCATTTAAGGAGGAAGTCCGACATACCGATACAAAATCAAAGCTATCACACGGTGGCTATGAACAATCTTCGGAAACAAACATAGAAATAAGCATAACACGATCAATCACAGACATCCATATCACAAAGGCGGAAGAAGATATGAATATATAACTAACACATGAAAGTGTACATCAGAGTAGTGGTCAAAAAGATCCACAATAATACAAAAGAATAGCAACACGTGCTATACAAAAGAATACAACTATGAGTCTATATCTCAAGTGTATACAACAAAAGCTGCTAATCTAGATAGTTAGCCAAAATTCAGAGTAGCAAATCCCGGGAAGAAGTCAAGCAGAACCACCTGTAACATCTCGGCCTGACCCGAGTATTATTTAAGAAAATAATAAACGGGTCAGTCTAGCTATAAATATCAGATGACATGATATAAAATAAAAGATATGGCATAAACATAAAATATCCATACTGACATACTACTATAAGTATGCAAATGATGATCAACAGAAGATCAATCAATAAGAGATAAATCAGTATCACAAGAATCTTCTCAAAGATCCAAAGAGGGCATCATACCCTAAACTTGTACTCATAACAAGTCAATGACATAAATTCCAGAAATCAGCACAAGAAATCCAGAAATCACAGCAAAAGGGAAAGAGGCCTATCACATGACGGTCCGAAGACCATGGGAAGCTACCCCATATGGATGAGTCGGAATCACCCAGATGAGGTCTAGGCTAACCAAAAAGCAAAAAGGTATGTGTGAATGGAATCACACAAATGGTGTCTAGCCTGACCTCGCAACAAAAAGGTATGTGTGAGTGGAATCACACAAATGGTGTCTAGGCTAACCAAAAAGCAAAAAGGTATGTGTGAATGGAATCACACAAATGGTGTCTAGCCTAACCAGGAAGCAAACAAAGAGACATCGCACAATTGCTAGCCTAAATCACAAAATGATCTTCATGATCAACGAGAAGTGTCAATTACACTAAGGTAGTAAATATAAAAGTTTAACTTCATGTCCCATAACCACTTGCTTAACTCAAATATTTACGAACAAACTGTAGATCTTCACTAGAAAATTGTCACAAAAAGGTACAATCGAACAAGTCCAAGAGTTAACCGACGAAGCAAACGCAAGCGTTTCATACCACTTGTTTTACTAAGCCGTTTGATTCAATTTCTCATACGAGTGAGGTAAAGGTTTGTATATACTAGTAGATTGGAAAATGGTTTAAGAAAAGAGCTTTGTTATTGAAAGTAGAGTTGAAATCATTTTGTTGAAAGAGTTTTGATATTTACTACTAGTACTGAAAGCTTCATATTTTAATGTGACAAATCATAGAAGTGATTGTAGAAATAATCAATCATAAAAATTCATATACGAAGACGTAAATAAAATCCGAAGAAACCGATAAAGAATCCATTGAAATAGATATTCAGAAATCCATAAAATCGACTGAGTAGCCCAAGATAGTTTGTCTCGAAGAATGGTCAACTCAGCATCTCAACAAAGTAAGTTCTATTGAATGTTTTTCAGATAAGATCCCCTACGGAGGGGGGTGGCAACCCCCCAAGGTGGGGGTGTGGGGGCAACGCCCCTGCTACAGGGTTCGACCTGCCCGGTCAGGTCGCGGGGGTCCAGGGGGCAGCGCCCCGCCCAAAAACGGTACGACCTAGTGATTAAAGGGGCACGACCTAGTGGTCCAACGACCTAAAGGGTAAAGGTCATGTGACCTAAAATGGGTTCGCAACCTAACACTCAAACGATCTAAAGAAAATAAGGGGCCGAGCGACCTATAAGAAGCAGCGACTTAAATAGAATCGAGGTCCAACGACCTACGGGTTAGGTCATGCGAGTTAAGGAGGTCAACGACCTAACAGAGACACGCGACCAAATAAAGGAATGCGACCTAAAGGCACACGACCTAGCGACCTAAGCAGGAAATGCGACCTATGAGGGACATGCGACTTAAGTGGGTCAACGATCTACGGAATATAGGTCACGCGACCTAACGGTTTACAAGGTCTTGCGACCTAACTGGAAACGTGGTCTAGCGACCTAGTGGTTTAAAGAAGATGGGTCACGCGACCTAAGGAGATAAGGCCTAGCGACCTACGAGCTAAAGATTCAATGACCTAATAGGATGTAGGCCCAATGACCTAAAAGGTAAGAAGAACACACGACCTAAAATGCCATAGGACCTAACGACCTAAGGTCATACGACCTAGCGACCTAAAGCCATACGACCTAACGACCTAAGGTTATACGACCAAGCGACCTAAAGCCATACGACCTAGCGACCTAAGGTCCATACGATCTAACTCCGAAGACGTTAGAAATGGCCAAAACGACCTACGACCTAAGGTCCATACGACCTACGACCTAAGGTCCATTAAACCCAAAGCCCAACGACCTAGCGACCTAAAACCAGACGACCTACGACCTAATTCCAAGTGCCGAGCGACCTAACGTTGTAGGCCATTTTAAGGTCGGAAACGAGCTATTTTGAGGCCGAGACTTTTCCACGCGAATGACCTAGCATAGGCAGAACGACCTAAGTGCAGTTTTTCACCAAAAACACTAAAATTTGGGGTTTTTCGCCAATCCAATCCAAACCACATGCAAATGTACATGCAAACATGACAGGGATTCATTCCCAACAGTCCAAGATAGTTATAGGCTAGATTTGTGAGTTAAAAATCTCACCTTTTCACTAAAATGGATGAAGATGAAGCTTGAAATGCTATGCAAGGATCAACCACTAGCTTGAATCAATGTCTTCACTTGAGTTTTGGAGTTGATGTTGGATTAGCAATGAAGACTTAGCTTTTGGAGTTTTAATTTCTCTTTCCACTCACCATTAATGCAAAAGCTTGAGTTGGTAGGAATTTATGAAGAGTGAAGAGAATGAGGGGGTTGGGCTTGAGTTATAATGGCTAAGCTAACCCAAAGTCCAAAGCCGGAAAAGTTAGTGAAATTCCACTAACTCCAAACCTATCAATGTTTATACTTAAAAAAGCTGTAAACGACATTTCGAACTCAATGGAAGTGGTCTCGAATCCTAATTTAACCGTTTGCAAAAAGTAGCTTTTTGGACCAAAATCCGATTAACGATAAAATATTTAAATAAAATATTTAAATATAAAATTGACAAATATGCGGGTTGTTACATTAGATCACTTTATTCTAAATATACCTTAAAATATATTTAAAAATATTTAAAGCAAACTACTTTATAAAATGTAAGCTAAATTTTAAAATAAAGGTTAAGTTCAACTAAATTTTAAAAGATGAGTTACAAAATTCTATACTAGTTTCAAATAAAACTTCAACCAAACTATCTTTAAAATAAATCCATTTTATAAAATATAAATATTAGTAATATTCATTTCAAAACAAAAACAAAATACAAATTAATCCTTTTAAATAATTACCTCAATAATTAATTTATTAAATATTTACCTTTAAAATTTTTACAACTTAAATAAGAATTTTCTTAAAAACATTCTTTTAAAATCAAATTTAAAACTTTTAACTTTTACTTAAAAATCTGCTTTAAAACGTACTCTGCTTTTCAGGGAAATACATTTCATTTCCGAATAAACCAAAGAATCCTTTTATAAATCCTGCTTGATTTATCTCAATTCGAATTTACGTTTAAATCCCGTAAATTTCTTCCAACACTTTAAAAATAAACATCTTTCTATTTTTAACCCATTTCCTAGAAATCACCCTCTAAAACATATTTAAAATATGATTACTAAATTCTTTATCCAAATTATACTTTTGAAATCTATAAAAATTCTTGAGTAACTTAAATCAAAACTTTCCTTTTTATATGAATTTATTATATCAGATATTTATATTAAAATTTCCTTTTGAAAACTTAACACTACTTTACCTTTAAGACAATTAGAATACCATAATTACTTAAATAAATGTTTACTTACACTTTAAACAATTAAAATATTTTTTTCTTTCTAAAATATTATAAAACACGTTTTAAACTGCCTATTTATGTTTTGAAAACTTTTCTTTAAAACATACTAAAGTTCTAGGAAAAAGTACACTTCCCATCCTTTAAAAACAATCTTAGTATTATTTTTAAGCGATTTGCACTTCTTATAGAAATTCCCACTGGAAACTTATACTTTCAATATTTATCTCCGATACATATTCCACTTCATTTATAAACCCAGTTCATAAATTTCCATTTCACATTTCCTTATAAATCAAAATTTCAAAAACACTTTAACGGACTCCAAACCAATTTCCGAATTTAATTCCTTTAAATTCTTTACTTAAAAATTTCTTTTATTTACTTTTAAACCAAATTTATTTTATTTATATTTTAATTCCCGAATTGTATTCATCCAATCATAGCACAACATAATAAAATTTTCAAATTAATCTATCACAGTATATAAATAAAACACATCATCAATTATGAAAATAATTTCTATATTATGAGGAATCCAGTTGGATCCCTCCAACCTGTTTTTCCTGCATCCACAGACGTTAGCATAACGGATAAAATATCATATCCAGATTGATAATAATATTCACATTCAATCAACCAATCATTCATTTAAAGTTTAACTATTTAAATTAACTGGAAATTCCAGATGTGAGTGAGATTAATTCACCTTGAGTTCGATAAGCGTTTTAAATTTTAAATTAAATCGAACCCGTTCGATTTAATCCAAAATTATCGCTTGCTCCAAACGCTTCCGGATTTGCTATAGTGCGTAGATTGTGTCGCTGTGATTCCAGCGCCGCCAGTTTCGTCAAAATCTGACAACGTACGCAACGGTTACGGATTTATAAAGTTTAAATATAATTTATAAACAAATTTTCTTTTTATTTTTAATTTATTACACCAAAATCAGATCGGCCGTTCAAACTCTTCTTCCTTACGCTCGCTTTCCAGTATTCCAAAACCCAGAGCCGCATGCCTAGGGTTTGCCACCACTCTCCATACGAACGCCGAGAGCCCAACAAACCACCACCACACGAAACGCCTAGGCCACCTCCACCCATGCCTAGAAAATCACGAAGCTCGGCTGCCCAAAAATCTCGAATTACACACACGAACAATGCACAAACGCGGCCTCAAAGCTTCCTCTCCGGTCGACGAAAATCAATCTCCACCATATGGATGCTTAGATCTCGAGGCCCTCTTCGATCTTCATTTAGAAATCGAGGCTTAATTGTGTAAGGATTTCAAGATATTCGAGGAAGAAATTCACGAATTTTTGGCCATTGAAATGTTTGGTGTCGGCTATTAAAAGAAGACTAGGGTTTCGGCCGTATACTCTTATATATAAACGTTTTATAAAAATAATATTTATTAATATTCTCAAATTTAACAAGCTTTTACAAACGAACACCAAATCACATGTGCCGCCTGGCGTTTATAAGGTTTTACCTGCATTCCGAACACAATGGAACGTGTTTTGGAAGCTAACTCGATCATATGCGCGAGTTACGGAAACAAACGATCGATTTTAAATTAAATTGATTAAAATAGTTTCTATGCGTTTTGAGCTGCCAGGGTCAGACGACAACTCCGATTGCTACGAAAATTGAAATCCGATAATAACTAACTATTACGGATCCAATGGAATTGGTTTCGTCAAATTCCGAGATTGGGTCCCGTAAGTCTATTTTAACTCGTCGATTAATTCGAGCGATTTTCAAAATTGTCGAAATCATCTTAAATTTCACTTCTTAAAATTTTACTAACTTAATTATAAATTATATAAAATTTACATTCACATTAGAAATCATTCTGATTCATTTCGAATTAAAATCCGTTTATTTACATAATTTAAATATTCAATTCCATTATTAAAATAATATAAAAATCCAAATTTTAACCTATCGACTTTGGATTCCATCCAAAGGTCCAGTATTAAAATTTAAATCAAGAAAGACCAAAAGAAATCTTAGAAACCACTTTCATAATCATTTACATCCAGATTCACTAATTATCCCAATTCCAAATATTTAATTATTATTATTCAAATCGAATTGAATTTCCATACTCGATATTTTAACTAATTATATCGATTTAACCAAAATCTTCTTACTTCAAAGTCAATTCAAAATCCACATTTAACATTTAAAATGAAAATGTTCAAAATCTTTTCGAGTCGTTACATTCCTCCCCTCTTATAAAAATTTCATCCTCGAAATTTGCTAAGGTATGAAAAATGCTACAAACTCATTTACTTACCCCAAAATTCATTCAATTAAAACTCACATTCACTTCTCAAAACCTTTTAGCTCAATCCAAAACCATTTGCTTTATTTATACTCAAAAGCTTATGTTTCAACATCATTTCAAAAATCGACCCTTTCTTATTAACTCAAAATTTTCAATATCCTCAAAAAAATTCTAACTCTCAAAATTTTTGAAAATTTTTGACAGTGTCTCCTTTGTACGGAGAGCGTTTCACAATATCACAATAGATATAAATATATATACATCGACCCACACAGTCGGAAACAAAATACCCCAATATATATACCATTTTCCAATTTTATTGCGTAGGCGTACCTTTTGATTAGCATTTTAAAAGCAAGCAGCTAATATATTATGCATTTACGCGCTCCAACTCAATCGATTGCCTTCCGTACCTGTACTTGCTTAAAAAAACACATCAGTTTTCAATAATATGAAAATTTAACAAATTCCATTCATTTATCTTAGCCAAACATATCAATTACATACCCAAACAAACAAATTTCATAATCCTGCATGTAATCCACATGTTATAAGCAATCCACAAGTTTCAACACTATTTTAGTTTCCCTAACAAACACAAACTTCATTTTATTCCACTCGAATGATTTACAATCAAGTTTATTTTTTTACAATTCATATTTACTTTAATATGATAACATGTGCTTTACTTACTTCAATTTACTTCAATTCAATTCCAAATTGATTCACAATCAAATTTTATTTTAAATTTGATATATTTGAATTTCTTTTATGATTCACTTGCATTTATATACAAAACCACTTAATTAGATTTCACTTAATCCAATTGATTCAAAAACCAATTCTATTTACTTCCCTTAATTCATTCACTTTCGTTACGGTAAAACGACTAATTTCTATGCAAGTTGTTGTTATTCAAACAAATAACCTTTCTTACTTATACCATTTAAAATCAATTCCAACATGGATTTGTATTGGAATTATTCATACCCCAAACAATTTTTACTTCATTATAATTATTAAATCAAATCCTGATTCTCATATTCCAAATTCGTTATCCAACTTAAGTTTATATTAATGTCATTCCATTTTGGATTATTTACGAATCATACATTCTTATTTCATCACAATAATTAATTAAAATCCTTTTACTTGCATTTCAATTTTATTATCTAAACTAATTTCATTCAAGATCCCTTATAAAGCTCGACCACAATCATTTTCCAATTTGCTTAAGTTATTTCAATAACAAAATAACACCATTTCTTCTCACGTTAATCTTAGTTCCATTTTAATTTGATTCTTATTCAATCAAATTCCAATCCATTACAAATTTTAATTCAATCTGTTTACTTACTCAATCCATTTTAATTTTAATTCACCTTCTCAATTCATTTCTGAATTTATTTTATTCATAATATAACATTCCAATTATTCCATACCAAAATTGGGATATTATTTTACCCCTCCAAATTTTCTTACAAGTTACAAAATTTTTGTTCATCCCATTACTCCCCTTATTTAATTTATCCTACGCTAAATTCATCTTCATTCAATTCCTTTGAATTTAGTTGAGCGAGAATTTAATTATTTAATATAATTTCAATTAAATTAAACTTTCCTTCAACTCAATTCTTTTCCAAATTTAATTCAAGTTTAACTAAATTTTATTTAGCCAACTTGAATTCATTCCACTTCCTTTACTTATTAAATAAGAATTGAATTTCATTCAATATTATTTATAACTCAACCGAATTTTGATTTCAATTCAATCCAAATTTAACTCAATTTATCTTAGTCTAAGTTAAATTCAATTTGATTTAATTTTATTTCTTCTTTTATACAAGTTCAAGCCTTATTTACTGACTTAAGTCCATTCACCTTTTATATTTTACTTGCCTTATCCCAATTTACATTTCATTTAGAATTCAATTCTTAAACTTTCCATTCTTTTTATCATAACATTCAACCGTTTCTATTTAGGTTTTACAATTCATCTCCTATTCTTAAGTTCACCAACTTATTTATTTAAAAGCTTATATTGCTCCTATTTGTCCATTTACATCTTATAATCACAATCCCAGATTATATATATAACACTTAATAGCTTAAGGATATAAATTTTCATTACACAATTATAACCCACACTTATATAATCATTTTACATTTCAATTTTATATCCCATTTAATTCGATTCCAATTCCAATTTTATTTAACTTATCTTAAGTTAAATTCGAATATATCTTATTCACTTCCATTTACCCAAGTTAAATTTTAATTCCATAATTAATATTTTCATTTTCCTTACTAATTAGATCAACTTCATTTTAAGTTCAATAGTTGATTAATTTTAACTTTCACATTTTTAAATAGAATTCCCAGAATTCAATTACCTGGTTTTATTTCAAAACCATTGTGAAATAATAATAAACACATACCCACTTGGTATATCAAATCTCCAAATCCTAAAACAACTTTTTTTATATCCAAAACTAATTTCCCTTTTGAAATTTCTAAAACACCTTGTATATCAAACAAGTCTAAACAGATATCATACCCAATTACCATGGAAGCAATCCATCACTTTAGAAAATGAATTCTGATGATGTGGCCATCATCATCAAGATCATTTTCCAGTGACTGAAGTGAGTTTGGTGCTTCCTTACTACCACAAATTCCTTTCAAACAATTTCCATTCAAAAATATTTCCCAAAATAATATTCCATCATTGCCTTCAAACCCTTTGGAAACATTTCAAACATTCCCAGGATTTTAAATTTCCAAACCATTTGTTTTAAAATTCATTTAAAACACTTTTCAAAATTTTCGGGATTTAAATTCAGGTTTAAATCAATTTTTAGCTATACTCCTTTTTATTTAAACCATACTTAGATAACTCTATTTGGTTATAAACCATTTCAAATTTTAGATTCTTATATTTTTGATTATAATATTAACAACCAAACATCCAAATATATATATATATATATAATAATTTCAGAAAATTATTTCTTTTATATCAAAATATAATTTTGGGTAAAATTATTTCATTTGCCCACTTTAAAAACAATACTACGTCGGTTTATCTTGTTTAAGAGTTAGAAACCCCTATCGATACGGTTGTACTTTCTGTACCGACCAGCATTCATAAACACTCAACCGATAAGTCAACACAGTACAAAAACAATTTACATCCACTAATAATTATGCTCTCATATCTATTAATACGCTCAACTCATTATAGAGCACTATTGACTCTATTTAATGAGTAATTTTCCCACCAGAGCCAAGGTTATCGCCAACCTAAGCTCCGATACCACGTGTGACGACCCGTCCTTCTCGACCCTCAAAAATCGACACAAAATACTCCACAGTATAATATGCCGACAATCGAGTGCCGGAAAAGGCAGATTGTTGAGGAAAAAGAAAGAAGGTAGAAGAGAGAAGGAACTAAACAATAACAGAATCTCACAATTGCGGCGGAACAAAATATAATACATAATATCAGATCTTTACACAAAATGAAAACTATATCTGTTTTACACAATATACCATCAGAGTATCACAAACAAACAACAATTAATAGCCCTTGCACTTCACTGCTCCATCTTCGACTCCGAACTCGTTTTTCCCACGAAAACGTACAAACCGGATCGAAGTGGTTTTCGAGAAATTAATCACGATCCCAGTCTCTTCGAAACAATCAACGCATTAGCCAATATTGATAGTCGATGATTTAACTATCAATTAATATTCACAAACATCCATCAAACAATAAATAATTTCACCAAATTATTTATTAATCTCAAAATATCTTCACAAGATATATTCCCAATTCCAACCCTTTTGAAAACAGTTTTCAAACCATTTTCCTTTTTACGGAATAAATTTCCTACACATTTTCTATTTCCACTGAAATAACCACGTCCAAATACTTTAGATTTTAAAACATTAGTTCGCTTTATTCTAAATATACCTTAAAATATACTTAAAGCAAATTACTTTATAAAATGTAAGAATTTTTTTAAAATAAAGGTTAAGTTCAACTAAATTTTAAAAGATGAGTTACAAAATTCTAGACTTGTTTCAAATAAAACTTCAACCAAACTATCTTTAAACAAATCCATTTTATAAAATATAAATATTAGTAACATTCATTTCAAAACATAATACCAATTAACCCTTTAAAATATTTACCCCTATAACTAATTTATTAAATATTTACCTTTAAAATTTTTACAACTTAAATAAAAAATTCTTAAAAACATTCTTTTAAAATAAAATTTAAAACTTTTAACTTTTACTTAAAATCTGCTTTAAAACGTACTCGGCTTTTCAGGGAAATACACTTCATTTCAGAATAAACCAAAGAATCCATTTATAAATCCTGCTTGATTTATCTCAATTCGAATTTACGTTTAAATCCCGTAAATTTCTTCCAACACTTTATGTAACGACCCTGGATATTGGCCTCGTTTATTTTAATAAATATTTAATCTAATTAAATAAAATGTGAACCGATCATATTAAAATGAATATGATTTTGGAAATATTTCCATTTGTTTATATGGATTGGTATTTTAAAAAGGGAATTGATTTGAAAATTTGAAATAAAGTCTCTTAATGATATTTATAATAGAATCTACCTTATATAATTAAATTAAAATACTTTACTCTGTTAACATTTGATAAATATATAGGTGTGAATAATAATGTTTAAATAAAATAAAAGTTTAGCAATATAAAATATAAATGTGAAATATAAGTCAAACTTATTTATATAATTTAAATAAAATACAAATGGAAATAAATATAAAGATAAGTATAAATATAAGTAAATCATGTTGAACATAATTTGAATATTGATAGTCAAAGTATAAAATACAAATGTAATTACAAACAAGAAATAAAGTGAAATACAAAATACAGAATAAAATTTAAGAACAAAATAAAAGAATAGAACGAAACAAAGTACAAAATAAAATAACACAAATAGAATTAAAATGAATAAACAAGCATACAACATAAATTGTAAATTTGAAAGCATAAAATAAAATAAGCAACATATAAAATAATGAAACAAATCAACTTCATATGCTCACAAGACTAAAAATCTACCTACAATCAGTGAAAGTATAAAGTATAAACCTGGCAAACATATGTATGTAAACTATTCAAATTAGAAGTCAATAACAAAACAAACATGTTTATACACAAAATATCTATATAGCAAACACAATTATAACAGTGTTAACTATTCAAATTAAATGTCTTCATATACAAGCCATGTTGGCTTGCAAAGTGGTAGTCAACAAACAAATATCTTTATACATAGGACAACATAATTATAATTAAGTAAACTAAGTTAGAAACCAAAGCATTTAATTGCTATCTTCTCAGCCCAATTTTGGTCATTTCAAAAGTATTACAAATCTTTACTTTTCAGTAAGTAAAATCTGGTCAAAGAAAAACAAAATAAAGAAAATGTTTGTCCAGTTACCACCTTCCTCATACATACTGTTTCTCTTATATATATATATATGCATCTTTCTTTTAGTTTGTTCAAAAAAAATTCTAATCTGTGAAAACTAAGAAGAAAAAAAGAAGTAACTCAATTTAATTCAAACTAGAAATTTGACAAGAATTCAAAGCAAAAACAGGGAAGGTCTCAAGCAGATTCATACTGCAGTTTTCATGAAACATGATTGTTCTTTGTTCAGGAATTGTGCAGATGAGTAAACATCAAGTTTTAAAATTTTGAGTTTATTTAAAATAAATAAAGATGATTCATTTATTATATGGTATGGAATCATGTTGATCTTTCAATACAAATCTGTGAATATTTGTGATGTGTTCTGTTGCTTCTCTGGAATTGATGCAGATTGCATATTTGGTTCAAGAACTCAAGTTATTCTTATTTAAATCATTGATAAGCTTAAAGTTTTCAACTGAAACAAGATGGTAAACCTAAATCAAGATTTTAAGAAGATGTTTAAACTATCTATGAAAGAAATACTACATGAAAGGATCTACGCTACGCATGATTAGTTGGACTAGATGCTTGTATAGTTGGACTGGGAGCAGTATTGATGTAGAATGGAATAGTAATTGCGTATGCGAGTCGGTAATTAAACCCACATGAAAGGATCTACGCTACGCATGATCTTGAATTGTTAGTATTTTTTTTTGCTTTGAAGATTTAGAGGCACTATCTCTTGGGAGAGAAGTTTGAGTTATTCACAGATCACAAACCGTTCAAATACTTTTTCACTCAAAGGGATATTAATATGAGGCAGTAGCGATGGATTGAGTTCTGGCATCATATGATTTGGATATTCTGAAAACCCCGGGAAAGGTGAATGTTGTAGCTGATGCTCTTAGCAGGAATGCAGTGTTGTCTCTTTTGGAAGTTGTTCCATCTCTCCGGAATCATATGTAAGCAAATGGAGGATAGATCTTTTGAGGATTAATTTTCGTTTGTGTGTGCCAAATATAAATGGATTGAGACAAGAAGTTTTGGTGAGTGTCATCGCTCGAGACTGAATATTCATCCAGGAATCTCTAAGATGTATAAAGATATGAGATGAATTTTCTAGTAGCGGAGCATGAAGAGGGATGTAACTATTATTTTAATAGTTGTGCTATCTATCAGCAAGTGAAGGGAGATCAATAGAAGTCAGCTGGTTTGTTGCAGCCTTTGGAAATCCCAAAATGGAAATGGGAGATGATTTCGATGGATTTCATCTACGGTTTGCCAAAAACCAAAAAAGGCAATGATAGTATATGGATTATTAAGGATCGTTTAACTAGGAGTGCTCATTTTATATCGGTTAAGACAACTCGTGCTGCAGTTTCTCTGGCAGAGATTTTCTTGCGGGAGACAGTCGGATTTCATGGTGTTCCTGTTAGCATTGTAAGTGATCGTGATCCTATTTTCACCAGCAAATTCTGGAAGGCAATGAAATCAGCTCTGGGAACGAGTTTGAGATTGAGTACAGCCTGTCATCCTTAGACAGATGGACAGACGGGGAGACTAAATCAAATTCTTGAAGATATGTTGCGAGCTTGTGTTTTGGTGGATTTTGGGAAGACCGTGGAGATCCCCATCCTGTTGGATAGATTAGAAAGACCATCTTGTGTTTGGACCAGTTTTGATTCGTAAAGCTTCTGCTAAGGTTGAGCTTATTAGGAAAGGATGAGAGCTGTTTAGGACCGTCGGAAGCAGTGCGCGGATAAGAGAAGGAGACAATTGGAATTTGAGATTGGTGATTTGGTTTTTGCCAAAGTTTCCCGATTGAAAGGAGCTATTAGATTCGAAAAGTCGAGAAAATTTGCCTGTGATATATTGGACCATTTCGGATATTAGAAAAGATTGATGCTGTTGCTTTTAGAGTTGGATTGCCTGAACGGATGTCTAGAATTCAAAATGCATTCCATGTATATCATCTAAGGGAATTTGTTCATGATGCATCATTAGTTGTAGAACCAGTAGTACATGAAGATTTGGAAGTCAAGCCGAATGTGACTGTGGTCAGAAATCTAGTTCAGATTGTTGATCAAGATGAGAAGCAACTCAGGAGTGAGATAGTGAAGCTCGTCATAGTGCAGTGGAGCGAGGATCCCAGAG
This sequence comes from Allium cepa, assembly GCA_030765085.1. Lineage (NCBI taxonomy): Eukaryota > Viridiplantae > Streptophyta > Magnoliopsida > Asparagales > Amaryllidaceae > Allium > Allium cepa. Next base: position 241,050,336 of record CM060935.1, on the reverse strand, counting down.
ATTGCACCTAGGAAACTCTGGATAGTTTAGGAAAGTTTATCCAGATCTGTGTCCGGATAGCTAATAATGTTTGTTAGGATCAACTGTTTGGTTGTTAGCTATATATGAATGATATGTATGTTTGAATGGTTGATATAACAACTTTTGAATTATCTTTGTTTTAAATTTCGGGGACGAAATTCTTTTAAGGAGGGAGGAATGTAACGACCCTGGATTTTGGCCTCGTTTATTTTGATAAATATTTAATCTAATTAAATAAAATGTGAACCGATCATATTAAAATGAATATGATTTTGGAAATATTGCCATTTGTTTATATGGATTGGTATTTTAAAAGGGGAATTAATTTGAAAATTTGAAATTAAGTCTCTTAATGATATTTATAATAGAATCTACCTTATATAATTAAATTAAAATACTTTACTTTGTTAACATTTGGTAAATATATAGGTGTGAATAATAATGTTTAAATAAAATCAAAGTTTAGCAATATAAAATATAAATGTGAAATATAAGTCAAACCTATTTTTATAATTTAAATAAAATACAAATGGAAATAAATATAAAGATAAGTATAAATATAAGTAAATCATGTTGAACATAATTTGAATATTGATAGTTAAAAGTATAAATACAAATGTAACTACAAACGAGAAATAAAGTGAAATATAAAATACAGACTAAAATTTAAGAACAAAATAAAAGAATAGAACGAAAACAAACTATAAAATAAAATAACACAAATAGAATTAAAATGAATAAACAAGCATACAACATAAACTGTAAATTTGAAAGCATAAAATAAAACAAGCAACGTATAAAATAATGAAACAAATCAACTTCATATGCTCACAAGACTAAAAATCTACCTGCAATCAGTCAAAGTATAAAGTATAAATCTGACAAAACATATGTATGTAAACTATTCAAATTAGAAGTCAATAACAAAACAAACATGTTTATACACAAAATATCTATACAGCAAACACAATTATAAGAGTGTTAACTATTCAAATTAAATGTCTTCATATACAAGCCATGTTGGCCAGCAAAGTGATAGTCAACAAACAAATATTTTTATACATAGTACAACATAATTATAATTATGTTAACTAAGTTAGAAACCAAAGCATTTAATTGCTATCTTCTCAGCCCAATTTTGCTCATTTCAAAAGTATTACAAATCTTTACTTTTCAGCAAGTAAAATCTGGTCATAGAGAAACAAAATAGAGAAAATGTTTGTCCAGTTACCACCTTCCTCATACATGTTGTTTCTCTTATATATATATATATATATATATATATGCATCTTTCTTTTAGTTTGTTCAAAAAAATTTCTAATCTGTGAAAACTAAGAAGAAGAAAAAGAAGTAACTCAGTTTAATTCAAACTAGAAATTTGACAAGAATTCAAAGCAAAAACAGGGAAGGCCTCAAGCATATTCATACTGTAGTTTTCATGAAACATGATTGTTCTTTGTTCAGGAATTGTGCAGGTGAGTAAATATCAAGTTTTAAAATTTTGAGTTTATTTAAAATAAATAAAGATGATTCATTTATTATATGGTATGGAATCATGTTGATGCAGATTGCATATTTGGTTCAAGAACTCAAGTTATTCTTATTTAAATCATTGATAAGCTTAAAGTTTTCAATTGAAACAAGATAGTAAACCTAAATCAAGATTTTAAGAAGATGTTTAAACTATCTATGAAAGAAATACTACTGTAATTCTGTCTTACAGGAAATCAAACAACAAATTGATAAATTAAATTGCTATAAAAATCTAATTCAAGTTTATAACTTGAAAGCTTAGTGAAATTTATGATTTTTAAAATGAAAATGAAGATTTTTAGATTTGTATTTAAGGTGCAGTTTGTATATGAACAAATATTACATTTTTGCCAATTACAGGTTATCAATCCAATTTAAAATGTTGAATTTGAATTGAAGCGAGTATTAACATCATGGATCTTGAGAAAATTATCAAAGAAATTTTCTAATGTATATATTAGACAAGCGAATACATTTTAGGGTTTTTGGTCGAGTTTTGTTCATGTCTGTAAACGTAGTGAATTCGTGCGCTACACGGGTTCGAGCTTCACGTGATTCAGGAGGGAGGAAGCCTATCGTGTTGTGGTGGTGTGGCTGGGATTCGAGCTCCTCTGGTGGTCGGAGTGACGACCGCGAGGTGTTTTAGTGATGGGTCATGTTTTTAGTTTCTCGACCAATTGACTAAATTTCGAATTCGAATGTATGTTAGTGATTTGAGTTTAGATTTTATGCTTTTGTGTAATTCGCGACTTGTGGGTGATGTTGGCGTTTGTCAGAGGCCGATCGTGCCGATCGTGCCCGTGTACCGCGGTGGGTTGTCGTGTCAGTGTAGCAGCGTCATCTGCTCGTGCCGTGCTTGAGTCGTTTGATGCTTGCTTTGAGTTTGATCGTATGCGTGAATAGGTATTTGATGCTGTAATTTAAACTTGGTTTAGGACTTAAAAAAAAGAGAAGAAGAGGAAGACGTAGCGTACAGGGGAAGACTCGGCGAAACTAGCATGTTACTCGAAGTAGCACTCGAGTGAACATAGGGGAAGTCTCGGGTTTGTCGTTTCAAACTGCAGTATTAAGGGAAATTGTTGAAGTTAAGTAAAGTGCTCTCAACCAAAATTTAAGCATTGTAACTTAATAAAGGTATATTTCAACAAGGTAAACATTTGTCGACTTAGTAAGTGTTTAACAAATTAAGTTGAAACTTTAACACAAGTTTTTAATTATTTAATTAATACTTTGAATTGTTTAATCTCTTAATTATTATTTTAATTAAATAATTACTTTAAGTTAAATTTGAAACTGATTAAAGTTTAAGTTTGTAATTAGTAGTATTTTGATTTTCAAAATTTAAATAAAATTTCTTTTAAAAGTTAATTAATTTGAATAATTTATATTGGTTATTTTAGAAAGAAATTAAGAGTAATTACATTATAACTGTAATTAGAGATTGAATAATTAATGAATTAAGCGATAAATGAATTTGAAACTAACTACTTAAATTAATTAATGAATGATTAATAGTTAACTAATTAAATAATTTAATTGTGAATTAATGGTTAATTAATTAAGTAATTTCATTAAGAATTAAGGATTTATAATTGATCAACTAAGTAATTAATGATTAATAAATGGGTAATTAAGTTTTATTAATAATTAAGGTTATTAATTAATGATTAAGGAATTGTTAATTAAAGTTAAATAACTTGATTAAGAAGTAATTAATTAAACAGTGTGAAATAAAATAAGTAATTAGTTAAGTAATTAAGACTTAGTAATTGATTAAGAAATAATTTATTAATTAAATAATTTGGAAAAGAAATAATTTATTAATTGTTAATTAATGATAAATTAAACAAGGTTAAGTGGTTAACTCTCTAGTAATTGTTTTAAATTGAATTAATCACAATAAGAATTAAAGATGGCTGCTTATGGATTGTGTATGTAGAATATCTGGTTTGTGATATTTATTTGATGATATTTTGTGATGCTCTCTAATATGCTGTGATATATCTGTGATGATTGTGTATGATTTATCTGTGATATAATGCTATGTGAATTCAATATGTTGAAACTAAACTGTTAAGTTAATTAGACAACTTAGCCTTTAAAATGGCTTTGGATTTCGATGAGACCGGGATCGGATGTCAAATTGATATTCTGAAAACCACTTCGATCCAAATTAAACGATAGGTCGTGCATTCTCAAGTGGAGATCGAGATGGTGTTTTTCAAAATGCAAGGGTTATCGTCGCTGACTCTGAGGGTGGTTCCAAAATGAGTGTGACGGGATAATGCCTTCGGTTTCGTTCGTACTCGGAACGAACTTGTATGGATTGAATGCTTTCAGCACATCGTCAGGCGGACGATGAGCATTCTAAGAGATATGTCCTGTAAAGGTAATCGCAGCCTCAAGCCACATCAACCGAGAATGGCTAAAACAGGGGAGCTGCAGCAAGGTTAGGTGGGTAATGCCCAAGCAGGACGAGATATACCCCTGTCTAGATGTCCCTTTTTATTTCAGCCTTGTGGGTGGTTGCTAGCTACAACCGCGGGGTTACCATGTTCGGGACTGTTCAGTAAGGAATGGTTCCGGCCTTGTGTTGTACGGGGTTGGGAGTGGAACTCGGTACGGTGATCTAGGCCCCGTATTGTGACGGGTGGTACCCGGTAGCCCTGCCATTGTTGGAAATCCATTTTCCCTACGAGACCCTACGGTTTTGATTTGTATTACCCACTTTTGTGGCTAGTAGCTGGAATTTAATAGATGTAACAATTTCGGCTATTTTCTATTTACTTGAAAACCCTAGACACTATCATAATATCACTGGATTTCCTATAAAATGTTTTGGTTAGCGTAAGGTAAAAACTTACCCGTATTTATTTGTAGGGAGTCTTACGTGATACCTTTATTTTCAAATGTTTTTCAAAGTTAAACAACTTTAACCATTTACTCATACCAGACTCATGTCTGACCCGGAGTTTATATTTTGTTTTTCATAAACTCTTGGGTACTCAAATTTTTATGAGTAGCCAAGTGATAGGTTTGGGACTTTGATTTCTGGAGGAGCTTGGAGTAGGAGTACCAGACATATGTAGATATCTGTCGAGTTTCGCTGTGTTAGTTGATTTATGTTGTATCTTTGATGTATATAATGACAGATGTATATATGACTGTCATATGTATTGATATTGTATAACTCTGATATATGTAAAACCATGTAATAGTTATGTGATATATTATATTTTGTTCCGTTTCCGCTGTGAGATTCTGATGTTGTTGTTCTTTCCTTCTATTCTTCTCTATTTCTATCCCTTTCTTTCTTAATGATGATACGTCTTTTTGGTAGTAGAAGGGCAGGTCGTCGCAGTTGGTATCAGAGCGCTAGGTTGAGTGAATACCTAGGCTCTTAATTGATTTCTTTCTTGAGAGAGCGTATTTGTAATTTTGATATATATATATATATTATTTATTTCTACCTATTTGTTGGGTTACCTGTTCGGGTTTTCCAATATAAGTTATAAAGGTAGATAGGGTAGTGGTGTGTGTATCACGACTACCATTGGTTGGAATTTGAATATTTGAGGTTGGAAGTGTATCTGTCGAGACCGTAGACCTATTGCCATCTCGAGTGAACTTTGGGTGCTGTAAGGATTTTTTTTTAATCTCTGAAGGGAACCTGTTAAGATTCGGAGTTCGTCTTTGAAGGGTAAGTTGGATGAGTTAGAGTTTGGATCTGTTGGTTGGACGGAAGCAAGTCATGATATTTTGATACCTCATGATGTAGTAGCCGTGCGATGAGACACAGTGACTATGGATGTTTCCGAAGATGTTTCTTTGGAATAAGTTAAGGAAGTATATCTGCTTCGAGGTTGTGGTTAAGCCCAGTAGGGTGTTTTGCTTGCTTTGAGTTCCAATTTTCTCGAAGAACTTTGGATAGGAAATCTTTGGCATCTAGGTCAGCATTGTAGCCCGAAGTATTCTATGTTCCGTCGAGAAGATTTTCTGGCTAGCAGTTTTTCTTGAGGTAATTTCAGAAGTAGCAGAGCGGATCCATTTCCTCGATGGGTTGGCTTGATAAGTATGAGGCTGTTCGGAATTGTGACGGAGGAACAGTTTCATTGGAAACTGATTTTGGGTACAATTGCCAGAGTGTCGTGTGATAATTCTAGAATTCACTTGAGTAGTCTTTTACATGGAGTTGAGACTTCTCAAGAGAAGGTTGAAGATACCGGTGTGGTCCAAGATTTCCCTGATGTATTTGAGGAAGTCAAGTGTCTGCCTCCGCATCGAGAGTAGAGTTATTGATTTGATTCCAGGAGCAGTGCCGGTGATTCAGCCTAGTAGGAGGATGGCTCCTAGTGAGAAAGAGAAGTTAGTTAAGCAGACTCAGGATCTTTTGGAGAAGGGGTTGATCAGGCCCAGTTTTCTTGTTAGGGCCCTACGACGATGTTTTTCACTAAATAGGATGGATCGCTAAGGTTCTGTATGGAATAAGTTTGTTCTGGTATTCATCGATGATATTCTGGTCTTTTCTTAGTCTGAAGAAGAGAGCGAGCGGCATTGGAGGATAGTGTTGGAGACTCTGAGGAGGTATCTCTGTAGATCCAGCGAAGGTCGAGACTATTCTGGAATGAAAGCAACCGAAGTTACCGATGGAAGTTCGCATCCTTTTGGGATTAACTGGCTACTACAGGAAATTTATCAAGGACTATTCCAAGAATATTCACACTTGATTAAGTTGACAAGGAAAGGAGCTAAATTTAAATGGACACCGGGTGTGGAGAAGCTTTCAAGGAGTTGAAGACAAGGCTAACCAGTGCACCAGTGTTTGCTATTCCAGATGGGAAGAGCAAATTTGAAGTTTATATAGATGCTTGTAAAGTTGGACTGGGAGAAGTATTGATGCAGAATGGAATAGTAATTGCGTATGCGAGTCGGTAATTAAAACCACATGAAAGGATCTACGCTACGCATGATCTTGAATTGTTAGTCTTTTTTTTTTGCTTTGAAGATTTGGAGGCACTATCTCTTGGGAGAGAAGTTTGAGTTATTCACGGATCACAAACCGTTGAAATACTTTTTTTCTCAAAGGGATATTAATCTGAGGCAGTAGCGATGGTTCGAGTTCTGGCATCATATGATTTGGATATTCTGAAAACCCTAGGAAAGGTGAATGTTATAGCTGATGCTCTTAGCAGGAATGCAGTGTTGTTTCTTTTGGAAGTTGTTCCATCTCTCCAGGACGGAATCATAATTAAGCAAATAGAGGATAGATCTTTTGAGGATTAATGGTCATTTGTGTGTGCCTAATATAAATGAATTGAGACAAGAAGTTTTGGCTGAGTGTCATCGCTCTAGACTGAATATTCATCCAGGAATCTCTAAGATGTATGAAGATATGAGATGAATTTTCTGGTGGCCGAGCATGAAGAGGGATGTAACTATTATTTTTTAATAGTTGTGCTATCTATCAGCAAGTGAAGGGAGATCAGTAGAAGTTAGCCGGTTTGTTGCAGCCTTTGGAAATCCCAGAATGGAAATGGGAGATGATTTCGATGGATTTCATCTACGGTTTGCCAAGTCCCAAAAAAGGCAATGATAGTATATGGATTATTGAGGATCGTTTAACTAAGAGTGCTCATTTTATATCGGTTAAGACAAATAATACCGCAGATTCTCTGGAGAGATTTTCTTGAGGGAGACAGTCGGATTTCATGGTGTTCCTGTTAGCATTGTAAGTGATCGTGATCCTATTTTCACCAACAAATTCCGGAAGGCAATGAAATCAGCTATGGGAACGAGTTTGAGATTGAGTACAGCCTGTCATCCTTAGACAGAGGGACAGACAGGGAGACTAAATCAAATTCTTGAAGATATGCTGCGAGCTTGTGTTTTGGATTTTGGGAAGACCATGGAGATCCCCATCCTGTTGGATAGAGTCGAAAGACCATCTTGTGTTTGGACCAGTTTTGATTCGTGAAGCTTCTGCTAAGGTTGAGCTTATTAGGAAAGGATGAGAGCTGTTTAGGACCGTCGGAAGAAGTGCGCGGATAAGAGAATGATACAATTGGAATTTGAGATTGGTGATTTTGTTTTTGCCAAGGTTTCCCGATTGAAAGGAGCTATTAGATTCGGAAAGCCGGGAAAATTTGCCTGTGATATATTGGACCATATCGGATATTAGAAAAGATTGATGCTGTAGCTTTCAGAGTTGGATTGCCTGAACGGATGTCTGGAATTCATAATGCATTCCATGTATCTCATCTAAGGAAATTTGTTCATGATCCATCATTATTTATAGAACCAGTAGTACAGGAAGATTTGGAAGTCGAGCCAAATGTGGTTGTGGTCAGAAATCTAGCTCAGATTGTTGATCAAGATGAGAAGCAACTCGGGAGTGAGATAGTGAAGCTCGTCATAGTGCATTGGAGCGAGGATCCCAGAGATTGCACCTAGGAAACTGCAGATAGTTTAGGAAAGCTTATCCAGATCTGTGTCCGGATAGCTAATAATGTTTGTTAGGATCAACTGTTTGGTTGTTAGCTACATATGAATTATATGTATGTTTGAATGGTTGATATAACAACTTTTGAATTATCTTTGTTTTAAATTTCGGGGACGAAATTCTTTCAAGGGTGGAGGAATGTAACGACCCTGGATTTTGGCCTCGTTTATTTTAATAAATATTTAATCTAATTAAATAAAATTTGAACCGATCATATTAAAATGAATATCATTTTGGAAATATTGCCATTTGTTTATATGGATTGGTATTTTAAAAGGGGAATTGATTTGAAAATTTGAAATTAAATCTCTTAATGATATTTATAATAGAATCTACCTTATATAATTAAATTAAAATACTTTACTTTGTTAACATTTGATAAATATATAGGTGTGAATAATAATGTTTAAATAAAATCAAAGTTTAGCAATATAAAATATAAATGTGAAATATAAGTTAAACTTATTTATATAATTTAAATAAAATACAAATGGAAATAAATATAAAGATAAGTATAAATATAAGTAAATCATGTTGAACATAATTTGAATATTGATAGTTAAAAGTATAAAATACAAATGTAACTACAAACAAGAAATAAAGTGAAATACAAAATACAGAATAAAATTTAAAAACAAAATAAAAGAATAGAATGAAAACAAACTATAAAATAAAGTAACACAAATAGAATTAAAATGAATAAACAAGCATACAACATAAACTGTAAATTTGAAAGCATAAAATAAAACAAGCAACGTATAAAATAATGAAACAAATCAACTTCATATGCTCACAAGACTAAAAATCTACCTGCAATCAGTCAAAGTATAAAGTATAAACCTGACAAACATATGTATGTAAACTATTCAAATTAGAAGTCAATAACAAAACAAAAATGTTTATACACAAAATATCTATATAGAAAACACAATTATAAGAGTGTTAACTATTCAAATTAAATGTCTTCATATACAAGCCATGTTGGCCAGCAAAGTGATAGTCAACAAACAAATATTTTTACACATAGTACAACATAATTATAATTATGTAAACTAAGTTAGAAACCAAAGCATTTAATTGCTATCTTCTCAGCCCAATTTTGCTCATTTCAAAAGTATTACAAATCCTTACTTTTCAGTAAGTAAAATCTGGTCAAAGAAAAAGAAAATATTTGTCCAGTTACCACCTTCCTCATACATACTGTTTCTCTTATATATATGTGCATCTTTCTTTTAGTTTGTTCAAAAAAATTTCTAATCTGTGAAAACTAAGAAGAAGAAAAAGAAGTAACTCAATTTAATTCAAACTAGAAATTTGACAAGAATTCAAAGCAAAAACCGGGAATGCCTCAAGCAGATTCATACTGCAGTTTTCATGAAACATGATTGTTCTTTGTTCACAAATTGTGCAGGTGAGTAAACATCAAGTTTTAAAATTTTGAGTTTATTTAAAACAAATGAAGATGATTCATTTATTATGTGGTATGGAATCATGTTGATCTTTGAATACAAATCTGTGAATATTTGTGATGTGTTCTGTTGCTTCTCTGGAATTGATGCAGATTGCATATTTGGTTCAAGAACTCAAGTTATTCTTATTTAAATCATTGATAAGCTTAAAGTTTTCAACTGAAACAAGATGGTAAACCTAAATCAAGATTTTAAGAAGATGTTTAAACTATCTATGAAAGAAATACTACCGTAATTCTGTCTTACAGGAAATCAAACAACAAATTGATAAATTCAATTACTATAAAAATCTAATTCAAATTTATAACTGGAAAGCTTAGTGAAATTTATGATTTTTAAAACGAAAATGAAGATTTTTAGATTTGTATTTAAGGTGCAGTTTGTATATGAACAAAGATTACATTTTTGCCAACTTTAGGTTATCAATCCAATTTAAAATGTTGGAATTTGAATTGAAGCGAGTATTAACATCATGGATATTGAAAAAATTATCAGAGAATTTTTCAAATGTATAAATTAAACAAGCGAATACATTTTAGGGTTTTTGGTCGAGTTTTGTTCATGTCTGTAAATGTAGTGAATTTATGGCCTACACCGGGTCCAAGCTTCACGTGATTCAGGAGGGAGGAAGCCTATCGTGTCGTGGTGGTGCGGCTGGGATTCGAGCTCCTCTGGTGGTCGGAGTGACGATCGCTAGGTGTTTTAGTGATGGGTCATGTTTGAAGTTTCTCGAAAAATTGACTAAATTTCGAATTCGAATGTATGTTAGTGATTTGAGTTTAGATTTTATGCTTTGGTGTAATTCGCGACTAGTGGATGATGTTGGAGTTCGTCAAACGCCGATCGTGCCGCCGTGCACGTGTACGGCTGTGGGTTGTCGTGTCAGTGTAGCAGCGTCATCTGTCTCGTGTTGTGCTCGAGTCGTTTTGATGTTTGCTTCGAGTTTGATCGTATGCGTGAATATGTACCTGTTGCTTTAATTTAAAATTGGTTTAGGACTTAAAAAAAAGAGAAGAAGAAGACGCAGCGTACAGGGGAAGACTCGGGGAAACTAGCATGTAACTCGAAGTAGCATTCGAGTGAACATAGGGGAAGTCTCGGGTTTGTCGTTTCAAACTGCAGTATTAAGGGAAAATGTTGAAGTTAAGTAAAGTACTCTCAACCAAAATTTAAGCATTGTAACTTAATAAAGGTATGTTTCAACAAGGTAAACATTTGTCGACTTAGTAAGTGTTTAACAAATTAAGTTGAAACTTTAACACAAGTTTTTAATTATTTAATTAATACTTTAAATTGTTTAATCTCTTAATTATTATTTTATTTAAATAATTACTTTAAGTTAAATTTGAAACTGATTAACGTTTAAGTTTGTAGTTAGTAGTAATTTGATTTTCAAAATTTAAAGAAAATTTCTTTTAAAAGTTAATTAATTTGAATAATTTATATTGTTTATTTTAGAAAGAAATTAAGAGTAATTACATTATAACTGTAATTAGAGATTTATTAACTAATGAATTAAGCGATAAATGAATTTGTAACTAACTACTTAAATTAACTAATGAATGATTAATAGCTAACTAATTAAATAATTTAATTATGAATTAATGGTTAATTAATTAAGTAATTTCATTAAGAATTAAGGATTTATAATTGATCAACTAAGTAACTAATGATTAATAAATGGGTAATTAAGTTTAATCAATAATTAAGTTTATTAATTAATGATTAAGGAATAGTTAATTAAAGTTAAATAACTTGATTAAGAAGTAATTAATTAAACAGTGTGAAATAAAATAAGTAATTAGTTAAATAATTAAGACTTAATAATTGATTAAGAAATAATTTATTAATTAAATAATTTGAAAAAAAATAAGTAATTAATTGTTAATTAATGATAAATTAAACAAGGTTAAGTGGTTAACTCTCTAGTAATTTTTTTAAATTGAATTAATCACAATAAGAATTAAAGATGACTTCTTATGGATTGTGTATGTAGAATATCTGATTTGTGATATTTATTTGATGATATTCTATGATGCTCTCTAATATGGTGTGATGTATCTATGATGATTGTGTATGATTTATCTATGATATAGTGCTATGTGAATTCAATATGTTGAAATTAAACTGTTAAGTTAATTAGACAACTTGGCCTTTAAAATGGCGTTTGGATTTCGATGAGACCGGGATCGGATGTCAATTTGATATTCAGAAAACCACATCGATCCATATTAAACGATAGGTCGTGCATCCTCAAGTGGAGATCGAGGTGGTGTTTTTCAGAATGCAAGGGTTATCATCGTTGACTATGAGGGTGATTCCAAAATGAGTGTGACGAGATAATGCCTTCGGTTTCGTTCGAACCCGCAACGAACTTGTATGGATTGAATGCTTTCAGCACATCGCAAGGCGGACGATGAGCATTCTAAAAGATATGTCCTGTAAAGGTAATCGCAGCCTCAAGCCTCATCAACCGGGAATGGCTAAAACATGGGAGCTGCAGCAAGGTTAGGTGGGTAATGCCCAAGCAGGACGAGATATACCTCTGTCTAGATGTCCCTTTTTATTTCGGCCGTGTGGGCGGTTGCTAGCTACAACCGCGGGGTTATCTTGTTCGGGACTGTTCAGTAAGGAATGGTTCCGGCCTTGTGTTATACGAGGTCGGGAGTAATCCTCGGTACGGTAATCTAGGCCCCGTACTGTGACGGGCGGTACCCGGTAGCCCTGCCATTGTTGGAAATCCATTTTCCCTACGAGACCTAATGGTTTTGATTTGTATTACCCACTTTTGTGGCTAGTAGCTGGAATTTAATAGATGTAACAATTTCGGCTATTTTCTATTTACTTGAAAATCCTAGACACTATCATAATATCACTGGATTTCCTATAAAATGTTTTGGTTAGCGTAAGGTAAAAACTTTATTTGTGGGGAGTCTTAAGTGATACCTTTATTTTCAAATGTTTTTCAAAGTTAAACAACATTAACCGTTTACTCATACCAGACCCATGTCTGACCTGGAGTTTATATTTTGTTTTTCATAAACTCTTGGGTACTCAAATTTTTATGAGTAGCCAAGTGATAGGTTTGGGAATTTGATTTCTGGAGGAGCTTGGAGCAGGAGTACCAGACATATGTAGATATCTGTCAAGTTTCTCTGTGTTAGTTGATGTATGTTGTATCTCTAATGTATATAATGACAGATGTATATATGACTGTCATATGTATTGATATTATATAACTCTGATATATGAAAAACCATGTAATAGTTATGTGATATATTATATTTTGTTCCGTTTCCGCTGTAAGATTCTGATGTTGTTTTTCTTTCTTTCTATTCTTTTCAATTTCTATCCCTTTCTTTCTTAATGATGATACGTCTTTCTGGTAGTAGAAGGGCGGGTCGTCGCAGTTGGTATTAGAGCGCTAAGTTGAGTGAATACCTAGGCTCTTGAGTGATTTCTTTCTTGCGAGAGCTTATTTGTAATTTTGATATATATTATTTATTTCTACCTATTTGTTGGGTTACCTGTTCATGTTTTCCAATATAAGTTATAAAGGTAGATAGGGTAGTGGTGTGTGTATCACGACTGCCATTGGTTGGAATTTGAATATTTGAGGGTGGAAGTGTATCTGTCGAGACCGTAGACCTATTGCCACCTTGAGTGAACTTTGGGTGGTGTAAGGATTTTTTTTCAATCTCTGAAGGGAACCTGTTAAGATTCGAAATTCGTCTTTGAAGGGTAAGTTGGATGAGCTAGAGTTTGGATCTGTCGGTTGGACGGAAGCAAGTCATGATATTTTGATACCTTAGGATGTAGTAGCTGTGCGATGAGACACAGTGACTATGGATGTTTCCGAAGATGTTTCTTTGGAATAAGTTAAGGAAGTATATCTACTTCGGGGTTTTGGTTAAGCTCAGTAGGGTGTTTTGCTTGGTTTAAGGTCCGAGTTTCTCGAAGAACTTTAGATAGGAAATCTTTGGCATCTGGGTCAGCATTGTAGCCTGAAGTATTCTGTGTGCCATCGAGAAGATTTTCTAGTTAGCATTTTTTCTTGAGGTAATTTCAGAAGTAGCAGAGCGGATCCATTTCCTCGATGGGTTGGCTTGATAAGTATGAGGCTGTTCGAAATTATGATGAGGGAACAGTTTCGTTGGAAACTGATTTTGGTTACAATTCCCAGAGTGTCGTGTGATAATTCTGGAATTCACTTGAGTAGTCTTTTACATGGAGTTGAGACTTCTCAAGAGAAGGTTGAAGATATCGGTGTGGTCCAAGATTTCCCTGATGTATTTGAGGAAGTCAAGTGTCTGCCTCCGCATCGAGAGTAGAGTTTCGTATTGATTTGATTCCAGGAGCAATGCCGGTGATTCAGCCTAGTAGGAAGATGGCTCCTAGTGAGAGAGAGGAGTTATTTAAGCAGACTCAGGATCTTTTGGAGAAGGGGTTGATCAGGCCCAGTTTTCTTGTTAGGGCCCTACGGCGATGTTTGTCACTAAATGGGATGGATCGCTAAGGTTCTGTATGGAATAAGTTTGTTCTAGTATTCATCGATGATATTCTGGTCTTCTCTAAGTCTGAAGAAGAGAGCGAGCAGCATTTGAGGATAGTGTTGGAGACTCTAAGGAGGTATCTCTGTAGATCCAGCGAAGGTCGAGATTATTCTGGAATGAAAGCAACCAAAGTTATCGATGGAAGTTCGCATCTTTCTGGGATTAATTGGCTACTACAGGAAATTTATCAAGGACTATTCCAAGATTCTTCACATCTGATTAAGTTGACAAGGAAAGGAGCTAAATTTAAATGGACACCGGGTGTGGAGAAGCTTTCCAGGAGTTGAAGACGAGGCTAACCAGTGCACCAGTGTTTGCTATTACGGATGGGAAGAGAAAATTTGAAGTTTATAGGTGCTTGTATAGTTGGACTGGGAGCAGTATTGATGCAGAATGGAAGAGTAATTGCGTATACGAGTCGGCAATTAAAACCACATGAAAGGATCTATGCTACGCATGATCTTGAATTGTTAGTCATTGTTTTTGCTTTGAAGATTTGGAGGCACTATCTCTTGGGAGAGAAGTTTGAGTTATTCACGGATCACAAACAGTTGAAATACTTTTTTTCTCAAATGGATATTAATCTGAGGCAGTAGCGATGGATCGAGTTTTGGCATCATATGATTTGGATATTTTGAAAACCCCGGGAAAGGTGAATGTTGTAGCTGATGCTCTTAGCAGGAATGCAGTGTTGTCTCTTTTGGAAGTTGTTCCATCTCTCCAGGACGGAATCATAAGTAAGTAAATGGAGGATAGATCTTTTGAGGATTAATGGTCGTTTGTGTGTGCCTAATATAAATGGATTGAGACAAGAAGTTTTGGATGAGTGTCATCGCTCGAGACTGAATATTCATCCAGGAATCTCTAAGATGTATAAAGATATGAGATGAATTTTCTGGTGGCCGAGCATGAAGAGGGATGTAACTGTTTTTGTTAATAGTTGTGCTATCTGTCAGCAAGTGAAGGGAGATCAGCAGAAGTCAGCCGGTTTGTTGCAGCCTTTGGAAATCCCAAAATGAAAATGGGAGATGATTTCGATGGATTTCATCTATGGTTTGCCAAGTACCAAGAAAGGCAATGATAGTATATGGATTATTGAGGATCGTTTAACTAAGAGTGCTCATATTATATCGGTTAAGACAACTCATACTGCAGTTTCTCTGGCAGAGATTTTCTTGAGGGAGACAGTCGGATTTCATGGTGTTCCTGTTAGCATTGTAAGTGACAGTGATCTTATTTTCACCAAAAAATTCTGTAAGGCTATGAAATCAGCTATGGGAACGAGTTTGAGATTGAGTACAGCCTGTCACCCTCAGATAGATGGACAAACAGGGAGACTAAATCAAATTCTTGAAGATATGCTGCGAGCTTGTGTTTTGGATTTTGGGAAGACCATGGAGATCCCCATCCTGTTGGATAGAGTCGAAAGACCATTTTGTGTTTGGACCAGTTTTGATTCGTGAAGCTTCTGCTAAGGTTGAGGTTATCAGGAAAGGATGAGAGCTGTTTAGGACCGTCGGAAGAAGTGCGCGGATAAGAGAAGGAAACAATTGGAATTTGAGATTGGTGATTTTGTTTTTGCCAAAGTTTCCCGATTGAAAGGAGCTATTAGATTCAAAAAGCCGGGAAAATTTGCCTGTGATATATTTTACCATTTCGAATATTAGAAAAGATTGGTGCTGTAGCTTTCAGAGTTGGATTGCCTGAAGGAATGTCTGGAATTCATAACGCATTCCATGTATCTCATCTAACGAAATTTGTTCATGATCCATCATTATTTGTAGAACCAGTAGTACTGGAAGATTTGGAAGTCGAGCCGAATGTGACTGTGGTCAGAAATCTAGTTCAGATTGTTGATCAAGGTGAGAAGCAACTCAGGAGTGAGATAGTGAAGCTCGTCATAGTGCAGTGGAGCGAGGATCCCAGAGATTGCACCTAGGAAACTCTGGATCGTTTAGGAAAGCTTATCCAGATCTGTGTCCGGATAGCTAATAATGTTTGTTAGGATCAACTGTTTGGTTGTTAGCTATATATGAATGATATGTATGTTTGAATGGTTGATATAACAACTTTTGAATTATCTTTGTTTTAAATTTTGGGGACGAAATTCTTTTAAGGGGGGAGGAATGTAACGACCCTGGATTTTGGCCTCGTTTATTTTAATAAATATCTAATCTAATTAAATAAAATGTGAACCGATCATATTAAAATGAGTATGATTTTGGAAATATTGCCATTTGTTTATATGGATTGGTATTTTAAAAGGGGAATTGATTTGAAAATTTGAAATTAAGTCTCTTAATGATATTTATAATAGAATCTACCTTATATAATTAAATTAAAATACTTTACTTTGTTAACATTTGGTAAATATATAGGTGTGAATAATAATGTTTAAATAAAATCAAAGTTTAGCAATATAAAATATAAATGTGAAATATAAGTCAAACTTATTTATATAATTTAAATAAAATACAAATGGAAATAAATATAAAGATAAGTATAAATATAAGTAAATCATGTTGAACATAATTTGAATATTGATAGTTAAAAGTATAAAATACAAATGTAACTACAAACAAGAAATAAAGTGAAATACAAAATACAGAATAAAATTTAAGAACAAAATAAAAGAATAGAACGAAAACAAAGTATAAAATAAAATAACACAAATAGAATTAAAATGAATAAACAAGGATACAACATAAAATGTAAATTTGAAAGCATAAAATAAAATAAGCAACGTATAAAATAATGAAACAAATCAACTTCATATGCTCACAAGACTAAAAATCTACCTGCAATCAGTCAAAGTATAAAGTACAAATCTGACAAACATATGTATGTAAACTTTTAAAATTAGAAGTCAATAACAAAACAAACATGTTTACACACAAAATATCTTTACAGCAAACACAATTATAAGAGTGTTAACTATTCAAATTAAATGTCTTCATATACAAGCCATGTTGGCCAGCAAAGTGATAGTCAACCAACAAATATTTTTATACATAGTACAAAATAATTATAATTATGTAAACTAAGTTAGAAACCAAAGCATTTAATTGCTAACTTCTCAGCCCAATTTTGCTCATTTCAAAAGTGTTACAAATCTTTACTTTTCAGTAAGTAAAATCTGGTCAAAGAAAAACAAAATAAAGAAAATATTTGTCCAGTTACCACCTTCCTCATACATACTGTCTCTTATACATATATATGCATCTTTCTTTTAGTTCGTTCAAAAAAATTTCTAATCTGTGAAAACTAAGAAGAAGAAAAAGAAGTAACTCAATTTAATTCAAACTAGAAATTTGACAAGAATTCAAAGCAAAAACAGGGAGGGCCTCAAGCAGATTCATATTGAATTTTACATGAAACATGATTGTTCTTTGTTTAGGAATTGTACAGGTGAGTAAACATCAAGTTTTAAAATTTTGAGTTTATTTAAAATAAATAAAGATGATTCATTTATTATATGGTATGGAATCATGTTGATCTTTGAATACAAATCTGTGAATATTTGTGATGTGTTCTGTTGCTTCTCTGGAATTGATGCAGATTGCATATTTGGTTCAAGAACTCAAGTTATTCTTATTTAAATCATTGATAAGCTTAAAGTTTTCAACTGAAACAAGATGGTAAACCTAAATCAAGATTTTAAGAAGATGTTTAAACTATCTATGAAAGAAATACTACCGTAATTCTGTCTTACAGGAAATCAAACAACAAATTGACAAATTCAATTACTATAAAAATCTAATTCAAGTTTATAACTGGAAAGCTTAGTGAAATTTATGATTTTTAAAATGAAAATGAAGATTTTTAGATTTGTATTTAAGGTGAAGTTTGTATATGAACAAAGATTACATTTTTGCCAATTTCAGGTTATCAATCGAATTTAAAATGTTGGAATTTGAATTGAAGCGAGTATTAACATCATGGATCTTGAGAAAATTATCAGAGAATTTTTCTAATGTATAAATTAAATAAGCAAATACATTTTAGGGTTTTTGGTCGAGTTTTGTTCATGTCTGTAAACGTAGTGAATTTATGGCCGCCGAGTCCAAGCTTCACGTAATTCAGGAGGGAGGAAGCCTATCGTATCGTGGTGGTGTGGCTGGGATTCGAGCACCTCTGGTGGTCGGAGTGGCGATCGCGAGGTGTTTTAGCGATGGGTCATGTTTGCAGTTTCTCGAACAATTGACTAAATTTCGAATTCGAATGTATGTTAGTGATTTGAGTTTAGATTTTATGCTTTGGTGTAATTCACGACTAGTGGATGATGTTGGAGTTCGTCAGAGGCTGATCGTGCCATCGTGCACGTGTACAACGGTGGGTTATCGTGTCAGTGTAGCAGCGTCATCTGTCTCGTGTCGTGCTCGAGTCGTTTTGATGTTTGCTTCGAGTTTGATCGTATGCGTGAATAGGTACCTGTTGTTGTAATTTAAACTTGGTTTAGGACTTAAAAAAAAAGAGAAGAAGAAGAAGACGCAACATACAGGGGAAGATTCGGGGAAAGTAGCTTGTAACTCGAAGTAGCACTCGAGTGAACATAGGGGAAGTCTCGGGTTTGTCATTTCAAACTGCAGTATTAAGAGAAAATGTTGAAGTTAAGTAAAGTACTCTCAACCAAAATTTAAGCATTGTAACTTAACAAAGGTATGTTTCAACAAGGTAAACATTTGTCGACTTAGTAAGTGCTTAACAAATTAAGTTGAAACTTTAACACAAGTTTTTAATTATTTAATTAATACTTTAAATTGTTTAATCTCTTAATTATTATTTTAATTAAATAATTACTTTAAGTTAAATTTGAAACTGATTAACGTTTAAGTTTGCAGTTAGTAGTAATTTGATTTTCAAAATTTAAAGAAAATTTCTTTTAAAAGTTAATTAAGTTGAATAATTTATATTGGTTATTTTAGAAAGAAATTAAGAGTAATTACATTATAACTGTAATTAGAGATTGATTAATTAATGAATTAAGCGATAAATGAATTTGTAACTAACTACTTAAATTAAGAAAAGAATGATTAATAGCTAACTAATTAAATTATTTAATTATGAATTAATGGTTAATTAATTAAGTAATTTCATTAATGTTAACTCCACTATTCCACGGCACGGTGACCTAAGGAAATGAACGAACTAAAGACCCTCAACGACCTAGCGACCTAAAGGTATCGCGACCTAGCGACCTAAAACTCTCAACGACCTAACGACCTAACCATCAACACAGGGCAACGACATGTTACAACAAAGAGGCTTCGCGACTTAACAGCCTAAAGGTACAAGAGATCTGCGACCTAATGACCTATGGACTAAAGCAACCTAGCGACCTAGTAGCTAAGCGACCTAGCGAGTTAGTAGCTAAGCGACCTAGCGAGTTAGTAGCTAAGCGACCTAGCGAGTTATCAAAGAATGAAGCCGCTTGTTTATAGGCCGCTCCCAACCTTAGGTCGCCAACGATCCTCTCCTAGGTCGCTCACGACCTAAACAATAACGAAGTAACTTCTTATGCCGCATCCTCATTTGGTCGTTGACGACCTATGACTTGCCGGTTTATTCAACATGATCAGGTATGCTCTTGTTAAGCCGAAGACCGCATCCACTAGGTCGCTCACGACCTACGATCTATCCAAGTTCGCTCATGACCTACGACCTAATTCAGAAAACCCTCTATAAATACCCTACCTACTCCAACTGAGAGGGGATCTTTTGGGTGTTCATTTCTGGAACGCCGATACTCTGCTGAATTCTCGACTCACTCGACACTTCAAACACGAAATACATCTCAACGAAATTCAAGAGGAAATCTAACACAATCGACATGGATTCAAAGGATTCTCCTACATCGAAGTTCTAGCTATTTGTCCTATCAGTGTTGTAATCGAAGATTGTTGTAAAGTTGTAATTGATTCAACAATAAAGAAGATTAAAGTGGACGTAGGCTTAACTTGAAGCCGAACCACTATAAAACTGTTGTCTTTTTACTACTTTCTTTGTGACTTTTCTACTTACTTTTAATTCCCGTATAGACGGGCGGTGTGCTTTCACTTAATCTCTACTTACACCGTGGTGTTAGCATTCAATTTTAAGCGTTAACATTTTTGGTGCTTTCACTGAGAACCGAACTCAGGCTACTTTCATCATTGCTTCGCAAAAGTTTGTTGAAAGAACCTCTCTCAAAACCAGAAGTCTATCAGAGATAATGGCTCCTGGAAGAAAGCGTGGATTACAAGACCCAGTAATGTCCATGAGAATACTCCACTTCTCCTTCGTCAAGTCAAGCAACACCAAGTGCCGAAATTACACGAGCGGAGTTAGATGCCGCAGTATCTGGGTTATACCAGCAGATGGAAACCCAGAATGCTTTAATGCTTGAAAGGTTAAATGCATTGCTCGGAGCTAACCGTCAATCGGTGAATAATGAAGAAAACCTTGCAGATGATGTTCATAATCCTAAAGAGAGGAATATTCCTCAAAGAGCAGCTAGCACCGCCAAAGAAACACCTCCTCAAGCTGGTGGATCGAGACCGCAGCCAACTCTCCGTGAACGTTTGTCCAGACAAACTTCCGAGAAAATGGCCAAAGTCTGTCCTGCAAATCCTTTAAATGATGAAGAATATCTTTCGGGCATGGTGCGACAAATCATGGAAGAAAGCATGCAGAGGGATGAAGATGAAAAGGAATGGGGATTCGCTTCGAGCAAAACTTCGTTCACTGAAAGGATTCTAAAGGCGGAATTCCCGAGGAAGTTTGTTCCTCCTACCATCCCGGCTTATAAGGGAACAAGCAACTCTAATCAATTCCTGTATAAGTATGATTGGCACATGACTGGTGTTAAGGCGTCTGATGAGATCAAATGTCGGCACTTTCCGGTATGCTTGGAAGGAGTGGCTCTGCTCTGGTTCACTAAGCTTCCGTTCTGATCCATAGACCAGTTCGTCGATTTGACTCGGAAGTTTAAAGAGCAATTCAGGTTGTATGCTTCAAAGGCAAAGGGTATTATGTCACTGTCAAGCCTGGAACAGAACCCTGGGGAATCTATTAGATCTTTCTTGAACCGCTTCAACATAGCTTTGGCTCAAGTGGATAATGCAGAGCCACGAATGGTCTTGACATACTTGATGAGGGCAGTCGACATGTCAAGCAAATTCGGGAAGTGGTTGAAGATGAAAGAACCGAATTCGCTTGAGAAATTCTATAAGAAAGCTAATGAATTCATGCGCTTGGGAAGCCTTCAAGCACCGGTTAAAGTGGCATTGACAGAGGTTAAGGATAATACTGCTGCTCCAACCAAAAAGGAATCCGGAAGTCAAAGAAGGGAGAATAATGGTGGGAAGAAACAGAAAGATATGAAGAAACCCCGCTTCTCAAAACCTTCAGATTTCACTCCTTTAACCGACACCCCGGAGAATATCTTTTTTGCTACCAAAGATGCAGTGGAATATCCTAAACCACCTGAAATGAGAGTTGGGAAAAAGGCTCTTCAAAGTGGGAGATTTTGTCGGTTTCATAATCAACCCGGTCATGATACCAACGAATGTCGCCATCTGAAAAGCTTGATTGAAGAATTGCTGAGAGAGAACAAGTTGCAGCAATTTGTGAAGAGGAATAAGAATGACCCAACTTCATCTACTAAGGGCCAGTAACTTCCTACTCATCCGTCTGGCTCGGGTGAGAGGACTACTGTGCATGAATCAGAAAGGCCCGTTATTAATGTGATTACGGGAGGTCCTCAACCAACAGGCAGGAGCTGGGGCGAGATGGAAAGATATGCCCGTGCCTTGAAATACGCACCAGCAGAAGAGAGTGTTTTTGTGCTAGAAGATGCTGCACCATTGAAGCAGCAGAAAACTTTTAATGATGATATTGTGTTCAGAGCCAGGGACTCTATGGGCATTGAAGCTCCAACCATGGATCCCCTGGTCATCTCTGCAGGCATTGGGCCGGCTATTGTGAGAAGAGTGCTTGTAGATTGCGGCGCTTCTTGCAATATTCTCTTCAAAAAGACGTTCGATCAAATGAAAATTCCGATGGCTGATGTACATGCTTCATCTCAGAAGATCGTTGGGTTTACTGGGGAATCGAAGCAGCCAATTGGAACTATTGACTTGTTCGTTGAGCTTGGAGAGGGGCAGAAAAAGGTTGTTCAAAAACAGACTTTTGTAATTGTTGATGAATCTTCTGCCTACAACGCCTTCCTAGGACGACCAACTCTTGCGGCTTTTAAGGCAATTCTCGCCCCGTGGTGCCTCACTTTGAAATTCCCCATGGATAATGGAGTTGGTGTTATTAAAGGGGATCAAAATGCTGGACGAGAATGTTATCTTATAGAGTTGCGTGAAGCAAGGAAGAGAGAGATGGGAAAAGATGCGTCAGCCCCAGTCCGCACCAAAGAACCTACCTTGTAGCAATTACAGGGTGGACCCTGCACTGGCGAGCATAGCGGGGCACGCAAAGAAATGGATCCCAGAAAAGCTAGTGCAGGGGAGAATAGAGTGGTGCTAGTGGAAGTAACGGTGCTAGTACCTGTTGACCTAAAAGATCCGAACAAAATGGTGAATGTGGGTTCGCAACTTAGTGTGACGGTTCAAAATTCCTTGATATCATTCTTGAAAGCAAATCTGGACGTATTCGTTTGGACTCATGCTGATATGTGGAATATCCCCAGAAATTGCAGTACATACTCTGAATATTGATCCGAAGTTTACATTGGTAAAGCAGTACTGGTTAAGAAAGCTAATGGGAAGTGGAGAGTATGCGTCGACTTCTCAGATTTAAACAAAGCCTGCCCCAAAGACTGCTTCCCATTAACCAGGACAGATCAGTTTGTGGATGGAACAGCGAGGCAAGAATTGTTATCTTTTATGGATGCTTATTCCGGATACAACCAGATCATGATGCATGAGCCGGATCAGGAGGACACGAGCTTCGTCATCGATGTTGGTCTCTACTGCTATAGAGTCATGCCCTTCAGACTTAAGCATGCAGGGGCAACGTACCAAAGACTCGTCAATGTTATGTTCAAGCCACATATTGGAAAAACTATGGAAGTTTATGTTGACGATATGCTGGTGAAATCAAAAAAGGCAGTGGACCATATGGATCACTTGGTAAAAATATTTGCAGTCCTTTGAAAGTACGGAATGAAACTTAATCCTTTGAAATGCTCGTTTGAGGTGGAGTCCGGAAAGTTCTTGGGTTCCATTGTGAGTGCTAGGGGCATTGAAGCTAATCCTACTCAGATTGCTGCCTTAAAAGAAGTCAAAGCTCCTAGAACAAAGAAGGAATTGCAAAGTATTAATGGAAAAGTCGCTGCTTTGAGTCGATTCATTTCCAAAGCTACTGATAAATGCATTCCGTTCTTTGATGCTCTGAAGAAAGGAAGGAATTTTTTTGATTGGAATCCTGAATGCCAGAAAGCTTTCGATGAGTTGATTCGTCATATGGAAATGCCTCCAATACTTTCTAAGCCGGACAATGGTGAAGATCTTTTTGTATATTTGGCAATCTCATCTCATGCTCTCAGTGCAGCGTTGGTACGGGAAGACGCAAAAATTCAACGTCCGGTCTATTATATCAGCAAAAGATTCACTGGGGCAGAGATGAATTATTCAATGTTGGAAAAGCTCGCCTATTGTCTACTGATTGCATCAAGAAAATTGAGGCCATATTTCCAAGCTCATCCTATCAAAGTCCTCACTGATCAACCTCTGAAGCAAGTCCTGTTTCGACTTGAGACTTCGGGTCGCCTTTTGAAGTGGAATATTGAACTCAGCCAATACGACCTCACTTATCATCCCCGGAGAGCAATTAATGGACAAGCTTTAGCAGATTTCATCGTAGTATGTACAGATAAAGGTGATAGTGAGGAAGAAGTGACTGATTATACCCCAATTCGATGGAAATTATATGTTGATGGTGCAAGAAACGATTACTGTTCCAGAGCTGGGGTTGTGCTTGAAACCCCTGAGGGGCGGTCATTGTGCTATGCATTGAGATTGGAATTCCCTTCGTCAAACAATGAAGCAGAGTATGAAGCTCTTATTGCCGGCTTGAAAATTGCTAAAGAATTGAATGTCAAAGTGTTACAGATCTTTAGTGATTCACAGCTTATTGTATGTCGAGTCAAGAAAGAGTTTCAAACTAAAGGAGGAAATCTGCCCACTTACTTGTCAAGAGCCTGGGAACTTCTTGATAATCTTGACCATTATACGATAAATCATATAACCTGGGAAGAGAACATGAAGGCAGATTCTCTCGCAAAGTACGCAAGCACTGGCGAAGCTCAATTATTGGGATTAGTTCTTGTGGAAGTCCTGTCAGCTCCAAGTACTGATGAGATGAATATTTACTGGATCATGACTATATCTCAAGAGCAAGAATCATGGATGACTCCGATAATGGAATATATGCTCAACGGTTCTCTACCCGAAAATACAAAAGAACAACAGAAGTTGCTAAGAAAAGCCTCCAGATATATAATTCAAGAGGCCGATTGTATAGGCGGGGATTCTTAATGCCATTACTCCGATGTGTGACCAAGGAAGAAGCTAAAACAATTCTAGCTGAAGTACACGGAGGAGAGTGTGGAGACCATTCAGATGGTCAGACTCTAGCATAGAAAATTCTCCGTTATGGGTATTTTTGGCAAGATATTAATCATGTTGCTGCAAGCTATGCCGGAAAATGTGACCGATGCCGGAGATTTGCAAAAATCCCAAGAGAACCTTCCACCGAGATAACACAGATGGCCAGTCCGTGGCCATTTTCTATTTGGGGAATAGATCTCATCGGGCCTTTGCCAACCGTCAAATCCGAAATCAGATATGCTATTGCTGCTGTTGATTATTTTACTAAATGGCTGAATCTGAACCATTAGCTACTATTACCTCTAAAAAGATGATAAACTTTGTAACTAAGAATATCATTTGCAGGTATGGTGTGCCTCAAAAGATAATCACAGATAATGGAACCCAATTCGAAAGTGAAGAATTCCAAGATTTTTGCAAGCGATTAAAGATCCAAAAAAGCTTCTCAGCAGTGGCTCATCCTCAGGCAAACGGGCAAGTGGAAGCAGTAAACAAAATTATCAAATCAACCATCAAAAAACAGCTGGAAAAAGCGAAAGGTGGTTGGGTCGATAAGCTACCACTAGCACTATGGGCATATAGAACTACACATAAAACTGCGACTGGGCACACTCCATTTTCATTGGCATATGGATCAGAGGCAATGATTCCGGTAGAAATAGAAGTCCCTTCACATAGAAGAATTCATTTCAACCAAGCTGAAAACGAAGAGTTGCAACTTGAAGCACTTGACTTTCTTGATGAAAAAAGGGAAGAGGCTCAGCTCAGAATTATAGCCCATCAGTAAAGAATTGCCAGGCACTTTAATTCCAAAGTTCGCCAATGCAACTTTGAGATTGGAGATCTAGTCTTGAAAAGGGTCATGACAGCAATAGGAGTGTTTGCGCCAAACTGGGAAGGGCCATATGTCATAGGCAAAAAACCTCTTGATGGCACTTTCAAACTGACAACTGTCGAAGGAGATCCAATTCCAAGAGCTTGGAACAGCAATCACTTCCACCCATATTTTACTTAAAAGCTTTACTGAAATACTGTAAAAGAATTGTGGATGTATGATTCTTGTATTGAAAGCCGTTGTAAAGCCAGTGCAAGCGAATAATAAGAACTATAAAGTGGATGTAGGCCCAGTTCGTGGCCGAACCACTATAAATATTATGTTCTCTACTATTATAAACTGCCTGTTTTATTTCGATATATAAAGTACTTCAATTGTATTGCTAAAATGTCGATTTAATATTGCGGGCCATTAAAACAAAGCTTACCCATCACAAGACCAAGCGATCCCTGACATCACTCAACAAATGAATGTTCAGCCATAAAAATTCCAGACTCAAATCCTATATAAGAAGTGCTTCAAGCAAACAGTTAGTGGTTCCGCCAGAAGTGGACCCTTCCTAACTAATTGTGATCATTTGTGCAAACGAACATCCGATTAATTAGCCTGTGTCTGCCCCTGCGAACTCGTTCAATAATGAAGTACACTTCTTTGGATAAAATAAGCTACTTGCAAAAGAAAGGAATGTGTGCTTGAAAATGATAACAGGGAACTGCTAACATGAGCAAATGGCGAAAATACATGGGCGAGCAGGCAGCAAACAACAAAAGACCTCTTCAGAGGCACAAGCCCTCTTCGGAGGCACAACTCTTCGGAGGATAAAGACCTCTTCGGAGGCACGCATTCCACCGAGATCTGAAATAAAACTTCACAAGTGATGTGAAAAGCCCTCTTCGGAGGCCCATTTCACTAGAGTTGAAATGCTAAAAGACCTCTTCGGAGGCACACATTTCACCGCGATCAGAAATAAAACTTCACACGAGTCGAAATGTGAAAAGCCCTCTTTGTAGGCCCGCTTCCCAGTGAACGGGGAAAAAAATAAAAGCCTCTCCCCAGAGGCAAAAACAAAAAGCCCTCTTCGGAGTCCCGCTTCCCAACGAATAGGGAAAAAATAAAAGTCTCTCTCCAGAGGCAGAAACAAGAAGCCCTCCTCGGAGGCCCGCTTCCCCGCGTACAGGGAAAAAACAAAATCCCTCTCCCCAGAGGCACACACAAAAAAGCCCTCTTCCCAGAGGCACAATCAAACAAAAGCCCTCTTCGGAGGCACAAACAGGTCAAAGCCCTTTTTTGGAGGCCTATTTTACTACGAAGGAAAATTCACTTGCCAAAAATAAAAGTGACTTTCTCCGAAAGTAAATTGTAAAAACTTCTCCATAAAAAAAAGGAGTGAAAGAAAGAAAGAGAAACTTCTCCAATACGAGGCGCATTCTACTAAATCAGAAAAATATTTCCTTAAAATGGAAAAATTATTCTATAAAGTACAGATGCAAACCTCTTTCGAATGGAAAAGTTGTTCTCTAAAGAAAGAGTACAAGTCTTCTCGAAATAGAAGAGTTGTTCTCTAAAATTTTGCCAATGTGAAAGAGGTTGCAATAAACCATGGTATGGGGGCAATATAATATAGTTACAAAAATAAAAAAAATGCTCAAGCAACATACCACAGGTTTACTGCAACATCATACAGAGAAAATAAAGAAAATTGTATGAAAAAGAAGAATAAATGCATTCTCAAATACAGACAGAAGTTTGTACAAGTAAAAGAATCATTTTATTCCATACTATAAATTTTTTATACATGTGCAGGTTTCAAAACAAAAGAAGGCGGGGACCGGTACTCGCACAATTTCCGGTCAACACAAGTCTTTATATAAACAAGCAAAAAAGCAAAAAAGCGAGACGAAAAGCATAAGCCCCAAACCCATCACTTCTTCTTCCTGCCACCTTTCGAGCCTTCGCCTGGCCGAATGATTAACTTTTTTGGCCGGGTTGTGAGAGTAGGGGAAGAAAGAGGAAGGGGTGCAATTGGACTTTCTTCTGCTTTTTCTTTGCCAGCAGAAGTTTCTCTCCTTCTCTTTGAGACTCTGCGCTTCCCCTTCTTCCTTGAAGGAGACTCACTGCCCGGAGTGAAAAGTACAGACAACTTTATGTCATCAGAAATAGTATGCTCCGGGGTTCTTTCGCCTTCTTCAGGTTCCTCGACCTTTTGTTCTTGAGAAGCGACCGGGTCATCCAAGCCTTGAAGAGCTTCTATCTGCTCCTCTTGTGACCCCGGTTGAGAAACAGAAAGGGGAGTGATCTGAAGAGGCGGAGAGGAAACAGCTGGAAGAGGGGAAGGTTGGACAACACTTGGCGCTTTCACTACAGGAGAAGAGAAGTTAAAGTCAGTATCTCTCATAAAAAGAGGAGAAAGTGGTGCGTCAAGATTTAAGTAATAATCAAAAAGTTCATCAAGCTTATGGGAAGTAAACAAGCAGTACACTTGAGCGAGATCAACATTGAGGTTACCTGGAGAAGTAGGCTTTACTATGTCAACTTCAAAGTCATGTGCTTTAGTGCTTTCTTGATCCTCATCTCCAGTGCGGGCGGTGGCACTTTCAATAACAGCTTGAGCAGGAGGTGGAGAATAGGAACTGCAACCAACAATATCGATGTCGGTCGAAATCGAAGGTTGAACTGGGTCGGTTGAAGTTGCCTTCCCTAAATGTTCTCCTTCTGCCATTTCGGCTCTCTCTTTGGCGAGTTGCTCCTTTCCCCTGGCGAGAGCGGCACATGAATCATCATCTAGATAGTGTGCCATTAAATCTACTTCAGCATATCCGGTTCCTCCAAGCATATCAAGTGCAACCTCCCACACTTTGGTCAAAGTGATTTCATACTCCGGTCCCAAAAATTTAAGGCTACTGCGCCCCAGAACACTGTGAATGTAAAACTCGAAAAAAATAGAGCTGACTTCAGCTTTAGTTGCCATATGAGATTCCTCGGCTGCTGCTTTGCCAACAATAGCTTCATCGCACTCTTTTTCAGCTTTAGAAAGTCGAGCTTTTAGCAGTTTAATTTCCAAGTTCTGGGAGTTGGTCTTTTCTCGTAGATAAGCAACGTCGGCTCGGTAGCTATCCACAACTTGTTGCTGTGCTTCAAATTTAGCTTCAGCATCTCTCTATGCCGCGTGAGCATCTCTCACTTGTTTTTGAAGCACTTCTTCTCTCTGAGAATAGGAAGTGGAAGAAGTGGCGAGCTCTTCCTTAAGTTTTTCAACTTCCGCTTCATGCTTCTCATTATAAGCTGCAATACTCTTCAATTCGGCATCATGCTGATCGAGTGTTTTCTGCCACTCGGATTTGTCATTTTCCATAGTCAGCATGGCTTTGAGGTTTGCATGATTTACCCTTTGTAGCTCGTCAACAAGTTTCTGCCAACCAGACATTCTCTCGATATCGAGTTTGACGGCATCAAGATTTCGCAACATGGCTTGCTTATCAATCAGGACCAAGTCATGATCGAAACGCACTCCCTTTAAGCACCAGTGCGGAAATCGGCATTGAAGAGTAGCCGGACCCTGTCCAACTTGATAGGGGCCCTACTTATGATTGTTTGAATATCGGTTCTTTGAAGGGGGGAGAGCCGAAAGGAATGTCCAAAGGGACGGGAGCAGCGGGCTTTTCAGAAATTTCAGATGTCAGTCTTTCACCAAGTTTGGCCCGCTTACTCGGATCTTCAGTGACGTGACTTTTTCCTTTGTCATCATGGGATTTTCTCTTGTGAGAATCATCCTCTCTATGGGAAGAATCATGTCGTTCGTCCCGTCTCCCATAGCGTTCTTCATAAGCGCGCTACTCACGAGCCTTCCTCGCAGCTCTTTCTTTGTCGGTTTCCCAAGAGGCAGGAAGATACCTCCTAGGTTCATAAGAACCGTGCCTCCCAAAACGCTGGAAATCATCGTAGTAAGAGCCACTTCGTCCCATTGAAGAACCTAAAAACGAAGAAAAAATAAACTCAGAAATCTTCAAAGCAAGGAAGTTGAAAGCATATAAGTGTCGAAAAGTCCTAAGTGTGTGTAACATGCAAACTACACGCGTCAAACTACGAACCACTCCTTGGTTGGGGGTGATGGCGGATTTTACAGCAAGTGTTAATTCTTGGGCTGACGGAGTTTGTTGCAAGATGGATGTCGCTTCAACTGCTGGAGAAGTAACTTTAGCAGTGATAGGATCATATTTAAAAAGCTCCTGTGAAGTAATCATCAGGTCGCTCAACCCCTTAAAAGTATCATCACCGCTGTGCCTGGCGGGACTTGTTCTCTCAGTTCCTTCGTCGCCAGATTTCCCAGATTGTTGGGGAGGTTCCTCTTCTTCGATGACCGGGGCAAGTGCAAGTTTTCCAGATGACCCCGCAACATCAATTGAAGTAGAACACTTTAACAATGAAGCCTCAACAGTATGTTCTTCCGGTGTAAGTTCTCCGATGGAAATGGGGGCATCTGGTGTCTCTACTGGAGAATCAGGGACTTCATGAAGCTGAGTAGAATGGGAAGGGTGCAGAAGCCCGTATTGGTGAAGAAGTTTATCTTTCAGCGAAAACTTAATACTTCTTTCCTCAACCGACACGGCACTTAATCTTTCAAAAATCGTTTTGTGACTGGGATCTCTAGAGGGAGGAGGAAGCGCTGTAAAAGAAAAGAATGAAATTAGCACTTAGCAACTCGGATCTCGAAAAAATCATAAATGGAAAGAACGGGAATGAGCAATCTTACTTCCTACTCTCCAAATGGCGTAAAATCCTGGAGGGCGACGAACGAAGAATAATTCATTTAAGAACCCGTGGGCGCTTTCCGGAAGATCGACAATCAATCTACAGTTTCTGGCGCTTCTCACGAGTGTGATCGAAGGATGGTCTTTGATCTTTGCAAATGTGCACAAGTAACAAATTTCTTCAAAACTCGGAAGATGATCAAGTGTCCTCCTGAACAGCACACAAAGTCCCATTAGGATGGCGTGACCATTGGGATGCAGTTGAAAAGGAGAGATAGTTAAACGGAGAAGGAGTCGTTGAAGAAAGTCATTGAAAGGAGGAATAGCACCGCATAGGCACATCTGACGGTTGACAGCGATAAAACCGAGAGGTGGCCTATCAGCAGTATCGTTTGGCCTAGGAAGCAAAGCATCTTCTTCAGCAATACCAATTTGAATACGTAATTGGTTGATTGCCCGCTGACTTAGAGAAGTTGGAATTCTTTCCTAAGGATTATCCAATGGATTGGCTATCGGGAAGACCCCTTCGGCTTGCTCTATTATCTCTTCTTGAGAAGACAGTCTACACAAGGAACGGGATATTCAAATATGTAGGTGCAAGTTTCCTAAATGTGTGAAGTGTTGTGCAAAACTAATAAAACGACAAGCAAATGTAACTGAAAAATAAACTAATATGCAATTGCCAATTTTAAAGTTTCAGGGCTTGTTGTTTTAAGTCAAAATACAAGTGCAGTGTTGTTGCAAACAAGTCAGTTTTAATTGATTAATATGGCTTTGCTTTAATACTTCACTTGAATTTGTTGATTCACAACATTTCATATAATTTCTTTAAGTTGATTATCTTTTATCGACTAATCTGTCATTCGATGTGGGCGATCAGTGGCAGCATATTCGTCCCATTTTTCTACAAATGTTGTATTTAACAGGTTGTTGGCATTAAAGTTAATGAGATCTGTAAATAAGTGCAACAAGTTCAGAAATGTTATCTCGGCAGTTCAAGTTGGGAATTCAATTCAGCAATGCCATGTTCATTCGAGTTGAAAGGAGTTCAAGGCAATGCAAAACAGGCTAAGTCCTAGGTCGCTCAAATTCATACGCAACTTACGACCTATACATGTGCGACCTACGACCTATGCCGCAAGAAGTTAAGTCATTAATCTCCTTGGTCGCTCGGCTTTAAAGTTTCATGGAAAAGGGAGCGCAAATTTGCCTAAGTCTTAGGTCGCTCGAGCACACGCACGACTTAGAGCTTAAGTCGCAGGAAGACAGGTCGCAAAGGGCGGTGTCACGAGCAGTTAGGTCGTGAAGGTTAGCTTAGGTCGCAGGAAGATAGGTCGCGAAAGGACGATCCACGAACAGTTAGGTCGTGAAGGTTTTTAGATCGGTTAAAGTTACTAGGTCGTTTCTGAGACGACTCGGCAATATCAAACTCCTCCCATCAAAACTCTTATGACCTTCTCTCCACTCATCAACTGCCGCGTGTCCATCCCCTCCAATTCATCAGAAGCGCAACAATTCAACCTGGAACCCAATAACCTATCCTCCAAACTCACCGACCAACTATCAAGGCAATACAATCCATCACCTTCTCCTCAAATCATCAAAGATCACCCAAAAAACAAATCGGGCTACCTTAATTCCATCAGAAATCAATCGTGGCATGGTTCGCGATGAAGCATAGAAAATATGAAATTGGACTAGAGGTTAGAGACAGGAATCCAGAACTCTTGGTTTAATGATGATCGTAAGTTGAGTAGAGAACGGATTCACTTACGTAATGAAGTTGCAAGGGTGATCGGTGATCGGCGAGTTCAGGTTGGAAGTTTCTTCAATGGCGTTTCTAAAGGCTGAAGCAAGTAAGGAGGAAGAAACGACTTAGCGAGTTATATATAAAAAAAAAGAGGAAGACGAATGGACACGCGAGTTAACTAATCTCTTAGGTCGCTTACGACCTAGCAAAGTTAAGTTGAAGCACACGACCTATGGCATTGGCGTATACTTCGAGGGGAAAATGTTAACTCCACTATTCCACGGCACAGCGACTTAAGGAAATGAAAAACCTAAAGACCACCAACGACCTAGCGACCTAAAGGTATCGCGACCTAGCGACCTAAAACTCTCAATGACCTAACGACCTAACCATCAACACAGGGCAACGGCATGTTACAACAAAGAGGCTTCGCGACTTAACGGGCTAAAGGTACAAGAGATCTGCGACCTAATGACCTATGGACTAAAGCAACCTAGCGACCTAGTAGCTAAGCGACCTAGAGAGTTAGTAGCTAACCGACCTTGCGAGTTAGTAGCTAAGCGACCTAGCGAGTTATCAAAGAATGAAGCCGCTTGTTTATAGGCTGCTTCCAACCTTAGGTCACCAACGATCCTCTCCTAGGTCGCTCACAACCTAAACAATACCGAAGTAACTTCTTATGCCGCTTCCTCTTTTGGTCGTTGACGACCTATGACTTGCCGGTTTATTCAACATGATCAGGTATGCTCTTGTTAAGCCGAAGACCGCACCCACTAGGCCGCTCACGACCTATGACCTATCCAAGGTCGCTCACGACCTACGACCTAATTCAGAAAACTCTCTGTAAATACCCCACCTACTCCAACTGAGAGGGGATCTTTTGGGGGCGCATTTCTGGAACGCCGATACTCTGCTGAATTCTCGACTCACTCGACACTTCAAACAAAAAAGACATCTCAACGAACTTCAAGAGGAAATCTAACACAATCGACATGGATTCAAAGGATTCTCCTACATCGGAATTCTAGCTATTTGTCCTATCAGTGTTGTAATCGAAGATTGTTGTAAAGTTGTAATTGATTCAGCAATAAAGAAGATAAAAGTGGACGTAGGCTTAACTTGAAGCCGAACCATAATAAAACTGATGTCTTTTAACTGCTTTCTCTGCGACTTTTCTACTTACTTTTAATTCCCGTATAGACGAGTGGTGCTTTCACTTAATCTCTACTTACACCGGGGTGCTAGCGTTCAATTTTAAGCATTAACAATTAAGAATTAAGGATTTATAATTGATCAACTAAGTAATTAATGATCAATAAATGGGTAATTAAGCTTAATGAATAATCAAGGTTATTAATTAATGATTAAGGAATAGTTAATTAAAGTTAAATAACTTGATTAAGGAATAGTTAATTAAACAATGTGTAAAATAAGTAATTAGTTAAATAATTAAGACTTAATAATTGATTAAGAAATAATTTATTAATTAAATAATTTGAAAAAGAAATAAGTAATTAATTTTTAATTAATGATAAATTAAACTAGGTTAAGTGGTTAACTCTCTAGTAATTTTTTAAATTGAATTAATCACAATAAGAATTAAAGATGACTGCTTATGGATTGTGTATGTAGAATATCTGATTTGTGATATTTAATTGATGATATTCTGTGATGCTCTCAAATATGCTGTGATATATCTATGATGATTGTGTATGATTTATCTGTGGTATAATGCTATGTGAATTCAATATGTTGAAATCAAACTGTTAAGTTAATTAGACAACTTGGCCTTTAAAATGGCATTTGGATTTCGATGAGACCGGGATCGGGTGTCGATTTGATATTCCAAAAACCACATCGATCCAAATTAAACGATAGGTCGTGCATTCTCAAGTGGAGATCGAGATGGTGTTTTCAGAATGCAAGGGTTATCGTCGTTGACTCTAAGGGTGATTCCAAAATGAGTGTGACGAGATAATGCCTTCGTTTTCGTTCAAAGCCGGAACGAACTTGTATGGATTGAATGCTTTCAGCACATCGTCAAGCGGACGATGAGCATTTTAAGAGATATGTCATGTAAAGTTAATCGCATCCTCAAGCCTCATCAACCAGGAATGGCTAAAACAGGGGAGGTGCAGCAAAGTTAGGTGGGTCATGTTCAAGTAGGACGAGATATACCCCTGTCTAGATGTCCCTTTTTATTTCGGCCATGTGGACTGTTGCTAGCTACAACCGTGGGGTTATCTTTTTTGGGACTGTTCAGTAAGGAATGGTTTCGGCGTTGTGTTGTAGGGGGTTGGGAGTGATTCTCGGTACGGTGATCTAGTCCCTGTACTGTGATAGGCGGTACCCCGGTAGCCCTGCCATTGTTGAAAATCCATTTTCCCTATGAGACCCTATGGTTTTGATTTGTATTACCCACCTTTGTGGCTAGTAACTGGAATTTAATAGATGTAACAATTTCGGCTATTTTCTATTTACTTGAAAACCCTAGACACTATCATAGTATCAGTGGATTTCCTATAAAATGTTTTGGTTAGCGTAAGGTAAAAACTTACCCGTATTTATTTGTGGGGAGTCTTACGTGATACCTTTATTTTCAAATGTTTTTCAAAATTAAACAACATTAACCGTTTACTCATACCAGACCTATGTCTGAACCGGAGTTTATATTTTGTTTTTCATAAACTCTTGGGTACTCAAATTTTTATGAGTAGCCAAGTGATAGGTTTGGGACCTTGATTTCTGGAGGAGCTTGGAGTAGGAGTACCAGACATATGTAGATATCTATCGAGTTCCGCTGTGTTAGTTGATGTATGTTGTATCTCTGATGTATATAATGACAGATGTATATATAACTGTCATATGTATTGATATTGTATAACTCTGATATATGTAAAACTATGTAATAATTATGTGATATATTATATTTTGTTCCGTTTCTGCTGTGAGATTCTGATGTTGTTGTTCTTTCTTTCTATTCTCTTCTATTTCTATCCCTTTCTTTCTTAATGATGATACGTCTTTTTGGTAGTAGAAGGGCGGGTTGTCATACTTTAAAAATAAACACCTTTTTGTTTTTAACGCATTTCCCATTTCCTTGAAATCACTCTCTAAAAAATATTTAAAATATTTAAAATATGTTTATTAAATTCTTTATCCAAATTATACTTTTGAAATCTATAAAAGTTTCTTGAGTAACTTAAATCAAAACTTTCCTTTTTATATGAAGTTAATATATCAGATATTTATATTAAAATTTCCTTTGAAAACTTAACACTACCTTTAAGATAATTAAAATACCATAATTACTTAAATAAATGTTTAGTTACACTTTAAACAATTAAAATAATATTTTCTTTCTAAAATATTCTAAAACACATTTCAAACTGCCCATTTATATTTTGAAAGCTTTCCTTTAAAACATACTTCAAAAACAATCTTACTATTATTTTTAAGCGATTTGCACTTCTTATAGAAATTCCCACCGGAAACCTATACTTTCAATATTTATCTCCGATACATATTCCACTTCATTCATAAACCCAGTTCATAAATTTCCATTTCACATTTCCTTTTAAATCAAAATTTTAAAAACACTTTAACAGACTCCAAACCAATTTCCGAATTTAATTCCTTTAAATTCTTTACTTAAAAATATCTTTTATTTCCTTTTAAACCCAATTTATTTTATTTATATTTTAAATTCCCAGATTGTATTCATCCAATCATAGCACAGCACAATTAAATTTTCAAATTAATCTATTATACTATAAATAAAACACATCATTAATTATGAAAATAATTTCTACGTTGTAAGGAATCCAGTTGGATCCCTCCAACCTGTTTTCCCTGCATCCACAGACGTTAGCATAACAGATAAAATATCATATCCAGACAGATAATAATATTCACATTCAACCAATTAATCATTCATTTAAATTTTAACTACTTAAATTAACTAGAAATTCCATATGTGAGTGAGATTAACTCTTCTTGAGTTCGACGAGCGTTTTAAATTTTAAATTAAATCGAACCAGTTCGATTTAATCCAAAATTCTCGCTTGCTCCAAACGCCTCCGGATCTACTGTAGCGCGTGGATCGTGTGGCTGCGATTTTGGCGCCGCCAGTTTCGTTGAAATCCGACAACGTACGCAACAGTTACGGATTTATAAAGGTTAAACATAATTTTTAAACAAATTTTCTTTTTATTTTTAATTAAGTATGCCAAAATCAGATCGGCCATTCAACCTCTTCTTCCCTACGCTCGCGTTCCAGTATTCAAAAACCCATAGCCGCACTCCTAGGGTTTGCCACCGCTCTACATACGAACGCCGAGAGCCCACCAAACCACCACCACACGAAACGCTCGGCCTCCTCCACCCATGCCCAGAAAATCACGAAGCTCGGCTACCTAAAAATCTCGAATTACACGCACGAACAATGCACAAACTGTAACGACCCAGGATTTCTATTAATTAAAATTCGTATATTAAATTGATTTTAAATATTAATAAGTGAAATTTATAAGTCGAATAAATTTTATTTCGAATAGTTGGATTTAATTGGATAATTAAATCGATAATGTAATATGTGAAAATACAGAAATAATTGTAAATTGGGTTAAATATGATTGAAAATGATTTGTAACATTTTATTTAATCATATTGGAGTTAGAACAATGTTTTTGAACTTTTAAAATTGAATTTAAAGTTAATTTGTGAAAATTGAATATTTTAATATTTAAATTGACAAGTAAAAATAGTCATTTTTCAAACAGTCTCGGATTTCGAAGAAACCAGTTTCATCAGATCCGTAATGTCATATTATTTTAAGATTGCAAATTTCGTGTCAACCGGATTTACCGTTTGTCCGGGGCAAGCTAAAAAGCACAGAAAATTGATTAACCGGTTTAATTTTAAATCGATCGTTTATTGCCATATCTCGCACATACGATCGAATTAGCTTCCGAAACTTGTACCATTGTGTCCGAAATGCGGGATAAACCCTAAAAACGCTGGTCACCGCACGTAAATCGGAGTTTGAAAAATCCGAAATGAATAGTGTTTTTAGATAATTTTCTATAAAAAGAAGCCTCACTTTCTCAAACTTGCAAAACCCTAGGTAAAGAGTGCAGCCGCCACTTTCATATTCTATGGCCGAAAATCAATCTTCTTTCCTCCTCTAAATCTCCAAATCCACTCATCAATTCGAGAAGTTGTCAACTAGAAAAACGTAGAGGGCAGTGAGTTCTATACAATCAACGGTCAAGATCGTAAATGGTGGTGGAATGATGAAGTTTCGAGCGATGTAGGTGGCGCGATATCAAACCCTAAATGGTGATGTTGGGTTCGGTTTCAACGTTTATGACCTGGAGA
Organism: Allium cepa; assembly: GCA_030765085.1. Lineage (NCBI taxonomy): Eukaryota > Viridiplantae > Streptophyta > Magnoliopsida > Asparagales > Amaryllidaceae > Allium > Allium cepa. The sequence goes on along the minus strand of CM060935.1, from coordinate 241,012,951 downwards.
AGATGATACGTGGTGTGGCCACGATCTCCTGTTTGAAAACAACGGCCGTGATTGTAGGTTGAAGAATATTAAATAAAAAGTTGATATTTTTATAATATTGAAAGCGTATAAACTTTGTAAAATCATATCTTTTGGATACGAGGTCGAAAAATTACGAAACCAGTTGAGTTGGCTTCATTTTGTCGAGCACTACGCGATGGAGCTGGACTGGAATCATTTGGAGCTAGTGAAAATTTCGGGTAAAATTAAACGCACATTTAATTTTATTCGAAATAAAACGTGGAAACTGAATTGAAATCAAGGTGAGAACTTCTCACTCAATCGAATTGTTTCGATCTAAATTTAAATAGTTATATTTAAAATTTCTTGATTGTATGTTTGAATGATGATTGTTATCTATTGATTGTTAAATAGACATTATGCGCCGTTAGTAAGCGGAGGTTATTTATTAAAAACATATACCGCGAATATTTCACCGTATGGTGAAATTGGTATTATATATGTACTTGGAGTTGATTTCCTGCAGTATATAGCGGATGAGACCCTATTACGCCACCTATTAAGCGGATAGTATTTTTATAAATCCCATATACCGCGATAATTCCGTACTGGAACGGAATTGGTATTGTGCTAACATCTTTGGATGCAGGGAAACAGATTGGAGGGATCCAACTGGATTCCTCAAATGATTGAATTGGTTTCAATGTTGTATGTTGATCTATTTATAATCTGCGTAATTATCTTTGTGATTGAAATCGTTAAAGGCTAAATTTTAGCCAAATATATTTTTGGTATCATTAGATGCTGAAAGTAAATAAATTTTGATCTTTGAAAATTTAATTTGAGAATTCATAGTAAAATTTAATTTTGGAATTGATTCATTTTAAATAAATAAACTTTGAAATTTTTATGTTATACAAATTATGATTTTTGTGAAATAACACCAAAATGTGATTTTTGAAATAAGTAGTTGAATTAATTTTATAAAATTGTCTAAATCAGGATTTATGAATTATTATAAATGATTTATATAAAAGATTTATAAAATTGATATTTATAAATTAAAATGTTGGAATTATAAAATGAGTTTTTATAAGTATTAAATGAAATATGAGTGGATTTCATAAGTGGACGAAAATTATAGATTTATAAGTTGTGAAGTTATAAAATGAATAGATTTTATAAAATAAAAGATTTATAAGTAATTAACTTATAAATTGGATTTTTGCGTGTAAATGGAATATGGATAGAATTTGTTAATAAAGTAATTTTATAAGTGAAGTTGTTATAAAATATAAATGGAATTTATAAATGTTGCTTTATAAATCCGAAATCGACTTATTTTAATAAGTTTAATCATTATAACTTATTAAAGGAAATATATCCACGATTTTGAACAATGGATAATCCTTTAATAAAATATGTAGAAATTGAATTTGGTAAACGAAGTATATTCACGATTTTGGACGGTGAATAATATATTAAAGAAATATTTTGGGAAAGTGATATTTTAAATAGAATTAAAACGATTTAAAATTTTTTTAAAATATATTAAGCATCGAAACCATAGATTTCAACATTCATTGTTGAAATAGACGTTTTCAAGAAATAAGAAGGAAATGGTGGACTATAACATTGTAGTTATAGTAAATGATTTCCGAAAGGAAAATGTTTTATATAGTATTGGGATTTATGCATCTATTTAATTTTGAATCCCTATACTAGTGATTTTGGGTTGTCGTAACGATGTTTTACGCAACATTCGTTTTGACCCAAATAAGTGTGTTTGAAAGGATGTTTTCTTTAAAGAACAAATGTATACTTAATTTTGATTTAAGTATATTGAATATTTTTAAAATGTTGAAAATAAATAGATTTGTGAATTACTTATTATTAAATAAGTATGTAAATGTTTTTCCAATATAAAGTGAATGTTTTGAGATTTTATCTTTTAAAGATAAATTGAAAATGAGTATTATAAATCGATTTAAAAATTGTATATTCATAGATATTTTGGAAATGTAAATTCACTATGGAATTTATAAAAGAAAGGGAAATTTGTTTAAAAATAAACATTGATTTATTTTTTTGAAGTGTGGAAATAAATTTACGAATTTGGAACGTAAATTTAATAAATCGGTAAGGATTTATTTGATTGGTTTAAATGAACCATTTTGAAATGAAAGCCGTAAGGGTGTAAACTGATTTGAAATTGGTTTTCAAATGGTTGAAGTATCAAAATTATATATCTTGTAAAGATATTCTTGAAAATAAATAATTTGGGAAATTATTTGAAATCGGGTGATCTTGTGAATATTGATTGATAGTTAAATAACCGACTATCAATATTGACCTTTAAATAGGTATTTGTTGTGATTTGCTTGCATTTGAATGCCACACTTATTTTAAAATAAGCGCTCATTATTTGGGTTAGCCGGAAAGGACTTTGGAGTCGTGTAACCCATTCCGAATAATGATATGTCGTAATGGATTGAAGACCGGTGTTGAAGATCGGGTATTTGTGAAAACGATAGGATGACCAATCGATTGTCTCTGCACTGTTAGCTACGGTATGGAGATTTTCCTTTGTGATGGGAAGTTTTATCGGGATTGTGAATACCCGTATTGCAAGGGCTTCTTTTGAAGTGCCTTCGGTTCTGTTCAAACCCGGAACAGACTTGTATGGTTACGTGTCTGACATTACGTTTTGAGATATGAAGCAGATTTCTTTCAAATACATTTCTGTTGGCGGCGGAGAATTTATTCTCTTAGCTTAACACCCTTCTCTGAGACGTACGCGCTCAGAGGTTATGTAATTGAAGGTTATCAGCGATATATTCCCAATTTGGTAATGTGGCATGCCGAGTGTTGCTGTGTGATGATTATTTATTGATCATTTGTTAATCAAAGCATGGCTTTGTTCCTAGCTTTGTGGACGAGACTTCGTCAGACCTCACTCCATGGAAATGGTCAAAACAGGAATATGCGGCAAGGTTATGAGGGTCGCGCCCTTTAGGGTATGTCATTTCCTTCTGGAAAGGGTGGTATCATGGTATGGGGCCCAGATACTTACTCGTGTTGATACACTATATCTATTACTGTGTGGTGTTGTTGGAATCGAGCGCTCGGATAAAGGTCCAAAGGGACCGGGGGATGGCATATTCGTGTAGTAGTTACCTAGTGACAAAGGTAACCCGGCCTTGTGTTGGTAGAGAGCTGGTTAAGTTCTCGGGGCGTCCCTCCAGAGGCGATCCCATGTGGCAGTAGGAAGTTCCTAAGCCTGACCATTTGTTGGAAATCCAAATAAAACAATACGCACCTTGTATGGTTTTAGTTGTAGAACCTGCCATTAACTTATGTTGGCGCCCCACTATTTGGATGGTAGCTATAGTAGGCATACGATAATGGTCGTATGTTGGCTAAGATTTATATCTTTACTTTCGAAATAATTTTTCCTACACCATGCACTAGTAATAATATCGAATGTTTCTTTTTAATGCGTATCAAGCATTTTTGACTATCATAAGAAGAAATCTCCTACAATTCTGCGTTTGCATTGTGTGTGTGGCAGGAGGTCTTATGGTAGTCTCATTTTCCAAAAGCATTGCGAATTGACTTTAAAATTATCCTTGTTGTTGTTGTTTGAAAGGATAAAAATGGTTTAAGTTCTCACACCAGTCCCATGACTGACCTGGAGTTTATTGTTCCCTTCCTAGACTCTGGGTGCCCATAACTTTCCACACGGGTAGTCTCGAGTCGGGTTATCAGGTTATTCTGGATTCAAAAGTGCTTTGAAGCCCAAGTGGAAAGCTGAATGGCGAGACGTATTACTTGTATATGATATTATCTTTCCGTTGTAAATTCACTTGTAAGGACATGTTGTATAATTGTCCATTGCCCAGTTGTGTTGTATATTGTTGTTGTATACTCTGATGTAATGAAATGTATAAACTGAGATAGTTCTTTGTTTTAAAGATTATTCATTTATCTATTATATGTTGTTCCGTTGTGACTGTGAGATTCTGATATTATTTCTGTTACGTTTCCTTATTTCTTCTATCCTTTTCTTCTACCTCTTCTTCTTTAACCCTAACAATTCGGTTTTCCGGCATTCGATTATGCGACATTTGATACAGTGGACGTAAGAATGCCGACCTTCGGATCCCGATAAAATCGTAATGTTACAATTGGTATCGGGGCTTTTGGTTAAGCGACAACCATGACTCTGTTGGGTGTTACTCATTAGAGATAGAGTCAGTAGTACTCTAGAATGAGTTTGAGTGTAATAATAGATATGAGCGCGTATTTGTTAGTGAAAATAAAATTGTTTTATGTTGTGATGATTGGTTTGTTGAGTGGTATATGGATTCTGGTCGGTATGGTCTGGACAACTCTATCGATAGGGTTCTCTAAACACTTGACCAGAACAATTCGGCACGATATCATTTTAAGTTAGGTAAATGAAATAATTTTACCTTGATTGTATTTTATATACAAAGGAATAATTTTTCAGAATTATTAAAGTGTATATGGATTGGTTGTTTGGTTGTTGAATAAAAACAACAATTTTTAAAGAATAATTGTATAAGCAAATGAACTATAAGTATGAAATTATAATTAATGTGATTTACAATTGTGAAATAATCTTATATATAAGAAGTGAAATTATATAAGTAAAAGATTTATAAAGGTGATTTATAATCTAAAAACAAAATTCCAGAGAAGTGTTTTGAAAGGATTTGATATTTTAGGAAAATTGTTTTGAAGAAATTAAAGCTTTAAACTCTTTTCGATCGCTGGAAAATAATTCCGATGATGATTGCAACATCATCGGTGTTCATTTTCGGGTTTCCAAAAGAGGGATTGCTGCCAAATTGTTTTAAATGAAAGTTGTTTGGAAAATTTGGATTTGGTTTTGGAAATTCAGAAGATAATTTGAATTGATTTCAAAAATGGTTTTGAAAGATTGAAAAGACTCTGGAATCCTATTTAAATTATTTATGGGAATGATAAATGAGTTGATAACTTATACAATTTGAATTTTGATAGAATAAATTTAACTTAAAGGATGGAGTTAAATTAAAGTAAGTATAAGTGAATAAATAAAATCCAAGTGGTAATTATTGAACATAAGTTGTATAACTTATAAAATGAGAAAATGTAAGTAAAACAGATTGTTGAAAATGTTGAACAATTTTGTTAAGCAAATGATATTTGAAATGGAATATAACTTAAGTAATGTTGAATGAAGTTGATATTGGTATCGAAATAAATTAATAAGTGAATTAAATGGATGTGAACTTGAGTTTTATAAATGAAATTCAACTTTATATTGTTAAAGGAATTAGCAATTGAATTAATGAATGGATTGAATGTTAATCAATAGAATGTAAATAATTGATATGGAATAATGAATGTAAGTGTAAATTCGTTAAAAGCTAATGTTATTGGAAGTTGAATAACTGAATGAAAGTCAATTTAATATCAACCAATTGGAATTAAAAGTGTTGAACCAAATTGAATGTAAAATAAATAAATTTGGTTATGTTGAATATACATTGGTTGTTATATGGATGTTAGTTGCTTGTATATAAATTCATTAAGTGTTGATGAAGTTAAATCAATGAAATTGAATTAGCAGGATTAAAAGCTATGTAATTAAAATCAAATTGGAAGTTAAGTGAATCTTAAATAGAGTTGAATTTGATTTGGAAATGAACTAACTTGAATGTAAATTAGTGAATGCAAACTAATTGGAAACGAATGAATCAATGTTAATTAAAGTCTAATTTTAATGAATCAATTGGAAAACCAATTCAATGAATATTAATGAGAAGTGAATTTATATTGATTTGGTGGTTGAATTTGTTGTTTTGTTGCATTTTCTATATTGGTGTAACAACCCGCATATTTATCGATTTTATATTTAAATATTTTATTTAAATATTCTATCGTTCGTCGGATTTTGGTCCGAAAAGCTACTTTTTGCAAACAGTCGAATTGGGACTCGAGACCACCCCCATTGAGTTCAAAATGACGTTTGCGACCTTTTTGAGTATAAACTTCGATATGTTTGGAGATAGTAGAATTTTGACCTTTTTCACTTAGGGCTTTGGTTTGGGTTGAACCCATTAGCCACTTACTAACTCAGTCCCAACCCTCTCCAACTCTTCATTACTTCATTTCTAATTCCTAACTCTTCAAGCTTTAGCAACAATGGTGGAAGAGAGAGGAAATTAAAACTCCAAGCCCTAGCTTCCTTTGCAAATCCATCTCCTAGCTCCAAAGTTCATGAGAACCCATTGGTAAGCTTCCTCTTCTTCTTCTCCAACTCATTCTCTCTTTGATTTCAGAAATTTCCTAAACCTAATTTAGGGAATGTTTCTCTTTTAAGCTTAAATTCAAGCTTGTTGAATTGGAATTAAAGAGTGCTTGTTCTTGCCATTGCTACATAGCATCTTCTTCATTCGTTTGGGTTCAAAGGTGAGATTTTTAATCTCACATCTATTCTTATAATTCTCTTCTATTGTTAGGTATGAATTCCTAACACTTATTCATGTGCATTTGAATTTGATTTGGATTGCTTTTGTGAATATTCCAATTTTTAGTGTTTTGAGTTCAATTCGTTAAAAATCCTAACTTTGATGTTTGAACATGTTTTTGGTGATGCATCGAGGAGCATATAGGGCCGGGTAGTCGATTGGCATAAACCCTTCGCACCGTTGCTCATGCGATTGCAATTTGATCGAGAGTTGCACCTCTTTTGAAATAGGCTAGGAAGTGCAAGCATACAAGTTCGGCCGACCGAGCCCCCTGGGCCGGTCGACCGACCTGTAGTCCAGGCACTTCCTGCCTCTGTTTGGAAGTGCTGGTTACAGGCTTCGGCCGACCGAGCCCCCTGGGCCGGTCGACCGAGCCCTCTGGGCCGGTCGACCGACCTGGTGCCCCAAGCACTTCCAACCTCTGGTTCGGTCGACCGACTCAGGGAGTCCGGTCGACCGACCTGCTACTATTTGCCAGATTAGCCTATATTGCTAATTCGTTTGAATATCCAACTTTAATCGATTCGTGTTGTCTCCCTTTTGTTGTTGTCATTTATTATCGACTTTGATGACCTTTTCTTTGGGAATTTTAGATATATCCACTTTGATGGATTTTATATCGATTTCTTTGGATTTTATTCACGTCTTCGAATGTGAATTTTTATGCCCGATTGTTTCTACAATCACTTCTATGATTTGTCACTTTAAAATATAAAGGTTTTCTATACTAGTAGTAAATATCAAAACTCTTTCTTCAAATGATTTCAACACTATTTTATTACAAAGCTCGTTTTCTCAAACCGATTTCCAATATATTAGTATATACAAACATTTACCTCACTCGTATGAGAAATCTAATTAAACGACTTAGTAAAACAAGTGGTATGAAACGCTTGCATTTACTTCGTCGGTTAATTCTTGGACATGTTCGATTGAATCTCTTGTGACAATTTTCTAGTGGAGATCTACAATTTGTTCGTAAATATTTAAGTTAAGCTAGTGGTTATGGGACATGAAGCTAAGCTCATATATTTACTAGCTTATTGTAATTGACACTTCTCGTTGATCATGACGATCATCTTTGTGGTTTAGACTAGCAATGTGCGATGTCTCTTTGTTTATGTGGAGGACCGTTCCTCATTTTATTGAGCTTCGTCTCATTTCTCACATGGGTCGTACCTTTCTAGGTGCGTCAATGTTTTATTATGCATGGGGTGTACCTTTCTAGGTGCATCGATGTTTGTTTACACATGGGTCGTACCTTTCTAGGTGCGTCAATGTTTATTTATGCATGGGGTGTACCTTTCTAGGTGCATCGATGTTTGTTTACTTCGTGGAGCAATCGGCTCAATAAGTCGGGGCATGGGGCGTATCTTTCTAGGTGCGTCGATTTTCGTCTATGCATGGGGCGTGTCTTTCTAGGTGCGTCGATGTTCGACTTAGCATGGGGTGTATCTTTCTAGGTGCATCGGTGTTAGACTGTACATGGGGTGTATCTTTCTAGGTGCATCGATGTTTATTTATGCATGGGATGTATCTTTCTAGGTGCATCGATGTTTATTTATGCATGGGGCGTATCTTTCTAGGTGCGTCGATGCTAGAGCATGAGGCATATCTTTCTAGGTGTGTCGATGTTCGATTGTACATGGGGCGTGTCTTTCTAGGTGCGTCGATGTCCAGTTTGTGGGATTGGCCATCCTTTTTATTGTGATTTCTGGATTTCGTGTGTTGATTTCTGGAATTTATGTTTCACCAACTTTTACGATGGGCATGGATATATATGTCATTTATTGTGGTTTGGTGAATGAAATTAGGAGTATGACATTCCTTTTTATCTTGAGTAGATTATTGTGATATTGATTAATCTCTTGTTGATTTTCAATTACTTATTTATCACAGCTTGGCATTGTGATTATTATATGTTTATGTCATATCTCTTATTATATATCACTTCATCTGATATTTATAGCTAGACTGATCCGTTTATTATTTTCTTATGAAATAATACTCGGGTCAGACCGAGATGTTACAGGTGCTTCTGCTTGACTTCTCCCCTAGGATTCATTACTCTGACTTTTGGGCAAACTACTTAGATTAGTAGTTTATTTTGTTGTATACACTTGAGATATAGACTAATAGTAGTATTCTTTTGTATAGCACGTGTTGGTATTCTTTTGTATTATCGTGGATCTTTTGACCACTACTCTGATATACACTTTTATGTGTAATATTCATATCTATTTCCGCCTTTGTGATATGAATTATCTGTGACTGATTTGTGTTATGTTTATTTCTATATTTGTTTCCGAAGACCTTTATAGCCACTGTGTAGTAGCTTTGAGTTTGTGTCGGCATGTCGGATTTCCACTTGAAAAGAAGACTGTGACGCCCCACCTCTATACCCACGTTAGCCAAGAACACTACGGTGTAATGCTGTCAACTAGCACGGAGAATAAGGCTGTTGAGGAGCGACCAGCTGTATAATTGCTTTGTGCGAGTACCGATATGCCAGATAAAAATATAACTTTTCATCTCAAGAGGGAATTCGACATACCGACACAAACTCAAAGCTACTACACAGTGGCTATAAAGGTCTTCGGAAACAAATATAGAAATAAACATAACACAAATCAGTCACAGATAATTCATATCACAAAGGCGGAAATAGATATGAATATTACACTAGGAAGTGTACATCAGAGTAGTGGTCAAAAAGATCCACAATAATACAAAAGAATAGCAACACGTGCTATACAAAAGAATACATCTATGAGTCCATATCTCAAGTGTATACAACAAAATAAACTACTAATCTAAAGTAGTTAGCCAAAAGATCAGATGAAAGTCCGATAAGGAGTCAAGCAGAAGCACCTGTAAAATCTCAGTCTGACCCGAGTATTATTTAATAAGAAAATAATAAACGGATCAGTCTAGCTATAAATATCAGATAACATGATATAGAATTAAGAGATATGGCATAAACATATAATAATCACAATGCCAAGCTGTGATAAATAAGTAATTGAAAATCAACAAAAGATTAATCAATATCACAATAATCTACTCAAGATAAAAAGTAATGTCATACTCCTAATTTCATTCACCAAGCCACAATAAATGACATATATATTCATGCCAATCATAAAAGTTGGTGAAAAATAAATTCCAGAATTCAACATTCGAAATCCAGAAATCACAATCAAAGGGAACAACGACGTCGTACAGCGGGACATCCGATGAACCAAATCACAATCAAAGGGAACAACGACGTCGTACAGCGGGACATCCGATGAACCAAAACACAATCAAAGGGAACAACGACGTCGTACAACGAGACATCCGATGAACCAAATCACAATCAAAGGTAACAACGACGTCGTACAGCGGGACATCCGATGAACCAAAACACAATCAAAGGGAACAACGACGTCGTACAGCGAGACATCCGATGAACCAAATCACAATCAAAGGGAACAACGACGTCGTACAGCGAGACATCCGATGAACCAAAACACAATCAAAGGGAACAACGACGTCGTACAGCGAGACATCCGATGAACCAAAACACAAACAAAGGGAACAACGACGTCGTACAGCGAGACATCCGATGAACCAAAACACAATCAAAGGGAACAACGACGTCGTACAGCGAGACATCCGATGAACCAAAACACAATCAAAGGGAACAATGACGTCGTACAGCGAGACATCCGATGAACCAAATCACAATCAAAGGGAACAACGACGTCGTACAGCGAGACATCCGATGAACCAAAATCTCTAAGACATTGCTCAATGCTAGTATAAAACATAAAATGATCGTCATGATCAAAGAGAAGTGTCGATTACAGTAAGCTAGTAATATATGAGCTTAGCTTCATGTCCCATAACCACTGGCTTAACTTAAATATTTACGAACAAATTGTAGATCTCCACTAGAAAATTGTCACAAGAGATTCAATCAAACAAGTCCAAGAATTAACCGACGAAGTAAACGCAAGCGTTTCATACCACTTGTTTTACTAAGTCGTTTAATTAGATTTCTCATACGAGTGAGGTAAAGGTTTGTATATACTAATAGATTGGAAACCGGTTTGAGAAAACGAGCTTTGTAATAAAATAGTGTTGAAATCATCTGATAAGAAAGAGTTTTGATATTTACTACTAGTATAGAAAACCTTTATATTTTAAAGTGACAAATCATAGAAGTGATTGTAGAAACAATCGGGCATAAAAATTCACATTCGCAGACGTGAATAAAATCCAAAGAAATCGATATAAAATCCATCAAAGTGGATATATCTAAAATTCCCAAAGAAAAGGTCATCAAAGTCGATAATAAATGACAACAACAAAAGGGAGACAACACGAATCGATTAAAGTTGGATATTCAAATGAATTAGCAATATAGGCTATTCTGGCAAATAGTAGCAGGTCGGTCGACCGGACTCCCTGAGTCGGTCGACCGAACCAGAGGTTGGAAGTGCTCGGGGCACCAGGTCGGTCGACTGGCCTAGGGGGCTCGGTCGGCCAAAGCCTGTAACCAGCACTTCCAAACAGAGGCAGGAAGTGCCTGGACTACAGGTCGGTCGACCGGCCCAGGGGCTCGGTCGGCCGAACCTGTATGCTTGCACTTCCTACCCTATTTCAAAAGAGGTGCAACTCTCGATCAAATTGCAATCACACGAGCAACGACTCTAAGGGTTTATGCCAATCGACTACCCGACCCTATAAGCTCCTCGATGCATCACCAAAAACATGTTCAAACATCAAAATTTATATTTTTAAAGAATTGAACGCAAAACACTAAAAATTGGAATGTTCACCTAATCAATCCAAACCAAAAGCAAATGCACACGAATAAGCGTTAGGAATTCATACCTAACAATCGATGATAGTTATAAGCATAGATGTGAGATTAAAAATCTCACCTTTGAACTATAATTTATGAGGATGAAGCTTGAAAGCAAAGGGGAATCAACCACTCTTCAAATCCAACTCTAGAAGCTTGAATCTAAGCTAAAAAGAGAAACATTTCCTAAATTAGGTTTAGGAATTTTCTGAAATCAAAGAGAGAATGAGTTGGGGAAGATGAAGAGAAGCTTACCTATGGGTTCTTCTATTAGTTTGGAGCAAGAACTTGAGCTAGCAAGAGGAACTAGGGTTTTGGATTTCTATTTCCCATTCTCTTCCACCATTTTTGCTAAAGCTTGAGTGTTAGGAATTAGAAAAGAAGTGAATGAAGAGGAGAGAGGTTGGGGCTGAATACATAAGTGGGCTCAGCCCAAACCAAAACCCTAAGTGAAAAGTAGCAAAATTCAACTTTCTCCAAACATATCGAAGCTTAAACTCAAAAAGGTCGCAAACGGAATTTTGAACTCAATGGGGGTGGTCTCGAGTCCTAATTCGGCTGTTTGCAAAAAGTAGCTTTTCGGACTAAAATCCGACTAACGATAAAATATTTAAATATAAAATCGATAAGTATGCGGGTTGTTACAGACTCCCCTCCTTAAAGAAATCGCGTCCTCGCAATACTTAAGAGGAAAATAAGAAGTAACAACCATGGAAGCATATCAACACAAAAGAAAATTTGAAATAGGAAGTTCACCATAAAGTGCACGAAAGAGTTAGCAAGAAATCTGGTGAAACTTCAATTTCCACAATATTATCGGGCTCAAGAATGAAAACCGGAATCCCGAAGGCATTTCCGTAGATAAAAGACGTGGGGAACGTCAAGAATAGCAGAAAATTGAGCCGGTGCAACGGCGTAGTACAAAAACGGTACGCCCGAGGAACTAGAAACTCAAATAATTTGGGACATCAGCGAAGTACAAAAACGGTACGCCTAATGAACCAAAGCAAAGACATTGATGTAGTACATACGGTACATCCAATGAATCAAATAGCAAAAACATTGATGTAGTACAAACGGTACATCCAATGAATCCAAAAGCAAAGACATTGATGTAGTACAAGCGGTACATCCAATGAATCCAAAAGCAAAGACATTGATGTAGTACAAACGGTACATCCAATGAATCGAATAGCAAAGACATTGATGTAGTACAAACGGTACATCCAATGAATCGAAAAGCAAAGACATTGATGTAGTACAAACGGTACATCCAATGAATCAAATGAGACGGAACATCGATGTAGTATAACAACAGTACATCCGATGAACCGAACACCATAAAAGAACATCGGACACTAGTCCATAAAAGGAATGAGATAAAACTCAATAAAACAAAGTACATCGAAACGTTCGATGAACTTGATAAAGAGATAATTCCCTTCGGACATCATCAAAGAATCAACCACTTGTTACCTACGACAAAGTGCATTGGCAACACGATTTCCCTTCCGGGAATAAAAAGAATATCAAGATCACAAGATGCCAGGAACCCGAGTCAACATGAAGTTCCTTATGATAAATAGATATTCCAAAGATTTATGATCGAAGTAGAGAACAAATTTCTCATCCAAATATGATGATGCCAAATTCCAAAAGTAAAACAATAGTTGCGAGCACTAGATCATGAATGATATATCTAGTCTCGATAAACTATAATGATTTAGAAGCACAAGTGATAGCACATTCTCCTTTGCAAGAGAATGACATCCAAACCAATACGACTAGTATCGGTAGAAATAGCAAAGTCTTGGTTCCCCTTCAGGAATCACAAGAATAAGAGTATCGAAAAGAAAGAATTTCTTTTAAATAATCTTCTTTCCTGAAAAGTTAAAACTTTCAAATTACATTTATCATTATGTAATAATTTTTCTAGAAAAATTTACTATTCTCAAGTTAATATACTGTGTCTGATTGTCTCATCAAAGCGTTTAGGAAATTCCTATCGATAACGTTGATCAAGCGCATCGACCAAAATTCTTAAAACACTCAACGGGCAATACAATCACAAAATCATCTTCTATAGGATAAGAATATCTTTTTAAAAAGTTTTAAGAATATTCTTTGCTCGCTTAAGAGCAAAATCAAATCGTACTTATAAATAAATCTTACGAAAAAGATTTACAAAATTTTAAATTTCTATTTTCATCCAAAATCAATAAATACAAGAATGGTCTCATCGAAATATTCATAGAATATTCGATTTATAAAATGGATGAAATAAGCTGGACAAACTGAATGACAAAATAAGTCATTCATAAGAATCATAACAGGTGCGGAATGCGGTAAGTGGAATGCTAACTTCCGCAACTCGTAGCAAATGAAAACCGGTGGTAAGGTCAAACTGAAAAGACCTTAGCACCACACAAAAGATTACTTAGGTGATAATCCTAAGACAAGCTCAAAAATACTGGAAAATTTCTCAAACTACATGAATGAGAGAAATAACACTTTCCTTATAAGTGGGCTTAAGGAATAAAATGATGCCATCAAGTTGGAATCAAAATCATAAAGGAAAAATAGAAATCTTCTTAACAGATTGAAAAGGTCAAAGATGAATAGTCCACACGGGACAAAGGATATGGCCTCATAATAATTAAGCCAATCCTTACGAAAGTAAATTCCGAAGCCTAAGTAAAAATATCGGCTCGGAAAGAAAAATCTCATAAAATAATTTCGACATCAATAAAAAGCAAATTGAGTTTTGCGGATCCACCAACCGGATTCGCAACTCTTAAAGAAGTCATCAAGCCCAAAATATTCGAAGAAAAAGAATCAACAAGTTCTTTTGATATAAAATAATGAGATGGAACCCATATCAAAAAGAACATGAACAAGATAATCAAAAAGCAAATGTCATCAAGGATTGAATGAGAAATACCTTGACCACGAGAAGTGTTGCTAGGGACTTGCAGCTTTCCTTCCTTCTTGCTAGGAAGCCTAGGACACAAAGATAAAAGATGACCCGAACCTTTGCAATAGCAACAAAAGAGGGGTCTCGGACACTCCCTTGCATAATGGTCCGTGGAACCACAATTGTAGCATTGACCACGACTAGAGGTATGAGTCTTTGCAACCAGAATTTGTTGCTTCCCTTTCTTATTAGAACTGGGGCCTTTGGATTTAATAGGCCTCTTCAAATTATTGTCGAAGTTCTGTTGGGCACGCACAACTTCAACATCACCTTCTCTATCGGCCTCTTCAAGACGAAGAGCGATATCAATAAGCTGATCAAATGAAACCTCAAGTTCAGGAGTAATGGCTTCTTAAGATTCTTATTCAAGCCATAGACAAATCTCTGATTTTTCTTCGGAGCAATGGCTTCTTAAGATTCGGTTTATCCAGCTTGGTATCAGAGCCAAACTTCGGAACAATATGGAATATTATAACAAGGATCATCGTCCTAAGTCAATCTTAGGAGTCGTGCTTTAGGATTTAATTCGAGTCTTCGTACCGATTCATCCTATTTTCTTTATGATTCCTTGTTTTATCTATCAAGAATTGCTTGATATTTATTTTGAGAGTAACTTTTTCCTCTTCTTTCTTTCTTTCTTTCTTAAAGAAGAGAAATGGTTCTACCTTTGAAACTTGAAGTTTCTTTCAATCAACTTATGGATGTTACTCTTCTTCATGGAGAGGTTGGTAAAGGAAGTGTTTGTGATATTGGGACTTCCAAGAAGAGGCATATTAAGTTCAAGAGCCTTAATCCCAATAAGAGAGTGAAGCAAACTACTTTTGTAGCAAAGACTCCAATCCCTAATCGTGGAGGATGCTACAATTGTAATTCTATGGAACACTATGCGAATATGTGTCCCAAACCCCATTCTTGTCACTATTGCAAGAAACCGGGTCATCTTTTATCTGCGTGTCCCAAACTTTTGAACAAGGACATGAGAAAGCTAAATATTGTGCAAGCCTCTAGCAACTCTTCTCTTGGTCAAGGTATTTTTCACTCAATCCTTGATGGCATTGTTTTATTTCGTGATCTTCTTATTTGAGTTCTTTTTGATATGGCTCACTATTTTATATCAAAAGAACTTGTCGATTCTTTTTCTTTGAATACTTTGGGCTTGTTGACTTCTTTGAGGATTGCGAATCCGGATGGTAGATCCGCAACACTCAATTTGTCTTTATTGATGTCGAAATTATTTTATGTGATTTTTCTTTCCGAGCCGATATTTTTACTTAGGCTTCGGAATTGATTTTTGTAAGGATTGGCTTAATCGTTGTGAAGCTCATATCCTATTTTCCATGTGGACTATTCATCTTTGACATTTTCAATCTGTTAAGCAGATTTCTATTTTTCCTTTGTGATTTTGATTCCAACTTGATGGCATCATTTTATTCCTTAAGCCCACTTATAAGGAAAGTGTTATTTCTCTCATTCATGTAGTTTGAGAAATTTTTCGGTATTTTTGAGTTTGTCTTAGGATTATCACCTAAGAAATCTTTTGTGTGGCACTAAGGTCTTTTCAGTTTGACCTTGCCACCGATTTTCATTTGGCTACGAGTCGCATGAGTTAGCATTCCACTTACGCACTCCGCACTCGTTATGATTCTAATGAATGACTTATTTTGTCATTCAATTTGTCCAGCTTATTTCATCCATTTTATATATCAAATATTCTATGAATATTTCGATGAGGCCATTCTTTTATTTATTGATTTTTGGATGAAAATGGAAATTTAAAATTTTGCAAAATCTTTTTCATAAGATTTATTTAGAAGTATAACTCGATTTTTGTTCTTAAAACGAACAAAGAATATTCTTAGAAGTTTTTGAGAAACTTACTTATCCTATAGAATACGATTTTGTGATTGTATTGCCCATTTAGTGTTTTAATAATTTTGGTCGATGCGCTTGATCAACGTTATCGATAGGATTTCCTAAACGCTTTGATGAGACAATCAGACACGATATATTGACTTGTAAAAATGTAAAATTTTTGTAGAAAGATTATTACATAAAAATAAAATTATAATTTTGAAAGTCTTAACTTTTCAGGAAAGAAGATTATTTAAAAGAAATTCTTTCTTTTTGATACTCTTATTCTTGTGATTCCTGAAGGGGAACCAAGACTTTGCTATTTCTACCGATACTAGTCGTATTGGTTTGGATGCCGTTCTCTTGCAAAGGAAAACGTGCTATCACTTGTGCTTCTAAATCATTATAGCCTATCGAGACTAGATATACCACTCATGATCTAGTGCTCGCGGTTATTGTTTTCGATTTTAGAGTTTTGACATCATCATCTTTGGGGGAGAAATTTGTTCTCCACCTCGATCATAAAATCTTTGGAATAATTATTTTCTCATATGGAACTCAATGTTGACTCGACTTCCTAGCATCTTATGATCTTGATATTCTTTTATTCCCGGGAAGGGAAATCGTGTTGCCAATGCGTTTTGTCGTAAGAAACAAGTGGTTGATTCTTTGATGTTGTCTGAATGGAATTATCTTTCTATCAAGTTCATCGGACGTTTTGGTATACTTCGTTTTATTGAGCTTTATCTCATTCCTTTTATGGACTAGTGTCCGGTGTTCTTTTATGGTGTTCGGTTCATTGGATGTACTGTTATTATACTACATCGATGTTCCGTCTCATTTGATTCATTGGATGTACCGTTTGTACTACATCAATGTCTTTGCTATTTGATTCATTGGATGTACCGTTTGTACTACATCAATGTCTTTGCTTTTGATTCATTGGATGTACCGTTTGTGCTACATCAATGTCTTTGCTTTTGATTCATTGGATGTACCATTTGTACTACATCAATGTCTTTGCTACTCGATTCATTAGATGTACCGTTTGTACTACATAAAAGTCTTTGCTATTCGATTCATTGGATGTACCGTTTGTACTACATCAATGTCTTTGCTATTCGATTCATTGGATGTACCGTTTGTACTACATCAATGTCTTTGCTTTTGGATTCATTGGATGTACCGTTTGTACTACATCAATGTCTTTGCTTTTGGATTCATTGGATGTACCATTTGTACTACATCAATGTCTTTGCTTTTGGATTCATTGGATGTACCGTTTGTACTACATCAATGTCTTTGCTTTTGGATTCATTGGATGTACCGTTTGTACTACATCAATGTCTTTGCTATTCGATTCATTAGATGTACCGTTTGTACTACATCAATGTCTTTGCTTTTGATTCATTGGATGTACCGTTTGCACTACATCAATGATATGCTTTTGATACATTGGATGTACCGTTTGCACTACATCTCTTTGCTTTTGATCTATTGGATGTACCGTTTGTACTACATCAATGTCTTTGCTTTTGGATTCATTGGATGTACCGTTTGTACTACATCAATGTCTTTGCTATTCGATTCATTGGATGTACCGTTTGTACTACATCAATGTCTTTGCTTTTGATTCATTGGATGTACCGTTTGCACTACATCAATGATATGCTTTTGATACATTGGATGTACCGTTTGCACTACATCAATGTCTTTGCTTTTGATTTATTAGATGTACCGTTTGTACTACATCAATGTTTTTGCTTTTGGATTCCTTGGATGTACCGTTTGTACTACATCAATGTCTTTGCTATTTGATTCATTGGATGTACCGTTTGTACTACATCCATGTCTTTGCTATTTGATTCATTGGATGTACCGTTTGTACTACGTCAATGTCTTTGCTATTTGATTCATTGGATGTACCATTTGTACTACATCAATGTCTTTGCTTTGGTTCACTGGGCTTACCGTTTTTGTACTACGCTGATGTCCCAAATTATTTGAGATTCTAGTTCCTCGGGCTTACCGTTTTTGTACTACGCCGTTGCACCGGCTCTATTTTCTGCTATTCTTGACGTTCCCCACGTCTTTCATTTACGGAAATGCCTTAGGGATTCCGGTTTTCATTCTTGAGCCCGGTGATATTGTGGAAATTGAAGTTTCACCAGATTTGATTTTTTGAGCAACATCCTATTCGAATTATTGCTTCGGAGCTCAAACGACTTCGAAATAAAGATGTTCTTCTTATGAGAGTTCAATGGTTCTCCGATCCTAAGGATTTCTTTAGAGAATCCAGGGAAATTCATTGAGCAATCCGTTCTTGCTAACTCTTTCGTGCTCTTTATGGTGAACTTCTTATTTCAATTTTCTTTTGTGTTGATATGCTTCTATGGTTGTTACTTCTTATTTTCTTCTTAAGTATTGCGAGGATGCAATTTCTTTAAGGAGGGGAGTCTGTAACAACCCACATATTTATCGATTTTATATTTAAATATTTTATTTAAATATTCTATCGTTCGTCGGATTTTGGTCCGACAAGCTACTTTTTGCAAACAGTCGAATTGGGACTCGAGACCACCCCCATTGAGTTCAAAATGACGTTTGCGACCTTTTTGAGTATAAACTTCGATATGTTTGGAGATAGTAGAATTTTGACCTTTTTCACTTAGGGCCTTTGGTTTGGGCTGAACCCATTAGCCACTTACTAACTCAGTCCCAACCCTCTCCAAATCTTCATTACTTCATTTCTAATTCCTAACTCTTCAAGCTTTAGCAACAATGGTGGAAGAGAGTGGAAATTAAAACTCCAAGCCCTAGCTTCCTTTGCAAATCCATCTCCTAGCTCCAAAGTTCATGAGAACCCATTGGTAAGCTTCCTCTTCTTCTTCTCCAACTCATTCTCTCTTTGATTTCAGAAATTTCCTAAACCTAATTTAGGGAATGTTTCTCTTTTAAGCTTAAATTCAAGCTTGTTGAGTTGGAATTAAAGAGTGCTTGTTCTTGCCATTGCTACATAGCATCTTCTTCATTCGTTTGGGTTCAAAGGTGAGATTTTTAATCTCACATCTATGCTTATAATTCTCTTCTATTGTTAGGTATGAATTCCCAACACTTATTCATGTGCATTTGATTTTGATTTGGATTGCTTTTGTGAATATTCCAATTTTTAGTGTTTTGAGTTCAATTCGTTAAAAATCCTAACTTTGATGTTTGAACATGTTTTTGGTGATGCATCGAGGAGCATATAGGGCCGGGTAGTCGATTGGCATAAACCCTTAGCGCCGTTGCTCGTGCGATTGCAATTTGATCGAGAGTTGCACCTCTTTTGAAATAGGCTAGGAAGTGCAAGCATACAGGTTCGGCCGACCGAGCCCCATAGGCCGGTCGACCGACCTGTAGTCCAGGCACTTCCTGCCTCTGTTTGGAAGTGCTGGTTACAGGCTTCGGCGGACCGAGCCCCCTGGGCCGTTCGACCGACCTGGTGCCCCGAGCACTTCCAACCTCTGGTTCGGTCGACCGACTCAGGGAGTCCGGTCAACCGACCTGCTACTATTTGCCAGATTAGCCTATATTGCTAATTCGTTTGAATATCCAACTTTAATCGATTCGTGTTGTCTCCCTTTTGTTGTTGTCATTTATTATCGACTTTGGTGACCTTTTCTTTGGGAATTTTAGATATATCCACTTTGATGGATTTTATATCGATTTCTTTGGATTTTATTCACGTCTTCGAATGTGAATTTTTATGCCCGATTGTTTCTACAATCACTTCTATGATTTGTCACTTTAAAATATAAAGGTTTTCTATACTAGTAGTAAATATCAAAACTCTTTCTTATCAGATGATTTCAACACTATTTTATTACAAAGCTCGTTTTCTCAAACCGGTTTCCAATCTATTAGTATATACAAACCTTTACCTCACTCGTATGAGAAATCTAATTAAACGACTTAGTAAAACAAGTGGTATGAAACGCTTGCGTTTACTTTGTCGGTTAATTCTTGGACTTGTTTGATTGAATCTCTTGTGACAATTTTCTAGTGGAGATCTACAATTTGTTCGTAAATATTTAAGTTAAGCCAGTGGTTATGGGACATGAAGCTAAGCTCATATATTTACTAGCTTACTGTAATTGACACTTCTCTTTGATCATGACGATCATCTTTGTGGTTTGGACTAGCAATGTGCGATGTCTCTTTGTTTATGTGGAGGACCGTTCCTCATTTTATTGAGCTTCGTCTCATTTCTCACATGGGTCGTACCTTTCTAGGTGCGTCAATGTTTTATTATGCATGAGGTGTACCTTTCTAGGTGCATCGATGTTTGTTTATACATGGGTCGTACCTTTCTAGGTGCGCCAATGTTTATTTATGCATGGGGTGTACCTTTCTAGGTGCATCGATGTTTGTTTACTTCGTGGAGCAATCGGCTCAATAAGTCGGGGCATGGGGCGTATCTTTCTAGGTGCGTCGATGTTCGTCTATGCATGGGGCGTGTCTTTCTAGGTGCGTCGATGTTCGACTTAGCATGGGGTGTATCTTTCTAGGTGCATCGGTGTTAGACTGTACATGGGGTGTATCTTTCTAGGTGAATCGATGTTTATTTATGCATGGGATGTATCTTTCTAGGTGCATCGATGTTTATTTATGCATGGGGCGTATCTTTCTAGGTGCGTCGATGCTAGAGCATGAGGCATATCTTTCTAGGTGTGTCGATGTTCGACTATACATGGGGCGTGCCTTTCTAGGTGCGTCGATGTCCAGTTTGTGGGATTGGCCATCCTTTTTATTGTGATTTCTGGACTTCGTGTGTTGATTTTTGGAATTTATGTTTCACCAACTTTTACGATGGGCATCGATATATTTGTCATTTATTGTGGTTTGGTGAATGAAATTAGGAGTATGACATTCCTTTTTATCTTGAGTAGATTATTGTGATATTGATTAATCTCTTGTTGATTTTCAATTACTCATTTATCACAGCTTGGCATTGTGATTATTATATGTTTATGTCATATCTCTTATTATATATCACTTCATCTGATATTTATAGCTAGACTGATCCGTTTATTATTTTCTTATGAAATAATACTCGGGTCAGACCGAGATGTTACAGGTGCTTCTGCTTGACTTCTCCCCTGGGATTCATTACTCTGACTTTTGGGGTAACTACTTAGATTAGTAGTTTATTTTGTTGTATACACTTGAGATATAGACTCATAGTTGTATTCTTTTGTATAGCACGTGTTGCTATTCTTTTGTATTATCGTGGATCTTTTGACCACTACTCTGATATACACTTTTATGTGTAATATTCATATCTATTTCCGCCATTGTGATATGAATTATCTGTGACTGATTTGTGTTATGTTTATTTCTATATTTGTTTCTGAAGACCTTTATAGCCACTGTGTAGTAGCTTTGAGTTTGTGTCGGTATGTCGGATTTCCTCTTGAGATGAAAAGTTATATTTTTATCTGGCATATCGGTGCTCGCACAAAGTAATTATACAGATGGTCGCTCCTCAACAGCCTTATTCTCCATGCTAGTCGACAACATTACTCCGTAGTGTTCTTGGCTAGCGTGGGTATAGAGGTGGGGCGTCACAATTGGCATATGTAGTTGTTGTAGTGATATATGATGTATATTGATATTATTTCATATAGGCATGTTTCTCATGTTGTTGTTGAGTGTTTAGTAGGTGCGGATTGCGCTTGCTTTGCATTTGGAGCTCGCTTTCGCGCTATATTAGCCGTATATAATCGCTAATAATAAATAAGGTACATATCTCGGATTAAATATCGTACTTTTACATTTTTTTTCCCTGCGGGATGCCTCATCACTTGATGAGATGTATATTTGTGATATATATACTGTCATGTTTTTTTCAGATCGAGCCGCGCAAAGGAGACACCGACGAATTTTTCCGAAAATTTAAGGCGTTAGAATTTTTTTGAGAAAATTGGGAAATTTTTGAAAAATAAGTTTGCATTTGGAAACTTAGCAAAGATTTTATAAGAAGTTTAACTATGAATTTTGGAAAAGTTAAACACTTAAGAGATTTGTAAAATCTAATTTGAACGATTTGTTTTGGAAAGTTAATGGATTCTGTAACTTTTCTTACTTGGTAATTTCGAGGACGAAATTCTTTTAAGGGGAGAAGTTTGTAACGACCCAGGATTTCTATTAATTAAAATTCGTATATTAAATTGATTTTAAATATTAATAAGTGAAATTTATAAGTCGAATAAATTTTATTTCGAATAAATGGATTTAGTTGGATAATTAAATCGATAATTTAATATGTGAAAATACAGAAATAATTGTAAATTGGGTTAAATATGATTGAAAATGATTTGTAACATTTTATTTAATCATATTGGAGTTAGAACAATGTTTGTGAACTTTTAAAATTGAATTTAAAGTTAATTTGTGAAAATTGAATATTTTAATACTTAAATTGACAAGTAAAAATAGTCATTTTTCAAACAGTCTCAAATTTCAACGAAACCAGTTTCATCGGATCAGTAATGTCATATTATTGTAAGGTTTCAGATTTCGTGTCAATCGGATTTACCGTTTGTCCGGGGCAAGCTAAAACACACAGAAAACTGATTAACCGATTTAATTTTAAATCGATCGTTTATTGCCATATCTCGCACATACGGTCGAATTAGCTTCCGAAACTTGTACCATTGTGTCCGGAACATGGGATAAACCCTAGAAACGCTGGTCACCGCACGTAAATCGGAGTTTGAAAAATCTGAAATGAATAGTGTTTTTCGATAATTTTCTATAAAAAGAAGCCTTGCTATCTCAAACTTGCAAAACCCTAGGTAAAGAGTGCAGCTGCCACTTTCATATTCTATGGCCGAAAATCAATCTTCTTTCCTCCTCAAAATCTCCAAATCCACTTATCAATTCGAGAAGTTGTCAACTAGAAAAACGTAGAGGGCAGTGAGTTCTATACAATCAACGGTCAACATCGTAAAATTCGAAGCGGATCAATGGCAATCTGGCCTTGAAGCGCTGCCGTTTGCACGCGTTTTTAGGGGGTATGAGGGGGCCGAGTTCGACACCCTTGCAGGCGTGGGTAGCTCGCATGTTGGTCTTCAGCGTGGTGGTGGAATGATGAAGTTTCGAGCGATGTAGGTGGCGCGATATCAAACCCTAACTGGTGATGTTGGGTTCGGTTTCAACGTTTATGACCTAGAGAAGATGATACGTGGTATGGCCACGATCTCCTATTTGAAAACAACGGCCGTGATTGCAGGTTGAAGTATATTAAATAAAAAGTTGATATTTTTATAATATTGAAATCGTATAAACTTTGTAAAATCATATCTTTTTGATACGAGGTCGAAAAATTACGAAACCAGTTGCGTTGGCTTTGTTTTGTCGAGCTCTGCGCGATGTAGCTGGATTGGAATCATTTGGAGCTAGTGAAAATTTCGAGTAAAATTAAATGCACGTTTAATTTTATTCGAAATAAAACGCGGAAACTGAATTGAAATCAAGGTGAGAACTTCTCACTCAATCGAATTGTTGCGATTTAAATTTTAAATAGTTATATTGAAAATTTCTTGATTGTATGTTTGAATGATGATTGTTATCTATTGATTGTTAAATAGACATTATGCGCCGTTAGTAAGCGGAGGTTATTTATTAAAAACATATACCGCGAAGATTTCACCGTATAGTGAAATTGGTATTATATATGTACTTGGAGTTGATTTCCCGTGGTATATAGCAGATGAGACCCTATTGCGCCGCCTATTAAGCGGATAATATTTTTATAAATCCCACATACCGCGATAATTCCGTACTGGAACGGAATTGGTATTGTGCTAACATTTTTGGATACAGGGAAACAGGTTGGAGGGATCCAACTGGATTCCTCAAATGATGGAATTGGTTTCAATGTTGTGTGTTGATCTATTTATTGATTTATTTATAATCTGCGTGATTATCTTTGTGATTGAAATCGTTAAAGGCTAAATTTTAGCCGAATATATTTTTGGTATCGTTAGATGCTGAAAATAAATAAAATTTGACTTTTGAAAATTTAAATTGAGAATTCATAGTAAAATTTAATTTTGGAATTGATTCATTTTAAATAAATAAACTTTGAAATTTTATGTTATACAAATTATGATTTCTGTGCAATAACACCAAAATGTGATTTTTGAAATAAGTAGTTGAATTAATTTTATAAAATTGTCTAAATCGGGATTTATGAATTATTATAAATAATTTATAAAATTGATATTTATAAATTAAAACGCTGGAATTATAAAATGAGTTTTTATAAGTATTAAATGAAATATGAATGGATTTCATAAGTGGATGAAAATTATAGATTTATAAGTTGTGAAGTTATAAAATGAATAGATTTTATAAAATAAAAGATTTATAAGTAATTAACTTAAAAATTGGATTTTTGCGTGTAAATGGAATATGGATAGAATTTGTTAATAAAGTAATTTTATAAGTGAAGTTGTTATAAAATATGAATGGAATTTATAAACGTTGCTTTATAAATCCGAAATCGACTTATTTTAATAAGTTTAATTATTATAACTTATTAAAGGAAATATATCCACGATTTTGAACAGTGGATAATCCTTTAGATAAAATATGTAGAAATTGAATTTGGTAAACGAAGTATATTCACGATTTTGGACGGTGAATAAAATATTAAAGAAATATTTTGGGAAAGTGATATTTTAAATAGAATTAAAACGATTTAAAAATGTTTTAAAATGTATTAAGTATCGAAACCATAGATTTCAACATTCGTTTTAAAATGTATCCCTATACTAGTGAGTTTGGGTTGTCGTAACGATGTTTTACGCAACATTCGTTTTGACCCAAATAAATGTGTTTGAAAGGATGTTTTCTTTAATGAACAAATATATACTTAATTTTGATTTAAGTATATTGAATATTTTCAAAATGTTGAAAATAAATAGATTTGTGAATTACTTTTTATTAAATAAGTATGGAAATGTTTTTCCAATATAAAGTGAATGTTTTGAGATTTTATCTTTTAAAGATAAATTGAAAATGAGTACTATAAATCGATTTAAAAATCGTATATTCATAGATATTTTGGAAATGTAAATTCACTATGGAATTTATAAAAGAAAGGGAAATTTGTTTAAAAATAAACATTGATTTATTTTTTTGAAGTGTGGAAATAAATTTACGAATTTGGAACATAAATTTAATAAATCGGTAAGGATTTATTTGATTGGTTTAAAAGAACCAATTTTAAATGAAAGTCGTAAGGGTGTAAATTGATTTGAAATTGGTTTTCAAATGGTTGAAGTATCGAAATTATATATCTTGTAAAGATATTCTTGAAAATAAATAATTTGGGAAATTATTTGAAATCGGGTGATGTTGTGAATATTGATTGATAGTTAAATAACCGACTATCAATATTGACCTTTAAATAGGTATTTATTGTGATTTGCTTGCATTTGAATGCCACACTTATTTTAAAATAAGCGCTCATTATTCGGGTTAGCCGGGAAAGGACTTTGGAGTCGTATAACCCATTCTGAATAATGATATGTTGTAATGGATAACATTCGAAGACCGGTGTTGAAGACCGGGTATTTGTGAAAACAATAGGATGACCTATCGATTGTCTCTGCACTGTTAGCTATGGTATGGATATTTTCCTTTGTGATGGGAAGTTTTATCGGGATTGTGAATACCCGGATTGCAAGGGCTTCTTTTGAAGTGCCTTCGGTTCTGTTCGAACCCGGAACAGACTTGTATGGTTACCAGTCTGACATTACATTTTGAGATATAAAGCAGATTTCTTTCAAATACATTTTTGTTGGTGGTGGAGAATTTATTCTCTTAGCTTAACACCCTTCTCTGAGACGTACGCGCTCAGAGGTTATGTAGTTGAAGGTTATCAGCGATATATTCCCAATTTGGTAATGTGGCATGCTGAGTGTTTCTGTGTGATGATTACTTATTGATCATTTGTTGATCAAAGCGTGGCTTTGTGCCAAGCTTTGTGGACGAGACTTCGTCAGACCTCACTCCCCGGAAATGGTCAAAACATGAATATGCGGCAAGGTTATGAGGGTCGCGCCCTTTAGGGTATGTCATTTCCTTCTGGAAAGGGTGGTATCATGGTATGGAGCCCAGATACTTACTCATGTTAATACACTATATCTATTACTGTGTGGTGTTGTTGGAATCGAGCGCTCGGATAAAGGTCCAAAGGGACCGGGGGATGGCATATTCGTGTAGTAGTTACCTAGTGACAAAGGTAACCCGGCCTTGTGTTGGTAGAGAGCTGGTTAAGTTCTCGGGACGTCCCGCCAGAGGCGATCCCATGTGGCTGTCGGAAGTTCCTTAGCCTTACCATTTGTTGGAAATCCAAATAAAACAATACGCACCTTGTAAGGTTTTAGTTATAGAACCTGCCATTCACTTATGGTGGCGCCCCACTGTTTGGATGGTAGCTATAGTAGGAATACGATAATGGTCGTACGTTGGCTAAGATTTATATCTTTACTTTCAAAATGATTTTTCCTACACCATGCACTAGTAATATTATCGAATGTTTCTTTTTAATGCGTATCAAGCATCTTTGACTATCAAAAGAAGAAATCTCCTCCAATTCTGCGTTTGCATTGTGTGTGTGGTGGGAAGTCTTATGGTAGTCTCATTTTCCAAAAGCATTGCGAATTGACTTTAAAATTATCCTTGTTGTTATTGTTTGAAAAGATAATAACTGTTTTAAGTTTTCACACCAGTCCCATGACTGACCTGAAGTTTATTGTTCTCTTCCTAAACTCTGGGTGCCCATAACTTTCCATACGGGCAGTCTAGAGTCAGGTTATCAGGTCATTCTGGATTCAGAAGTGCTTTGGAGCCCAAGTGGCGAGCTGGATGGCGAGACGTATTACTTGTATATGATATTATCTTTCCGCTGTAAATTCACTTGTAAGGACATGTTGTATAATTTTCATTGCCCAGTTGTGTTGTATATTGTTGTTGTATACTCTGATGTAATCAAATGTATTAACTGAGATAGTTCTTTGTTTTAAAGATTATTCATTTATCTACTATATGTTGTTCCGCTGCGACTGAGAGATTCTGATATTGTTTATGTTCTGTTTCCTTATTTCTTCTATCCTTTTCTTCTACCTCTTCTTCTTTAACCCTAACAATTCAGTTTTCCGACATTCGATTATGCGGCATTTGATACAGTGAACGTAAGAATGCTGACCTTCGGATCCCGATAAAATCGTAATGTTACACAAACGCAGCATCAAAGCTTCCTCTTCGGTCGATGAAAATCCATCTCCACCGTATGGATGCTTAGATCTCGAGGCCCTCTTCGATCTTCGTTTAGAAATCGAGGCTTAATTGTGTAAGGGTTTTCAGATATTTGAGGAAGAAATTCATGAATTTTCGGCCATTGAAATGTTTGGTGTCGGCTGTTAAAAGAAGACTAGGGTTTCGGTCGTATACTCTTATATATAAACGTTTTATAAAAATAATATTTTATTAATATTCTCAAATTTAACAAGCTTTTACTAACGAACTTCAAACCACACATGCCGCCTGGCGTTTATAAGGTTTTACCAGCATTCCGAACACAATGGAACGTGTTTCGAAGGCTAATTCGACCATATGTGCGAGTTACGGAAATAAACGATCAATTTTTAAATTAAATCGATTAAAATAGTTCTATGCGTTTTGAGCTGCCAGGGTCAAGTGACAACTCCGATTGTTACGAAAATTGAAATCCGATAATAAGTAATTATTACGGATCCAATGGTTCTGGTTTCGTCGAATTCTGAGGCTGGTCCCCGGAAGGCTATTTTAACTCGTCGATTAATTCGGGCGAAATTCAAAACCGTCGAAATCATCCAAAATTTCACTTTTTAAAATTTAACTAACTTATAAATCGTATAGAATTTACATTCATATTAGAAATCATTATGATTCATTTCGAATCAAAATCTGATTATTTACATTATTTAAATATTAAATTCCATTATTAAAATAATATAAAATTCCAAATTTTAACCTATCGACTTTGGATTCCATCCAAAGGTCCAGTATTAAAATTTAAATCAAACAAGACCAAAAAGAAATCTTAGAAACCATTTACATCCATATTCACTAATTATCCCATTTCCAAATATTTAATTATTATTATTCAAATCCACTTGAATTGCCATACTCGATATTTTAACTAATTATATTGATTTAACCAAAATCTTCTTACTTCAAAATCAATTCAAAATCCACATTTAACATTTAAAATGAACTAAATGTTCAAAATTTAACGACCAAAATTCCGGGTCGTTACAAGACATGTATTTATCCAAACAAAATTAGTTAATTATCCAGTTAACAGATGTCCAAAATCCGAGTTATTACATTTCTCCCCCCTTTGAATCTTTTCGTCCTTGAGAAGGAATGAAACCAGAATTTATTCAATACTTAAAATCAGATAAATCACCTTTTTGATCATTTTTAAAACACTTTTAATATCTATATAATATTATAAAATAGTTTTTATAAAAATACTTTTTATAACTCGATATTTCAACAAGTCCATCCTCATTCTCACAAAAATTCGGTCATACGTTGATCAGGCGTAGGACTGAAAATCTATAAGTATTTGGTACGCCCGTTTTCAACACTTAGTGAAAATACTTGGAAAATATTTTATTGAAAATAAAGAAAACAGCTTTGCAAATAGAGAAATATCTTTGGTGAGAATGCTCTGTAAATCATCACCTGCATCCATGGCCGCAGTTAACCCGATGGTTACGTTGCCATCCCAGCAAAATCCATAGATAACTGTAGGCACTCCACGCCCCTCGATTACGCCGTGGAACCCGCTATAGATCGCAGCTACATTTGGGGTTACGTTGCCATCACGGCAAAAACCCATCTAACTGTAGGCATCAGCACCCTCGAATTCACTGCCAAAAAATGAAACTTCTCCACTCGACCATAGATTGCAGTCTACCGATGTTACATTTCCATCCCGGCAAAATCAAGCATAGACCGTTGACACTCACCTCCACACGATTTCCGCTATGGTCCATAGTAGATCGGAGCGACATCGAGTTACATTTTCGTCACAGCATAACCCAAATGCCTTTGTAGGCATAAGCACCTTCGACTTTCGCTACCCAATAATCCTCAGGAACTTCAGTTCGTCCAGACTTCCTCATAGGATCCACTTTAGAGCCTTCGTCTCTTTGAAGCTCAGGGCAGTACCAACCTATGGTACTCCTGAGAAGTTCATTTCAAGGGAACGCCTTTTTCTCCAGAGCCATTTTCAAAACACTTTATACTATACACATATAGTATCTTCCAAATCATACACTAATATGAATCTCATATAAATCTCCTTTCTCAAAATCGATTATCCCAAAATAGATGAGTCTCAAACTAGGCTTTCCAAATTTCCAAAATTGATTTTTCCCAAAATTCAAAAGCCTTTCCAAATCCATAGGTTCCAAAAACCTTTCCCCAAAATCGTTCTCATAAGATCCTTCACATATATATATATATATATATATATATATATATATATATATATATATATATATATATACATATACATACATACATATATATATATATATATATAACTTTGAAAATCTTTGGATCACCTCATACTTGTATAAATCCCTTTTTATACTTCAAATACTTTTCAAAAACCCTTTTATTCCGGCAATAGATTTAACAAGGGGAGATTTACCTTATATAACAAAGATATATAACTTTGTTTATTCCAAATCAAATATTCAAATTTGATTACTCTTTTATAAAGTGATTATTGCTTTTCTATAAAATGAGTCTAATCATAGAAATATCCAATTCCCATTTTATTTCATCATGTATTTCAAAAAATATACTTTCGTTTCAAAAATCACTTACAGTTCTTATCCATAAATTTTCAATATCAATTTCATTCAAACCCGTATGATGTACACTTATCATCCGTATGTATATCAATTTGATCGCTCACTCAATCGCACAATTTTTCTTTCGAACTAGTATCGTCCACCCGACTTCCTACTATGGCTCAGATCTGGTTTCTTGATCAGAAACCGTCATTCTCCTTGCATAGCCATAACTATGATAGAGAATATACAGAACCAATCAACAATCCATATCCAGGTTCGCCGTCGAAGATCGAGTGAAAAATCCCAACTCGGATTGATATAACTATCTTGAAATTCTGTGCTTGAATCTGGATCAAATCACTATGCGAATAGAATGATATACGTATATCCTATGTATTTATCCTCATTGGTTATTAGCTAAAACAATTCCCTTTCTATTCACAATTATTTATGATTCTATTCACTTATTCACAACTGCTTCAATCCTCATTTGGATTATCACTTCAATTCTTATCTCAATTGGTAATAAATCATAAATAGTTTGAACTCTGTCTAGCTTAAAATTAGAAAATAGCTTGAATATTTGAAAATAGATAAGTAGTTGAAAAATAATTATTAGTTTGTAAAATAGCTGTAAAATAGTTAAGTAATGATAAAATAGTTATAAAATAGTTAAATAATTGTAAAATATTTATAAATAGTAATTAGTTATAAAACAGTTGCAAAATAGTTAAATAATTCCAAAAGTAGTTATAAAATAAATGTAAGATAGTTTGGGGTTTAATAAGAAAGGTTGTATATATTGTAAATAGCTTGGAAAAACAATTTATTTTGAAAATAGTCCAGAGCCAAACTGTTCAATTCCCAATCTCAATCCCCATTAATTCAATTTAAATTTCCACTTCTATTTAAATTGACTAAATTCCAATTTAAATAACTTCAATTTCCATTGAACTTAATTTATCCCCAATTCAAATTGAATTAATCCTCAATTTCTTTCCAAATTCAAATTACAATTCCAATTAATTCAAATCAAATCCAATTTGAACTAATTCAATTTAAATCTCAACTTTAAACCATCTCGAATTATAAAAATTCGAGTTAAATTTTAAATGTTGATTTAATCCCTTAAATAAAATTAACTTTTATTTTTAAATCAACAATCTAAATCTTTAAATAATTTAATTCTGAGTCCAAATTTCAAAATTCCATTTTAAATTATCTTTACTTAACTTATTTCAAAGTTCAAATATTAATTCAAATCCTTTTTAAACAATTTAATCTTTGAAATCCAATTTATTACCCAATTTCAACTTTTGAAACCAAACCTTAGAAATTTCAGTTTGAATTAATTTCAAATTCCATTTCACATAAAAGAAAGTGATTCTATAATAGATCGTACTGCCACAAAATATTTCATACATTGATATACTGCACACTAGCAGTTCAAACAACACATCCATTATCACAATAAAAGCCTTACAGAGTCATAAATCTAGATGTGATGCAGCAAGGCATATGGGAATTCAAAAGTTAAACCATATTAGGTCGTACACGAGCTTAAGACGTGCATGTTTGATGAGTCGGTTACGAGCTAAGGAGGAGGCCCTAAGTCGTTTCCGAGATAACAAAGGTCGAGTAAGATGGACTTTGGAGTTGAGTCGTCCCCGACTTAGTTTGAGTCGTCTACGACTCAGTTTGAATCGACCACGACTCAACAAGACACGGGAAGAAAAGACACGAGTCACTGGGAAGGAGTTTGGGGCGGCCATGAGTCGGGACCGACCTAAGAAATCAGGGAAGGAGTTTGGGGCGGCCATGAGTCGGGACCGACCTAAGGAATCAAGTTTAGGAAAGATACGACCTAACTGCAAGGCCATGAGTCGTCCAGTATTAAGTCGGTTGAAGGGATATGCCACAAGTAAGCTTGAGTCGTTGGAAGCTGTTGAGTCGCATGAAGTGATGAGTCGTGAGTCGCAGTTTCTTGAGTCGGATGTGATGAGGCGGGCCTGTTGAGTCGCGCTGAGTGTTTTTGTGCCATAAGTCGTAGGTCGTTGCCGACCTAGTATGAGTCGCGAGTCGTTCATGTGAATTGTTCTTGAGTCGGAGGCGGACCTTACATGAGTCGTTTGCTTTGTGTTCTGTTGCAAGGGGTTGGAGTTGCGTGTGATTGAGTCGGTAACGACTTATGATGAGTCGGCCAAGATGAGTCGTGTATGTTGAGTCGGTGCCGACTTAGGAGTTGGGTGTTGTATGTTGTGTTGAGTTGTAATGACTATAAATAGCGTGTGTGTTGTAAATTTTGAGGTGGTTGATTTTGAATAAAATTTCTCTTTTGTTAGCTTTGTGCTTTCATACCAATTGGTAGTTGAGTGTAATCTCCTATCTCCACTTACGTCGTTCGAGTGCGCTCGAATCCACGTTTGTTGAAGCCGATTCACGGAATCTAGTGCGCTAGATCAACGTGCGAAGAATCGTAGATCTTTGAACACGGTATAGTGCGCTATCAACGTGTTTGAGATAGCTAGAGTTCGGTATCTTTGGATCAACGAACTTGGGCATTTTGGTATCTTCAACTCACCGATTGCTACATTTCATCGATTGAAGTTTTGTTTGATTAATCCGCTGCGTCATTATTGGTATCAGAGCCATACTTAGCCAATCATAGCTAAGTTTGATTCTTGGAGCCAAGTTTTTGAAGTTTTTGAAGTTTTTGAAGTTTGGAGTTGTTCATTGTGTTCATATTGAAATTGCATCAAGTTTGGGGTGTTTGATCCATTTCATTTTGGATCGAGGA
Organism: Allium cepa; assembly: GCA_030765085.1. Lineage (NCBI taxonomy): Eukaryota > Viridiplantae > Streptophyta > Magnoliopsida > Asparagales > Amaryllidaceae > Allium > Allium cepa. Next base: position 240,980,022 of record CM060935.1, on the reverse strand, counting down.
GTTGGATTTTGTTTGGATTTTGAATTGGTGATTTGCGCGCCAAAGTTTTGAAGGTTTTGGAGTGAGCCGAGGCAAGTCTTGACCGAGCCAAGCAAAGTTGTGAAGAGTCAAGGCCGAGACAAGCATTGCCGAGACAGTTGAGCCTAGATTGCCTTATCGTGTGAAATTTTGAAGTATTGTGTTCAATTTGTTGAAGTTTGTGAAAATTTTAACCATGCCACCAAGGAGAGCTAATCGTCATCAAAACGTTGAAGCTTTGTATCGTAGAGAAGAAGCCGAGCTTATGGAACAACGTATTAATGAGAAATTTGATGAAGGCATTGGTAAATTGGAGAGATTGATGAATGATTTGAATCAAAGGAGGAGATCACCAAACTCGAACCATGGAGGAAACCGAGTTTCGCCATTGGTTACGGAAGCGAGGAGGGTATCACCACATTCTTGTAGAGATAGAAGAGAAACATCAATTTCATCACGAAGAGATCATCATGACTATGCACATGAAGAAAGAAGAAGTCATCGAGAATTTGACCATGAAGTATATAGAGATGAAGAGAGACATAGTCAAAGAAGCATGCATGAGAGAAGGGATGATGTTAGTCGAGATCGATGTAGGCGTACCTTTGATTTTGTTGAAGAGGGTGATAGAGCAAGTATTCCTTATAGAGATCGAGACCAAATTCGAAATTCTTACCGTGATGTGGAGGATGATCGTCGTTGGGAGTCGGGTATGAAAATGGAAATTCCAGAATTTAAAGGCGGAATGGTTGCTGAGGAGTTTTTAGATTGGTTGTCTAATGTGGAGGAAATCTTTGATTTCAAGGAGGTGCCGGAGAATAGAAGGGTGAAGTTAGTTGCTACAAGGCTGAGGGGAAGAGCATTGGCATGGTGGCAGCAAACTAAACTTACTCGAGAACGAATGGGGAAGTCAAAGATAGAATCTTGGGAGAAGATGAAAAAGTTGATGAGATCTACTTTCTTACCTTACAACTACCAGTCACTTATGTACCAAAGGTTGCAGAATCTGAGGCAGGGGACGAAGTCTGTTAGTGATTATGCTGATGAATTTTACCAACTCATTGCTAGAAACGATATTATGGAGACAGAAGAACAGCTGACAGCTAGATTCGTTGGGGGTTTGAGAATGCAGATCCAGGATATGGTTAATATGTTTGATCCTAGATCCGTTGTAGAGGCACATCAGAAAGCGTTAGCTTGGGAGAAACAAGGAAGGCGTGGAGGTGGTGTGTTTACTAACTCTAATAATCAAGCAAGGGGTGCTGGTGGAAGTTCTAATGTTCCTAAACCAGTTACAAAACCAGTGGTGAAGGAGGTTGAGAAGGCGAAGGCTAGTAGTATTTTCAAATGTTATAATTGTCAGGAGTTGGGTCACAGAAGCAACGAATGTCCGAAGCCGAAGAAGAGAACCATGGTTGCAGAGGTTGAAGCAGATAATGGTGAGGAGGCAGAGTATTCAAATGTACCTTATGTTGAGGAGGAAGAAGAAGTGTCGGGAGATGAAGGATGTAATCTTATGATGAGGAGAAGTTGTTTGACACCAAAGCAAGAGGAGGATTGTAGTTGGCTGAGAAGCAATATTTTTCAATCGACATGTACTATTCTGGGAAAGGTCTGCAAGTTTGTTATTGATGCAGGAAGTTGTGATAATATTATTTCTACAGAAGCAGTAAGAAAGTTGAACTTGAAGACCGAGAAGCATCCTAAGCCATACAAGCTAGCATGGTTAAGGAAAGGAGGTGAAGTGAAAGTGTGTCGAAGAGCTTGTGTGAATTTTTCAATCGGAAAGAAGTACAAAGATGAAATATGGTGTGATGTCGTAGATATGGATGTTTGTCACTTATTGTTGGGCAGACCATGGCAGTTTGATAGAGCAGTTCAGCATGACGGTCGTGCCAACAGTTACAGTTTCATGTTCGAGGGTACTAAAATCACTTTAGTTCCTAAGAGACAGCAGCAGAAGGAGAGCAAGCTAGAAGAGATTGAAGAATTGAAAACTCTGTTGACTTTGAAGGAGTTTGTTAAAGAAGTGGAGGAAGAACCGGAAGTGTTTTTGTTGATTGGGAGAGAGAGTAGCGAAGAAGTTGAGATTCCTGAAGAAGTGAAGCCTGTTTTGAAAGAGTTTGAAGATGTCTTTCCAGAGGAGTTACCGAAGGAGTTACCACCACTTAGAGACATTCAACATCAGATTGATCTTGTTCCCGGAGCAGTGTTACCACACCGACCACATTACAGAATGAGTCCGAAGGAACATGAGGAGTTACGAAGGCAGGTGGAAGAATTACTTGAACAGGGTCGTATTCAGGAAAGTTTGAGTCCGTGTGCTGTACCTGCATTGTTAGTACCAAAGAAGGACGGAACTTGGAGAATGTGCACTGATAGTAGAGCTTTGAATAAGATCACTGTTCGTTACAGATTTCCTATGCCGAGGTTGGATGATTTGTTGGATCAGTTGAGTGGGGCAACTATATTCTCGAAAATTGATTTGAAGAGTGGTTATCATCAAATTCGTATCAGACCTGGAGACGAATGGAAGACAGCTTTCAAAACTAGAGAGGGGTTGTACGAATGGTTGGTTATGCCATTTGGTTTGTCTAATGCACCTAGTACATTCATGCGGGTGATGAATCAAATTTTTAGACCATTCATTGGAAAGTTCGTCGTGGTGTATTTCGATGATATTTTGATTTATAGCAGGAGTACGGAGGAGCATGTTCTACATCTGAGGGAAGTGTTGCTTATTCTTCGTGAAGAACAATTTTATGCTGCTACAAAGAAATGTGTGTTTATGACACCTACTGTTTTATTCCTGGGTTATGTTGTTTCAGGGAAAGGTATTCAAGTTGACCAGAGTAAAGTTGAAGCAGTCAGGAATTGGCCACAGCCAAAGGCAATTACAGAAGTGAGAAGTTTTCATGGGCTAGCGTCATTCTACCGAAGGTTCATACCACACTTCAGTAGCGTGATGGCTCCAGTGACTGATTGCATGAAGGGTAAACAGTTTGTGTGGTCAGAGGAAGCGGGGGTTGCCTTTGAAAGGATCAAGGAATTGTTGACGTCTGCACCAATTCTTGTTCTACCGAATTTTCAGTTATTGTTTGAATTACACACTGATGCTTCGAAGGTTGGTATTGGAGGAGTACTGAGTCAGAATGGGAAGCCAGTTGCTTATTTTAGTGAGAAACTATCAGGGGCAAAGATGAGATACAGTACATATGACGTTGAATTTTATGCTGTTGTTCAGGCTGTTAAGCATTGGAGACATTACTTATTTCAGAAGGAATTTGTTCTGTACACTGATCACGAAGCTTTGAAACATTTACAGGGACAGGATAAAATTTCAGCGAGACATGCATCATGGATTTCTTATTTACAGCAGTTTACTTTTGTCGTTAAGCACAAATCAGGGGTGACAAATCGAGTAGCTGATGCTTTGAGTAGGAGGAGTCATTTACTAACGACAATGAAGGTTGGAGTGACGGGGTTTGAAATGTTGCCAGAGATGATTGAAGAAGATCCTTACTTTGTGAAATATGTTGAAAAAGTGAAGGATGGGAGTACCGATGAATTCATGTTGGTTGATGGTTTTCTGTTTAAAGGAAATCGTTTATGCATACCGGACTGTAGTTTGAGGATGAAGATTGTGAAGGAATTACATGAAGAAGGGCATGTGGGCCGTGATCGTACTTTGCAGTTGATTTCACAATCTTATTTTTGGCCTTCGATGAGAAAAGAGGTCGAAAGGTTCGTGGAGAGATGCCATATTTGCCAGGTTTCAAAAGGAACAGCAACGAATGCAGGGTTGTATATGCCATTACCAGTACCATCTAAGCCATGGGTTGATATTAGCATGGATTTCGTTTTGGGTTTGCCGAGAACTCAAAGGGGAGATGATTCGATATTTGTTGTGGTGGACAGGTTTTCAAAGATGGCACATTTTGTCGCTTGCAAGAAGACAGCAGATGCAGTTCGAGTAGCACAGTTGTTTTTCAAGGAGATTTATCGACTTCATGGTTTACCAGAATCTATTGTTTCTGATCGAGATACTCGTTTTCTGAGTCACTTTTGGTTGAGTTTGTGGAAGATGGTGGGAACGAAACTGAAATTTAGTAGTGCTTATCATCCACAAACTGATGGGCAGACAGAAGTTGTTAACAGGTCATTGGGAAATTTGTTGCGTTGTCTTGTACAGGATAATTTGAGAAGTTGGGACATGAAGCTATGCCAGGCAGAATTTGCTCATAATCATGCAGTAAATCGAAGCACAGGATTCAGTCCGTTTCAGATTGTTTATTTAAATTTACCCAGGGGACCGTTGGATTTAGCAGTTGTACCACAATCAAAAGGAATAGTTAAACGAGCTGTGGATTTTGTTGAAGAGCTGAATGAATGTCATAAAATCGTTCAGGAACGATTGGAGAAATCGAATGAGAAGTATAAGAAGTTAGCAGATTCGAAACGACGAAATGTTGAATTTAAAGAAGGAGATTTGGTTTATGCTATATTGACAAAGGATCGTTTTCCGGTGGGAGCTTATAACAAGTTGAAAGCGCGAAAAATTGGTCCAGTTGAAGTTTTAAAGAAAATCAATGAGAATGCTTATCGATTAAAGTTACCAGATGATGTTTATACTTCTGATGTTTTTAACGTCAAACATTTAATTCCATATAATGGCGGTGAGATTGTTGAGAAAGAATTTACAAATTCGAGGTCGAATTTTTCTCAACCAGGGGAGGATGATGCAGCAAGGCATATGGGAATTCAAAAGTTAAACCATATTAGGTCGTACACGAGCTTAAGACGTGCATGTTTGATGAGTCGGTTACGAGCTAAGGAGGAGGCCCTAAGTCGTTTCCGAGATAACAAAGGTCGAGTAAGATGGACTTCGGAGTTGAGTCGTCCCCGACTTAGTTTGAGTCGTCTACGACTCAGTTTGAATCGACCACGACTCAACAAGACACGGGAAGAAAAGACACGAGTCACTGGGAAGGAGTTTGGGGCGGCCATGAGTCGGGACCGACCTAAGAAATCAGGGAAGGAGTTTGGGGCGGCCATGAGTCGGGACCGACCTAAGGAATCAAGTTTAGGAAAGATACGACCTAACTGCAAGGCCATGAGTCGTCCAGTATTAAGTCGGTTGAAGGGATATGCCACAAGTAAGCTTGAGTCGTTGGAAGCTGTTGAGTCGCATGAAGTGATGAGTCGTGAGTCGCAGTTTCTTGAGTCGGATGTGATGAGGCGGGCCTGTTGAGTCGCGCTGAGTGTTTTTGTGCCATAAGTCGTAGGTCGTTGCCGACCTAGTATGAGTCGCGAGTCGTTCATGTGAATTGTTCTTGAGTCGGAGGCGGACCTTACATGAGTCGTTTGCTTTGTGTTCTGTTGCAAGGGGTTGGAGTTGCGTGTGATTGAGTCGGTAACGACTTATGATGAGTCGGCCAAGATGAGTCGTGTATGTTGAGTCGGTGCCGACTTAGGAGTTGGGTGTTGTATGTTGTGTTGAGTTGTAATGACTATAAATAGCGTGTGTGTTGTAAATTTTGAGGTGGTTGATTTTGAATAAAATTTCTCTTTTGTTAGCTTTGTGCTTTCATACCAATTGGTAGTTGAGTGTAATCTCCTATCTCCACTTACGTCGTTCGAGTGCGCTCGAATCCACGTTTGTTGAAGCCGATTCACGGAATCTAGTGCGCTAGATCAACGTGCGAAGAATCGTAGATCTTTGAACACGGTATAGTGCGCTATCAACGTGTTTGAGATAGCTAGAGTTCGGTATCTTTGGATCAACGAACTTGGGCATTTTGGTATCTTCAACTCACCGATTGCTACATTTCATCGATTGAAGTTTTGTTTGATTAATCCGCTGCGTCAAGATGTCTACATCATCACCTAGGTTTTAGAGTCCTAGCATTTTCCACCAGAATCTTCCTATGGACTTTCAATGGGAAAAGCCTAAACTTTCACTTTTCAACAAGATGTCCCCACTTATAGCATATTCCATAAAAGTTTTCTACCTTCCCATCAATCTGGATAACCTCCACGCCTCCTACAGGACGTTCCACAACCTTAATCATCTTCTTCTGTCTCTTGGGACAATTCCTAGCGACGTGTCCCAACCCTTTACAATGATAGCAAATGGTTGACTTGTTGACTGGTTCCACTGGTTTACGCTTCACCTTCCTCGCGTCAGGACAATGGTTAAGGAAAATGTCCCTTCTTATGGCACTTAAAGCATAATATCTCGGAGCAAAATCGTTGGAATGTACCCTTTAATTCCTTCCTCGTTTTACCACATTTGGCTGCGTAATGACCCTTATTTAAACATCTGTAGCAGGTGACATTATCATAAGGTCCTGGCCCATTCCTTTCGTTGATCCGATTTTCATACTCCTGTATTACTATTTCCCATTCCTTACGTGCAGCTGCTCTCCGTTTGCACCTTGCCTTCCATTCTTTACTCTTAGGCTCTCAAAGACTGAATTCTAGAGGGACTTCCTAACCTATAAATTAGACTTAATAAGAAGAATTCAACTTTTACTCCTATATATCAATTTTCTTACCAAGTTATACCTTAACTTTTAAACCACCTTTTGTTTTTTAATTCCAAACAAAGTTTTCAAACAACTTCTTATTTTAAAATAAGACTACTTTCAAAAATATTCTGAATGATATTATTTATCATTCCTTTTAACAATTTGAAAAAAAAATTCAAATGTTTTTAATCTTACGATTCAAACTTCACAATTTAAAACCCACTTCAATTTACAAGCCATACTTATCTAAAAGTTTACTCCCTTAACACATTTCATTTTGCTTTATCATTATTAGGAAACAAACATCCTAATATTTGATACAATAACCATTTTATTTTATTTTGGTTTAAAACCAATTTTAATTCTCCTTATTTGTCTGGTTCATTCTATTCAATTCCTATTTGGATATATTTACCACTTAAATCTTTATCTAATTTCAATATCCAACAACCAATTATTGCTTTATATATAAAAATATAAGCATTTATAAAAACCATTCATTAGAACCATTTTTAAAACCTTTATGTAAGAAACTAATAAGTATGCTCATATATGTATGTATGTATGTATGTATGTATACACACACGCACTCAACTCATTCTGGGGTACCATTGATCCTATCCTTAATGAGTACACCCACAAGAGCCAAGGTTCTCGCTTAACCTTCGGCTCTGATACCAAATGTAACGACCCGAAATTTTCAATCCCGAAAATTCCAAATAGTTAAGGAAAAGAAGAAAAGAGATAGAAGAAGAAGAAGAAACAGAAAACATCAAAACACAGATTCTCACATTCGCAGCGGATCAAAATATAATATTAAATAAAATATCAGTTATACAAAGGAAACCTATATCAGTTAATTTACATCAATACATCAGAGTTACAACATTTACACAAAACACTGGATAGTTAAATTCAACATGTCCCAGATAAACTACAATATATCACAGCGGAATACACTCCATATGTTCCTGCTATCCAGCTTGCCTTCTGAGCTCCAGAACGTCCTAACCTTAAAATCTGTAATACTCGGTCTGACCAGAGCATTACATCAAAGTAACACCCGGGTCTGGCTGGAAACCAGCGTGAGTAAACCCAGATAATTTGAAATACCAATTCTTACATCATAAATGAAAACTCGGGGTAACTCGTACCTTTCTACGAGTTCTTAACTTGTTTGGCTCAATCTTATTTCAAACAATATCTAAGAATCTCTACTCAGTTTAGATATCCATGATTCTTAACTTATTTCATTCTAGCATGTATACTTCTTAACTCAAATTTATAAAGAATCGAAGTGGTTTCAGGTATTTGCTGATATCCGACCCCGACCTCTTCGAATCTAAAGTTATTCATTAAACCAAGTGTGTAAGTTAAACAATACAATTTATATTCAGGATTTCATATTCACACAACAATTTATCTCAGATAGATAAACCACAATATCATAGTTCAACCAAAATATCTCATATCTCGAAGCAGATATCAACCAGTTCAAGTCATCCAATATCATTCAACCATCCATAAGCAAGATTTATAAGATATATAATTGTTAATTAATTTAATTAATCTCCAATTAAATTAATCACCAACTTTAATCACTTGGATTACCTTAATCCTTCTTACTTAACATTAATTAGTTAGAACTCAATTAATTAATCATTCTTTAATTATCTACCTTAATTAATTCTCCTTGATTAATTATTCTTTAATTACATTAAGTAATTAACCTTTAATTAACTACATAGATTGATTATCCTTAACCATTCACAGTAATTATCCTTTAATTACTTTCATTACTTATATTAATTAATGACCCTCCATTTACTTCCATTAATTAATTAACTATAATTATTACATGGATCCTTAATTAATTACATTAAATAAGTATACTTTAATTATCACCTTCTTTAATCAACCTTAATCAATCGTAAATATTAATCAACTATCCTGTAAATACCTACTTTAATTAATTAATTCCTTAATTAATTATATTAATCCTTTCATTAATTACACTGATTAATTAATCCTTAATTTACTTCCATTAATTAATTATTAATTATTTAAATTAATTAATAATCCTTAATTAATTACTTTCATTAATTAATCATACTTTTAATTAATTTCATTTAGCAATTAATCTTAAATTAATCACATTAATTAATTAATTAATCACATTAATTAATTAACTAAATAATTACACTAAGTAATTAATTCTTAATTACTTCCATTAATTAATTTTCCTCTAATTACTTTATTGATTAATTTCTTTTTAATTAAGTACATTCAATAATTATCCATTAATTCCTTCACTAAGTAATTATACTTAATTAATTCATAATTAAGTGATTATATTTAACTAACCAAACTAATTAATTTTCTTTAGTTAACTATTTTAACTAATCATTTAAAATTAATTGAATAATTGTTTATATTTAAAAGACCTTAATTAATTAAGAAAATCACTTATCTTAATTAAACTCTTATTTATCAATAAATTATTCACATTAACTAACTATTCTTTAATCATTAACAATAATTGATTCACCTTATTTATCTTCACAAATTAATCGAAATCTTAATTACTTAAAGATAATCTCTTTATTATATTTGATTTACTTAATTATATCATTAAACCTTATTTTAAAAAAACATTTAGAAATCAATTATAATTAAAAGCAATTTAAACATCTAATTTAATCTTTTATATCTTTGAAATCTTTTCAAAGTTGTTTAATAAATTTAACATAGAGTTATTTTGAAAACTTAATTTTCATATTTTAAAAAATTATCTACTTTAATATACATTTTAAAATTGATTTCTTTTAGAAAACTTTTGCTTTAGATTAAACCAGAAAATCACCTCAGGCAAAACCCGAGTCAAACACACTAAAAGGCTGAGCCAGCCTCGAGTCATCTGCCAAACTCATCTACTTCGAGTCGCACATCAATATGCATGAGCACGACACCGAGTTGAACTTCATTTTCCTAAATGAACTTCCTAAATACACGAACATGCACGGTGCACTTGCATGGCGACTTCGCGTCGCTCCAACCAACCATGATGGCTCCAACATCTCGCCGTTGACATCCCTGGTCCTTACGACAACCCAGATCGGCGAATGCGCAAGCAAAACAAAATCGAACACTTCGATCCTAAAGTCAGAAGCTAACCCTATCAGAAATCCATCCATCATTGACGAACCCAACCACGATAAACCTCGCCATCCTCACCGAAGCATCGCCTCGAACTTTTCCTCTATCAGGAACCACTCCGTTGCATCGCCGTCGCCATACGACCCAAATGAACAACCACGACCAAAACGACCAACCAAACCCTAAATCAACCTAGCCCGGTCGCCATGGCCATCGGAAAAATATAAAGCTATTTTTCCTATCATTGGCAACCCTCCAGCCAGCTTCGACCATGATCTCAACTCCATCCACCGTTCCGATCAACGACAATCCACCAAAATGCCAAGGACGTTCAACTCGAAAATTCCTAAAGATTATCAAACTATAAATCATGATACTCATATTCAAATTCATGATTTCTTACTACAAATTCATTCTCGCGATCCAAATCTGAAATTAAATTGGTTAATTTGACATATATTTGTATTTTACTGTTACTTTCATTTTAAAAATTATTTGTTAAATTTAAAATCCAGAAACTATTTTTATAATTATCATTATACTTCAACAAATAACTTTCATTTAAATATCAAAGATAAATATGGATTCGATTGGGAGATTTTGAATTTTTAAAAATCCAAACCAATGCCCGAAATAAGAACAGAGACATATGCACAGGTATCATCACATTCTCATCTATATATACATGCATTCACATCAGCTTCATATAAATATTTTTAATCTATGTCACAACAACATTTATCACTGATATCAATTATAACATCAAATTAAAATCTGTTTTTAAATAAAATTTACTCACTTGTTAAAATGTAGACAGAGAACATGTTTTTAACTTGGCTGAAACTTGTATTGTGAAGCTGATTCCTGATTGTTGGACTTGATCTGAATATGAATTTGATTATAAACTGAGTTGATTCTTCATTATAGCTTCAGGTTGGATTTGTAGTTTGAAAGATTGATAATCAAAACTTTATTGTTTATGGGCTGAAGTTTGTGTTTGATTTCAGTTTGATTATCAGTTTTTTTTTCTTTTTCATTAAAAATTTTTCTACTTAAAAGAAAGCATATGCCACTTGTAAATTTTATGACAAAATTGTCCAAACTTTTTATTATTTGTTTTACATTTATTAGCATGTACACTTGTAAATTTGCATGTTTTAATATTTTTATAAAATATTATATCTTATTTCTATTTAGTTTTTTTCATATATATATATATATATATATATACATACTAATTTATGTATTATGTTTATATCTCATATATATAAACCATGTTTCTTTTTATATTCTATCCATGCATTTCCTATTATTTATATTTATAGACATCAAAAGAAAAATAATTCAAAATTAAACTATCCATTAATAAACATATATATATATATACACATACATGGTTTATTACTAAATTAAATCTATGTTAATTTGTAATTAGACATTATAATAGAAAACATATTCATTAATATATTTATTAATTTAGTATAAGATTCATCATGTTGATTTAATTGTTATAGTTTCAAATCCACTTATATATATATATATATATATATATATATATATATTCAGACAGGTATTTATCTAAATAAAATCAGCTAATTATCCAGTTAACAGATGTCCAAAATACAGGTTATTACAGTATCAAATACACCCACGTATGTAACAGTTACTTAATGAAATTAATTTTAAGAAGGAACCTTTTATTTCCTTTTCTATTACTTATGCAATTAATTAAAGGAATAAATAACATTAATTGGAGAGTGAGTTCTTTCATTTCTTTCTCTAATTAAATTGGTAATTTGTGAAATCACAAAAGCAGTTATGCTACTCAAAGATGTGAATTTACTCAGCATTTAGTATTGAGCAAATCAAACATCATTGTTCACACATCACCTTAGCTAGTAGTGTGATAGTTTGGCTGAATCCGTCGCTTATAGTTCTTTTCTGTAAAATCAAATTTCATAAACACTTAAGCGGTTTCTTTTAGTGACAATTATTTACACTAGTTCTATTCATCAAAACTATATCATTTTGGACCTATAGAATTTTGTAATGGACAAAATTCCAGTATCGTCCATATTCAATTTTATAGTCCAAACACAAAGTCCTTGATTCAGTAATAATAATTATTAGTAATCAATCTGTCTTGCCTAAAGATTTTAACTTTGGTTGACTTTAGTTGACCATGATATTGACTCCATATAACTAAGAAGATGGATTTTCTCTTGAGTAGTGTCTCACTTCCAATACTTCCACTCGACACAACTGTAGTCATTCAAACGATGATGTGCCATGAATTAACTAGAATCAAAGTGGAGATTTCATATTAAATGTAATGACCCGATTTTTTGACCTTTGAATGTTGACACTAAATACATCCATGGTATTAGTGTGTCGAGCACCCAAGTGCGAGGAAGACAAAAAGTTAGGGAAAAATAAAAGAAAGAAGAATAGAACATGAAAGGAAGAACACGACATTAAAATCTCACAACGGAACGGTAATATATAATATCAAAGCTTAATACAATGGGTTATTCAGGTACTATCATCAGTCTGGACAGTTATCACTTCTTGTCCTTTAATGCTGATATGCAAAAACAATAATGCAGCAAAAATAAGAATAATAATAGGTATACAATAATAATAGGTATACAATCATAGATGATGTGTCAACACCATAACAATAATAGGTATAAAATACCGCTAAGGTGCGTTCACATAGTGGATTTTCCATGGAGATCCTCTCGAATTTGGCCAAATCCGAACTCTTGCACAAGGATCAAAGATATCCTTTCGGGTATAGTACATCTCTAAGGAGTGTACTATAAGTAATACATGACTGGCCTACACCTTAAACATTCGTGGTTTCGAATGCATCACTCATGCATGCATATCTGTATGTAATATAATGTGAGAGTCGCCTGCACCTTCATGATTGTGAAAATGCTATGTTACCTTTGTCTATGCATCCTGCCTCTGGTTTTAGTCATTTCTAATGTCAAGGCTACGTTCGGCACCTCTCACTCGAGTCTTCGTCACAACGAACAAAAGTCCTTAAATAGATTCCCACATCTCCAACAGATCATGAATCACTCCATGGATTCGAGCATCTCGAACAGATCACGAACATTCACATAGGCTCCCATATCAGTCCTCCGATGAAAGCAAATGTCATCCTCTTTCTTTGAATACTCCTTAAGATATATTGTCCCACACGATAGCATTGTTTGAAATGTTAACGCTGACCTCTCCTTTGGACTTAACCTTAGGATTGATAGTTCCACTCTATAACATTTCACTTCACAATCGCTTCCAAAACATAGAACTCATACTAGTTGAAGTGGTATTCAATAAGTATAACGGTTACAGATCTCGGTCTCTTCAAAACTAATTTGATGAGTTTTCGACTAACTCAATTCCAGTTGTTACATAAGTAAAACGAAAGCCAGAGACATTTTGTACTAATGTTCCTTCCTAGGGGTTCTCATTGGTATGAAATCATGAATCCTTTTGATAACATCTTAAGTCAAAATTAGGTCAAGTTCAATAATATACTAATTGATTATCTAGCCAAAAATAGTTGCTTATAGAACTCACAATTCATAGCTTAACTCGTTTCCGACATTCCAACTTAACTATTTCTAGTTCAAGAGTGAATCTCACAAATAGATAAGTCTACCTCATTAGGTTTAAGTGTTGAGTACATTATTAATAATTTCCATAAACAATATGAAATCAACATGATTAAAACATTTTCGATATTTTTAGACTTACCATTCCCCGAACAAGAGGAAGTACGGTAGGTTAGAGATCTATTGCTCCATACCTACTTGACACTAATCTTAACTCTCAAAAATAGATAAGTCTTACTCCATTGGCTTTATTGTTAAGCTTAGCAAATTACTTTCTAAACAGGTAATTAATCTATTTACCATTTGGCCATTTAGTAATTCTAACCTATAACGATCCATAATTTTATCACTTTGAATTGGAATATTTAATTAATTTTAAATACTCAGATCACTGTTTTAAATGGTGAATAATTCATTTTAATTATTATATAATGATATAAGTGATTTATAATGGTTTTGTAAATATATAAACTTGTTTTTATAAGATATACAAACTTCGTCGCATTTTGGTGGATCAACGTCGTATTTTATAAATGGATTTTTACATTATTTAAAACGGTTTTAAAACTTAAATAATATTGTTTTAATTATTTAAAGATAATAAGAAATTTATTTTCAAGTTTTGTTTAGATATATAAATTGTTTGATTAAAAACTGAAAATACGATCGGACATCGGATTCCAAATTTACAATTGTTAGACGAATTGAAATTATTTTAAGTTATAGAAACCTTGTTTAAACATTCACACAAATGAATATATATATATATATATATATATGCACATATACATATAAATATATGTCACAATTAGTGAAATCGAAGCCAGAAGAAATATCTAAACATATATACATATAAACTCCTTATGTATAAAAAATGCAACATAAAATGCAAACATACCATCACTTGCACACGAGAAGACATAGCACATAGAGGAGAAGTGGGCTAGGCAAATGGGTTAGGTGAAGTGTGTAAGAGATATTTTGTAAAATTTCTTATAAATAACAACACATACTCTCTTCATTCCTATACATCTCATTCCATCTTCTTCTTCTTCTTCTTTTTTCTTAAGTTTCTTCTTCTCCTCTTTAATGACTTTTTTCTCTTCTTTTGTATGGCTTTAAGCTATGAGTATGTGGGGAGGTATGGACGTGTGCAAGGAAGAGGGTGGAAGCCGTGGACGTGAGAAAGGATGGAGGAGGAAGTGGTGAATGTGAGCTAAGGATGGTGGAGGCTCTAGGCCGTGAGCAAGGTAAAGAAGGAAGGTCATGGTTGTGAGCTATAAGAAAGAGAGAGAGAGAGAGAGAGGAAGGCTTTGATGATGTTTTGATGAAGTTGGAAGTGTTAGTGAAGTGTTGTGATGGATTGAATGTTGGTAGAAAGTAAATGAGTTAAATAAAATCGAGTTGATCACACATTGAATTGCTTGATAACATCACTTGATATTCACTTGTTAATCACTTATTTATTTTACTTATTAATCACTTAATATCGCTTGCTATTAGTGATAATAATATACATTAGCTACTTAAAGTTATACCCTTGACCATATGCTAAGGTGATTACTTATATGGTTATTTAATATGTTTGGATGATGACTGGTTGATATATAAAAGTTTGGTTGTAATAGATATGATTATAATGATTTATAAGCTGAAAATCATATTTGATAAGAAATGATAGCTATGTGAATTAACAATACACATCTTGTGAACAATTGTTCACATTATACCCAAATTAATGTGTACAGGCCTCTTTGTTCTTATAAACAAAAGAAATGTCATGTTATAATATTGGAATGTATTTTGAAAAGTAAAGAAAAAAGAAAATGGAGTTTTGAAATAGATTTAGAATTATTGTTAAAAAGAAAGGAATTGAAAAGGTGTAACGACCCATAAATTTTCGATAATTAGAATAGCTAATTTAATAAGATTTCGTGATTTAGTGTTAGAAAAAAATTTGTAATTCGTTTGGAATAATAATAACTGGAATGAATTGCAACAATAATTATCCAAGTAATGAAAAATAAATGCTATTTAGTGAATGCCATTGCAATCAATAGTTGGATAGGGTAATAAATGTTGAATTCATTGGGTATAATAGAGAAATTGATTGATGAGTAAAATCTATTTAAAATCAAAATTATTGTATATTGAAAAGGTAAATTGTTTAAATTAAATATTTAAAACTTATTGAATAATGGAATAATTGTAAAATGAAAATAGTGTTCTAAATTGTGAATTGGTTTTAAAAGTTGATTCTTATAAGTTCAATTTCAATATTTCAAAAGATAATGAATTATTGAATAATCAAAATTGTTTAAATTTAATATTACAAATGTTTGAATAATTAAATTTCGAATTTGATATGATTAATTTGATATTGAAATTTAATTTATGAAAATAGAGTGAATAATTGAAATTTGATTTAGTATGATTCAAATTGGTTTCCAAAGGGAATGTAAGTTATATCGGGGTTATAATAGAGTCAATAAGATTTTAAAATTGAAATTATTGGATAATTGAATAACGTGTTTAATATGATTAAAAATGATTTGTAAAATTTTATTTTATCATATTGGAGTTATAGTGATGTTATAGAACTTTTAAAACTGAATTTAAAATTTATTTGTGAAAATTGAATATTTTAATATTTAATTATCGACTGAAAAATAGCCAATTTTCGAACAGTCTCAGAATTGGACGAAACTAGTTCCATTAGATCCGTAATAGTTTGTTATTACCGGATTTCAATTTTCGTAGCAATCGAAGTTTTCGTTAGACCGTGGCAGCTCGAAACGCATCGAAATTGTTTTAATATTAATTTGGCGAGTTAAAATAGTCATTTTTCAAACGGTTTTGGATTTTGACGAAACCAGTTTCATCGGCTCCGTAATGTCATATTATTGTAAGGTTTCAAATTTCGAGTCAATCGAATTTACCATTTGTCCGTGGCGAACCCAAACGCACAGAAATTTGATTAACCGATTTAATTTCAAATCGATCGTTTATTGCCGTAACTCACACATACGATCAAATTAACTTCCGAAACCTGTTCCATTGTGTCCGAAATGTGGGATAAACCTTAGAAACGCCAGCCGGCACGCTTCGTTTGGAGTTCGGAAAATTTTCGATGAATAGTGTTTTGGTGATTTTCTATAAAAGGACCCACACTTTCTTTGTTTTGCATAAATCCTAGGGTTTCAGCCCTTAGCCGCCACTTTCATTTTGAATGGCCAGAAATTTAGAAACTTCTTCCTCAATTATCTCCAAATCCGTGAAGAATTAGCGAAAACTCTCAACTACAAAGTTGTAGATCTCGACGAGATCTACAAATCCAGCGGTCATGATCTAAAATGGAGCTTCGGATCGTCGGGAAATTGAATACAAAGTCAACACGTTTTTCACGTTTTTCCAGGCCTATGGATGGCCGAGCTCTACCCTATTCCAACCGATGATGGAGTTGATGAAGGCCTTCGAAGTGGTGTATCCTGATCGTGTTGAAGATGTTTGTATGGGGTGCGAGTATTAGGGTTCTGGGGCGTGTATGGGTTGCGTGTTTTTTATCTGGAAAGGAACGCATGGAGAAGAAGGGGAAAGGAGAGGGTGCGTCTCAGATCTAAGGGGCATGAATCAACGGCTATGATGTTGTAGGGTAAAATTAAAAATTAAAGTTTATATTAATTTATATAAAAATTTGTGTAAACTTATAAATGTCATAACTTGTTCGTACGAGGTCGGAATTCGATGAAACTTTTTGCGTTGGAATCGTTTTGTCGACCACTACGCAGTGAAGCTGTATTGGAATCATTTGGAGCTAGAGAAAATTTTGAGTTAAATCGAACGTCGTTCGATTTGATTTGAAATCGTAAAAATCAAGGTGAGTGTTTTATGACGCTCACAATGTACTAAATATCTTTATGCTTGTTAAATTGACATTATGAAGTGTTATGATTTTATTTGTCGTTGTTTGATAAAAATTTAATTGTCATATAGCTTGTCATTTGAATTAACCGTTGAAAAATTAAATTGACAGTTAAATTGAAATTAAAATTGAATTGCGATTAAATTACCTGACATTGATAACTATGAAACTGCCATGAATTGTATTGTCTATTGGATGATTTATTTCGATGGATGCTATTGGTTGATATTTAAATGTTTGGATACTTATTTGCTTATATATAACCTGTTATGCATACATATGCCACTATGATTGATTTGAGTGATATATATATATATATATATATATATATATATATTCATCCTTGACATCCAATTGAAATAAATAACTACTTGGCCATAGGATAGAAAATTATATACGGACACCGAATTAGCTAAATTAATAATTTTTGAAATCGTCGATTTGAAATTTATTTAAATATTTTGATTTAAAAGTTATAAATAGAAATCGATTTATAGAAATTGAATTCATCAAAAAAAAATTGAGTTTGGAATGTTGAAATAAATTTTGGTTAAGGGAATTTTGTTAAATAATTAAGTTGAGACTTTGAAATTTGAAGTTGGATATGATTGAATGTCGAAAATTGATTTGTTTAAAGATTTAACCTTAATTCGAGCTTTGAATATTACTAAGTAAAAGTGATATAAAAAAAATGATATTTTGAAATCGAGTTTGGAAATTGAATCATATTTGGAATTTGGATTTAAACTTGAATATTGTTGGAAATTTTTGTTAAGTGTTATAAATTGATATTTTGAGAAACCAAGCTCCAAATCGATATAAATTGAAATTGAATAAATTAAAGGTGAATGAAAAATTGAATTAATTCGAAGTAAAAATTGACGTTGATTGAATTGAAATCGAAATTGAATCGGTAGAATGGAAATTGGAATTGATTTGAATTGGGAAGTTATAATTGAAATGGATTGATTTTGAAGCTGTTTTATTTTGTTTTCCAAATTACTCAGTTATATAAACCATTTTGAATACTTAAACTGTTTTAATCTATTTTAAATCTACTTAACCCAATTTAAATTATTTTAAACTAAATTTATCTATTTCAAATCCATTTTAAGATTTTAAAGTATTTTAACTATTTTAATTATTTAAACTACTTTTAAATTACTAAAACTATTTTCTAAAAATTTCAAGCTGGTTAATAAGGTGAAATGTTTATGTTTAAATCTTGAATTTAAATACGAATTGGGTTAAATGAAGTTGCAACCTAAATTGAAATTCGGAATGATTTTGAAATCGAAATGAGATATTGAGACGAAAAATGATTTTTGAAAAGGAACCTTATATTTTTAATGGCTATGTCGATATTTGAAATGGATTTGATTTTTGAAGCGAATATGATATTTTGATATAAATTACGAATCGATTGAAATATAAAAGAGCCAACGGTGTAATAACACGTAGTTATTAAAGAGACCGGGATCGGATATGGACATCCTCTCTGTCGATGCCGAAAACCACTTTAATAACTATTAGACGCGGAGTGTTGATCAAGAATGAAGTGGATGGTTTGGTGAACGCGTTGACTGAAGAAAGAGAACGATATTGGATGACCCTTGACATGACTAAAACAGGAGCCGCACCGGGCCATTGAGGTTCGCCACCTCTAGCGGACACGCTTCTTCGATACCATATCTATTACATTTGTGATGCGATTTGGGTGCACCCCTTGATTTGGGAGTGTTGTTTCGCGGTGTTGGGGTAGCTGCTGGCTATGCTCAACATCAGTCCGGATCACGCAACTAATAGTATCCTAGTTGGTATCGCCTCATGTACCTTGTCATACTGATTGTCCTATTCGTGACCACTACGTTATGTTTTGTGTTATACCTATGGGGTACCCTCTGATAACCACCAGTTTACGGTGGGGCTTACGGTGCTGTATAGACTATGGCATTATAAAAATGTGTTAAAGGGGATTATGGTAACGCCTTAACGCTATTTTGATACTTTATATTACTGATAGGCATTATCTACATAGCGTACATTACTACATAGTAGATAGTTTAACGGATCCTTAAGAGATGGAAAATCTCGTAACATCTCTTGAGTTATTGCACGCACGTTGACACTGGATATGAGATGTCAAACCCCGTAAACATCTCTGACGCCGTTACACTCATATTTATTTACGATTGATTTAACTTACATGAGGATATTTAGTCCTGACTCGAGTGTTTTGTCTTTTCATTACGCTCGGGTCAGACCTGAGTTTTTCAACTTATTGAAGATCTATTCTGGAGGATGAAGACGAAGATTTGGTATTCTATTACTATTATTATCTTTGCATCATGTTGTCTACTGCATTATTTAATTGTTCTGTTGTATATGTATAACTCTGATAAATGTTGTATAAATAATTGTCAAAGTATAGTAAACAGCTTCATGAACTGTTTATTTGACTATTATATTTTATCGTTCCGCTGCGAGATTCTGTGTTGTTCATTTCCTATATTTCTTTTCTTTTCTTGTTTACCCCAATAACCATCTGCCCTTTTGAATGGTTTGGAATCGACATGTGTATTTGATCGTCGGCTTAAACTGTCCAAAAAGGCCGGTCGTTACAATTGGTATCAGAGCTTTGGTTTAGCGATAAACCTTGGCTCTAGTGGGGAATAACTCATTGAAATAGAGGTAAACTATATGAATGAGTTGAGTGTATATGAGAGTGCGTACTTGTTATTTGATATAAAATGGTTTTATATTGTGTTAACTTTGTTCCGTTGAGTATTTATGAATTCTAGTCGATACTTGGGACGCCAAGGCGTCGATAGGAATTTCTAAACACTCGAATAGGACAAACCAACACAATATCGTTTTGGAATATATTTTATATAAAAGAATTATTTGAATATTTATTCATTTTGATTGAATTGATTGTTAGGAGATGATAATATTAGATTATTATCGTTATTGTTTGATTAGTCAATATTTACAACAATTGATTAAATAACAATGGATTTAGGAAAATGAAATCTTGTAAACACAATTGATAATGAATATAAATGAATTTTAACTTGGATTTGGGAATTTAAATTCCGGTGTTTGAAATTGACTTACAAGAATTTGAACAATATAATATGTGTATTATATGATAGTATAATTGAGTTGAAATTGTTTCGAAGGATTTTTTTAAATGATAAGTGTTATATTCCCTTCTTTTGACGCTAGAAAATGATTTCGGTGATGAGTGCACACATCATCAGTGTTTATTTTCGAGAGTCCGAGTGTCACAATCATATATACAAGTACTACATTTATATACACACATGAAGAGCAATCTTTATCACATAACTTCATATGCATAATCATTTATCTACTTAAGCACTTTAAATTAAATGTTTACTCACAGTTTGAAAAGGCAGAGGCTTGATTTTTACTGGGAAGCTTTGATTTCTTTTGAAACTAAAAAACTTTGATTACTGCTTTTGATTTACACACAGGAACTACTTGATGTTGCTTAAGAAGGTTGAAAATTTGAAACTAGAATGCTTTAAGTCAGATTGCATTTGAAAATGGATTCTTGGTTTACAGGCTTGCTCACATATTTGAAAAATGTTTGAGGGATTTTGATTTTGGTTTGAGGAATTTTACATGCTTTGAAATTTTTGATTACAGGCTTGAGATAAAATGGTTACAAGTTTTGAGTTTCTTCTTCTGGTTTGTAAAATATTTATGGGTTGATTTTTCTTTGAAATGAAGATAGAAAAGAGATGGGAAAGAGGAGATATAAGTTTATATAATGTAGATTAGGTTTTTTCTAAAATTAAAGAAAATAATAACAAATTTTAGCACTTGTTCAAAAACATTTGTCAAATACCATCTTTAATTAAACTACACATGTATTTAACATGATTAAGAAGCTAACACTTGTAATTATTTCATTTTTATTTATTTTTAAAAGATTTTAAAAGCTTTTATATTAATTTTCCTAATTAATTAATAAATGCTTTCATAATTTTATATAAATAAAACCTTTAAAAGAAAATAAAGTTAAAAACCAGTTATATTCTAAATAAAATCATATATAATATATTTAATTCATTTTAAATGTTAATATGAAACTTTTGTATTTATTTTACTATTTAAATAAATAATCTCTTAATTTATATAAAAAATTCTTTAAGGAAAAATAATATAAAAAAAATCTTGTTCTAATAAAAACGTTATCCACCTAATTTTATATCCAAAATATTTTTAAAATAATATCCATTTAAATTCAAATTTAAATCTAAATTCAAGTTCAAATTCAATTTAAAATCTAATTTAAAATCAACTTAAATAAATATTAATTTTAAACAAACATAAATTAAATTTGTAAATAATTATTCTATTTAAACATCTACTTCTATTTATATTTAAAAATAACACAGTATTATTATTTATTGTTTTAAAAATAACAATTTTATCAATTTTAAATAAGTTAATAAGGAGATTATCACATTTTAAATTTCTTGAAATTTTGAGATATTACATTCCTCCCCCTTAATAGAATTTCATCCCCGAAATTTAAAACAAAAGATAATCCAAAATATTTTTATTTCATTTCAAACAATCCAAGCGTTCATATCAACCATACACTATCAACCAAACAACAATTCACCCACACAAATAGTTTATTCAAACAAATAATTTATTTCAACCAAACAACTCTAGCTATCCGGACACAGATCCGGATAAGCCTTTCTAAAACTATCCAGAGTTTCCCAAGACAAATTCTGAAATCCTTACCCTACTACACCTAAACCAGCTATACCATTATGATCTAGAGTTTCCTCTCACCCCGATCCATAAATCTAAACCAAATATCGGACCGCACTTAAAAACCAGTTCAACTATCAAATCCTACTGAACTGCAGATCCCAAATAAGATGGATTGTTTACGTATTTCCTCAGATGAGATACGTAAAAAACATCATGAATTCCAGCCATCCAAACTGGCAATTCAATCTTGTAGACCACAACAGTAAAAGATGTTTTTAAAGGTAAACCCAATTGTTTCGAAAGGGGGACTATCATTGGTTTCGAAACTATGTTTCTAAAGATTATTAAGTGATGTTTTGATACTTTCGAAAGGAATATTTTAGTTTCGAAAGAGAAGATTTAAATAGCTTCAAAAGATATATATTTTTTGTTTTGAAAAGAAGTTTTCTATGCTTTCGAAAGGGGTTATTCAAGGTTCAAAAGCAATGTTTTAAGGTTTCGAAAACCTTAATTTTCAAAACAAACAACCCAATCTCATTTTAAAGGAAAAGAACCATGACATAAATAAAGAGTATTAAAATGGAGATTTTGAAAAAGTTTTCCTTGATTAACAGTTTAAAAGTATTAACCAAGTTTTACATAAAATGATTTTAAGATTTAAGCCATAGGGGTCGGGTATTATTATGTTGTTATGATTGCTTCTTCATATATTTATTCACAGTGTAATGAATCCATAACGGTACTTTTAGGAAGGGCAGAATAACCAGCTAGGTTGACCCATCAGTGAAGATAAATTAAAGATGGTAAAATATTAATTGAAGATATTGGTAGGGCCAATAGGTTCACAGTAAGCCCATGAAAACTATGTATAGGAAAAGATATTGGTAGGGGCTAATAGGTTCATAGTAAGCTAGTGAAAACTATGTATAAACCACAATGTCATGAAGACAGGTTCATAGTAAGCCCATGAAAACTATAATTTGGTATTGGTAGGAGCCAATAGTTTGTAGTTAGCCTATGAAAACTTTATCTGGATTAAGATATTGATAGATGTCAATAGGTTCCTAGTAAACCCATGAAAACTAAGATAAAAGGCAAAGATATTGAAGCTAACAATAGGTTCAGCGAGAACCCATGAAACAGTAAAGACACTGATGGGGACCAATAGGTTCTTAGTGATCCCATAAAAACTATGAAATCGGATAGGGGTCCCTAAATATTAATCAGGTTATTAGTAAACTATTTTGAATTGTTTTAACCATTGTGGATGCAGGAGTATAGTATATGGTTTTATAAAGTTTTAGAATATAAGTGAGGGGAAAACCCGTTCCGCTAAGTGGTGTAGTCTCACTAGATATCAAAATGGTTTGAGATGGTAGATTATTATTCATATCAGGCTTTATGTCTGACTCGAAGTTTTTGTTTTCTCCTTAAACTCTCGCGTGCTCATTTGATTTTGAGTAGTTTGAGATTTAAGGTTTTGAGGTTCTCTTTTAGACGAATAAAACTTCCAAAGACGTACAGAAGGCAAGCTAGTTAATAACGGTTCTTTTTTTTCTGCTATGTTTTGGTTATAAAGGCAAATTTGTTATATTGCCCTTGTTATATACTCTGACCATCCAAGGAGGCGTCTTCGTATGTTGCTCTTAGCATATTTTTTACTGGGTATATTTTTCTGAACTTGGTTTGCGTAGTAGGATTATGTAATGAAGTGGAAATTGTTTGAAATATAATGTGGAATTCGTTTTGATGTTTTATTTTTTTTTCCATATTCATGTGTTTTTATGTATCAATGTATCTAACATTACTACATTTGATCGCCGAGGATTGATAAGTATGGATGACTACAGCATTAGTAGTCATTAGTTTTGGACCTCAAAGTGTGGGATGTTACAAAATGGTATTAGAGCATTAGTTTATGAATCTTAAAAGAAATTTAAACCTAATTTTTTTTCAAACATATTCCAATGAATCAGATAATAAGATCAGGGTTTGGGATAACGCTATAGTAATGTACTTGTATTTGATATATGGTTATATATATAAGTATGTATTCCCCGCTCTATTAGACTATTCTTTTGTATCTTACTAAGGCCTATATGAAGATTTATGAGAAAGAAGATATGGAAGCAGGAAACAGAAGAGGAAATCTCAGTGGAGGAAGCACCATAACCAATGGAAATGCTCAACCCACTTGGACGAACCCGGGTTGATAATCTAATGCTAATACCAAAATGCTGATGCCAAAGTGGGTGATAGAAAGCCTCTAGTAGATATGGGAGCGACGTATCAGTTCTTCGTTAATATAATATAAGTAGGAGTTGTTGCTGGTGTTGCTGGGAATGTTGGAGGAGCAAATCCTATGGCTCTAGTTGGGAATACTTATGCTAAGTTGAGTAGAGACCACACCGGTCTTGGTGGGAAGCCATTCATAGGAATGGAGAATGCCATTGAGTTAGAGAATTGGCTATTGCATTGTGAGCATATATTTGGTGATTTGGGTTTAAATGATGAGTAGAAGAGAATGTTGACCTCTAGACAATTACAAGGATCAACGCTTCATTTGTGCAATAGTATTACTATCGGAGTTTTGGAGAAGCAGTTGACATGGGCTGATTTTAGAAGCAGGTTTGAGCAAAGGTTTATGTTGAGGTTGCTAAGTCAACATTGCTAAGGAAGTTTTTTGATCTGAAGTAAGGAGAGATGTCAGTTGTTGAGTATGCTGCTAAGTTTGATGAGTTGTCCCATTATGGATATAATACTATTGACACCATCATAAGAAGAAATGAGAAGTTTATCAGGGGAATAAGGCCCAAGATTGCTAGGGCGACCTTGCCACATCTTCACGATCCTAGTAATTTAGTGGTGAAGTTGGCGATCCGTTATGAAGAGATGCTTGCTATTTGTTCTAGAGAGAAGCCTGTTGAAATTAAGGATTCCTAGGGGAATAAAAGGAAGTTCTTTAAGAAGAAGAGGGCCCAGAAGGGAGATGCTGCCAAGAAGGGAAAGGATGAGTTAGTTTGTTTTAAGTGTGACAAGAAGGGTTATGATGCGAATGAGTGCCGGTCAGGAAAGGAAAGAAGGCTATGGAAAAGAAGAATGTGGAGTGCTTCAACTATGATCAAGTTGTGCATTATAGGAATCAGTGTCCAGAACTGATTAGGGTGGACAGAGGAAAGGTTTTTACTATTGGACCAGCATCAGTTAGGCATAATGTAGCTGATAAAGGAAAGACTGTAATAGAAGGTACACTTTTGATTCAGAATGTACTAGTTAGGGTACCTTTTGATACCAGTGCCTCGCATTCATTTATTTCTCAGTGTTTGATTGATAGATTATGCTTTGAAACCATCTACCTTGTTGCTTTCTTAAGTGTCGCAAATCCAATAGGAAGGTATGCAACTCTAGGGATAAGATATAACCAGTTAGAAGTTGATTTGTTAGGTCATAAATTTGCATGCAGTCTACATCTTTTCGATTTCATAGACCTCAAAATCATCTTGGGAATGGATTGGTTGGGTGAGTATAAGGCTAGAATATTTTGCTATGATAGGGCGATATTACCGAGACTCCCAAATAGTCATAACCGAACTATATTCTCAATGGAGAATTCTGATTGGAGTGTTTATGCCCAGTTGATTGCTCTGGGAATAGGAGAAGAGTTAAATCAGGTTCGGGTAGCAAGAGAGTTTGAATATGTCTTTGAGCCAGTCTTTGGACTACCACCGAAATGAGATGTTGAGTTTCAGATAGATATCGTGCCCGGAGCAGAACCTAAGAGTAGACTACCTAGCAAGATGGCATTGACTGAGATGAAGGAAATGTAGGTGCAGCTAGTGGATCTTGAAGGAAGGAATTTTGTTAGACCAAGCAGTTCGTCTTGGGGAGCGGCTGTGGTGTTCGTGAAGAGACCAGATGGGTCATTGAGGATGTGCAACGACAAACGTAAATTGAACAACAGGACGATCAAGAATAAGTATCCTTGGAATAGATGATCTTTTCGATCAATTGAGTGGATCCAGAGTGTTTTCCCAGTTGGATTTGGCAAATGTTTTCCATCAGTTAAGAGTGGCTAAGGCGATATTTCTTTAACAACATTTCAAACTAGTTATGGTTCATATGAGTGGTTACTAATGCTATTATATTAACGAACACACCTGCTTTCATCGTGGATTTGATGAGCCATGTTTTTCAAGGTTACTTGGATAGGTTTGTGCTAGTGTTTATAGATGACATTTTTGTAGAGCACGAGGATCATATTAGAATAGTGCTTGAGACGATGAGGCAGCATCAGCTGAAAACGAAGTTTACCAAGTGTAAGTTTTGGAAGAAGGAGGTTAGGTTTCTTGATCATGTGGTTTTAGAGAAAGGCTTGTTAGTTGATCCAGATCGAAACTGTGAATAATTGGAAGAGACCAAAGACAATGACTGAGATTAAGAGTTTTCTTGGACTTGCTGGCTACTACTGGAAATTCATTAAGGTTTTCTCGAGTATAGCAGCACCTTTGACTAAGCTTACCGGAAAGGATGTGAAGTTTGTCCGGTCCGACAAATGTGAGGAAGCATTCCTTGAGTTATATCATTTATTGACCATGCACCAGTGTTAGTAGTTCCAGATTAAAACCAAGGGTTGGTAGTGTATACGAATGCTTGTGGAACTGGATTAGGAGTTGTATTGATGCGGAAGAGTAAAGTTATTACTTATGCTTCTCGACAGCTTAGACCACATGAAGTGAGATATCCTACTCATGATTTAGAGTTTGGAGGTGGTGACCATCGCGTTGAAGGTTTGGAGACATTATCTCTTAGGGAGAGATTTGAGCTATACATAGATCATAAGTCTTTATGGTACTTATTCTCTTTGAAGGAGTTGAATATGAGACAACAGAGGTTATTAGAGTTTTTGGCTGCTTATGATTTTGGTATAAATTATACACTTGTGAAAGGAAATAAGGTAGGGGATGCTCCTAGCAGAAGACATCAAAATGTGGTGTTAGCTATGTTGACAGAGTGGAATGATTTAGAAGCTTTGACTACTTGTAGTATGCAATTAAGACGACTGCTAGTTCCAGTCAGAGTACTGCCATGTTGTATTGTTTGGAAGTTCGACCAGTATTGATCAAAATGATTGCTTCTAAGAAAAGGGGGATCCAGTATTAGCTGAGAAGATTAGAAGGCATGAGGTTTGAACTGAGATCAATGATCTAAATGGTTTTAGCCTTGACCAAAGAGGATGGTTGAGAAAGAAGGGACGGTTGTGTGTTCCAAATGTTGAGGACTTAAGTATAGAAGTTCTTGAAGAATGTCATCGGCCCAAATTTAAAATTCATCCTGGAGGGACTAAGATGTATCAAGATATGAAGATGAGCTTTTAATAGAAAGGTATGAAGAGGGTTGTTGGCTTATGGGTTAGGCTGTGTGCAAACTGTCAACAAGTGAAAGTCGAACATCAAAAGCCGAGTGGGTTGCTTCAACCTTTAGAGATTCCAGTTTAAAAATGGGATTCAATATCTATGGACTTTATAGATGGGTTGCCAAGGTCAAATAGAGGAAATGAAAATATATGGGTCATAGTGGACAGGTTGACAAAGAGTGCCCATTTCATTCGAGTTAAGTCAACTAAGTGGGCACCTATTTTAGCTTTGTTATTCATAGAAAACGTATTTAGACTACATGAAGTTCCTAGTAGTGCAATCAGTGATAGAGATGCTATGTTCACTAGTGAATTATGGAAGAGTCTACATAAGGTATCAGGTACCAAGCTTAATACGAGTACTGCATATCAGCCTCAGACGGATGGGCAGACAGAGAGAGTCAATAGGGTACTCGAGCATTTGTTGAGAGCTTGTGTATTGGACTTTTGTAGATCTTAATAATAGTTATCAAACTAGTATAGTAATGGCTCCCTTTGGGGCTTTGTATAGAAGTCCAAGAAAATCACCAGCATGTTGGTTGGAGACTGGAGACAAGCTAATCTTAGGTCCACATTTGGTTAGAGAGTCGTTAGAAAATATTGAGTTGATCCGAGGAAGGATGAAGGAAGCTTAGTCCCGGTAGAAGAGTTATGCAGATAAGAGGCGTAAAGACATAGAATTCTCAATTGGAGATAAGGTTTTAATTAAGTTATCACCAATGAAGGGTGTGGTACGATTTGGAATGTCCGGGAAGTTGGCACCGAAATATGTTGGTCCATTCCAAATTATAGAGAGGATCGGAAAGCTCGCATACAGAGTAGAGTTGCCAAGCAGTATGGCAAAGGTCTATAATGTATTTCATGTTTCCCATCTTCGCAAGTATGTACATGATCCAAAGACTACTATTCTTCCAATAAGGTTGGAATATTTGACAGCAGAGCCTAATTTGGCTTTATTATAAAACTAGTTCGAGTTGTAGCGAGAGATGAGAAAAGATCGAGGAACAAAATAGTTAGGTTGTGAAAGTACAGAGGAGCGACAACGAGAAGGACTGTACTTGGAAGACAGAAGACAGGATTAGAGATACTTATCCTGAACTGATTTGAGGGTATGTCCATATTACATTTATATTGATAGCTACTAGTCTGGTTGGCTAGTATGGTTGTTAGGAGTTGTTATAGATGATTTTTTTGTTTAGTATTTAGTCCTTACAGAATTTCAAGGATGAAATTCGTTAAGGATGGGAGCCTGTAACACCCCTAATTTTTGATAACATTATTCAGAAGATTTAATCAGATAATAATGTAAGAATTAGAATGATAAGGAGATTGTAATTTAATGACCTGCTTTCTACCCAGAGCATCATCCATAAAATTTGCCTTTCCCAGTGTATATAAAATATCCAAATCATATGAGGCAAGGAGTTCTAACCAACTTGCCGCCTTATATTTAAGTCCTTTTGAGTGAAAATATATTTCAAAGATTTGTAGTCAGTGAAGAGCACAGGTTACAAATAGGCATGTTAGTTATAAATAAATTACTAAAATTAGCATCAAATCAGCCTTTTCTAGAAAAGTATGTTCCGCCAGCTTCAAAATTGCCTTTCAACCTTATGCCCTAGCTTCGACTCAACCGAAAACTACTATGCCGAAACCTACCTAGGCATAACCAATACGCTAGGTATCACTTAGATGGTACATAGTGGATTGGAGGAAGGCAGAAGTTATATTGTTGAAAGCATAACTTATGATGGGTCAAAACCTTTTATTATTTTCGAAAGATAAGCACCTGCCTTATTTTCATAAATGCTTCCAAAAGAGTCAAAACATATGTTTTCGAAAAGGGTTTCTAAATGGCTTTTGAAGTGGGTTGTCATCTAATGTTTAAAGTATAAGCTTTCGAAAGGGTTCCTTTATTTTCAAATTAATACTTTCGAATGGAATGGTTCTGGCCTAGTGGAAACCATGCTGCAGTTCTTTTAACTTTCAAGTGTATTGAAGTCATCAATTCTTTCAAAGGGTAATCTTTGTTTTAAACTTATATTAAGCCACTCCCAAAATGCTTTCAAAAGGAGTCAAGGGTTTCGAAGCCAATGGTGTCGAAAGGAGTTTTCAATGCTACCTTTCAAAGTTTTACTCAAAGGTTTTGAGCTTTCAAATTAATGGTTCCGACGCCATCAAATGTTCCCCAAACAATTTTATTAAAGGTTTGGAAAGAGATACTTTTGTATATAGTAACTTTGATCCCACAAGATGTTATTAAAGGTAAACTTATTGGTTTCAAAAAGGGTACTTTCATTGGTTTTGAAGCTATGTTTCTAATGAATATTAAGTGATGTTTTGAAACTTTCAAAAGGTATATTTTGGTTTCGAAAGAGTTGATTTAAAGAGCTTTGAAAGGTATATATTTTGTGTTTTGAAAAGAAATTTTCTATGCTTTTGAAGGAGGTTATATAGGTTTTCCGAAAGTAATATTTTAAGGTCTCAAAATCCTTAGTTTTCAGAACAAACAACCCAATT
The DNA here is from genome assembly GCA_030765085.1 of Allium cepa. Classification (NCBI taxonomy): domain Eukaryota; kingdom Viridiplantae; phylum Streptophyta; class Magnoliopsida; order Asparagales; family Amaryllidaceae; genus Allium; species Allium cepa. Next base: position 240,950,073 of record CM060935.1, on the reverse strand, counting down.
TCATTTTAAAGGAAAAAGCATGGCATAAATATAGAGTTTTGAAATGGAGTTTTTGAAGAAGTTTTCCTTGATTAACAGGTTAAAGAGATTAACCAAGTTTTATATAAAATGATTTAAAGGATATTAAACCACAAGGTTTGGTATTATTATGTTGTTATGATTGCTTCTTCATATATTTATTCACATTGTAATGAACCCATAATGGTACTTTGGGGAAAGGCAGAATAACAAGCTAGGTTGACCAGTAGTAAATATAAATTAACAATGCTGAAATTTTAATTAAAGATATTGGCAGGGGCCAATAGGTTCACAATAAGCCCATGAAAACTATATATAGGAAAAGATATTAGCAGGGGCCTATAGGTTCATAGTAAGCCCATGAAAACTTTATATAAACGAAGATCTCAGAAAGACGGGTTCATAGTAAGCCCATGAAAACTATGATTTGATATTGGCAGGTGCCAATAGTTTTGTATTTAGCCCATGAAAACTATATCCAGATTAAGATATTGACAAATTTCAATAGGTTCCTAGTAAACCCATGAAAAATAAGGTAAGAGGGAAAGATATTGGAATTACAAATAGGTTTAGGGAGAACCCATGAAATAGTAAAGATATTAACAGGGGCCAATAGGTTCTTAGTGATCCCATAAAAACTATGAAATTAGACAAGGAGTCCACAACATTAATAGGTTATTAGTAAACCTTGAAAACTAACAGGTTAATAGTGACACTAGGAACTATAAATAAGACAGATAGTCAAAATGAATGGGAATGGGTAATCCGAATTAATGTGATTGCATATCATCATATTATTTTGAATTGTTTTAACCATTGTGGATGTAGAAGAATAATATATGGTTGTACAAATATTTGGGGATACTAGTGAGGGGAAAATCCATTTCACTAAGCGGCCTGGTTTCATTAGATATCAAAAATGTTTGAGATGGTAGATTATTATTCATACGAGGCTTTATGTCAAACTTGAAGTTTTTGTTTTCCTCTTAAACTCTTGGGTGCTCAATTGATTTTGAGTTATTTGAGATTTAAGGTTTTCAGATTCTCTTTTTGATGAATAAAGCTTCCAAAGACGTGTTGGAGGCAAGCTAGTTACTAAGAGTTCTTTCATTTCCATTGTGTTATGGTTGTAAAGGCAAATTTGTCTTATTTCCTTATTTATACTATGATCATCCAAGGGGGTCGCTTCATATCTTGCTCTTGGAGTATTTTTTGCTAAGTATATTTTGTTTAAACATGGTTTGCGTACTGGGATTATGTAATGAACTGGAAATGGTTTGAAATGGAATGTGGAATTTTTTTTGATGTTTTAAAATTTTCCATATTCATGTGTTTCTGTGTAATTTATATAACATTATCGCATTTGGTCACCGAGGATTAATAACTATGGATGACTACAGCATTTATAGCTGTTAGTTTTAGGCCTCCAAGTGGGGGATTTTACAAAAACCTTGGGGAATTCTTGAATAAATCTCCGATAGCATCCTGCTAATCCTAAGAAACTGTGAATGTCCTGGGTAGTTTAGGGTCGTTTCTAGTTTAGAATAGCCATAATATTTGATGGATCAACTGCACTTCCCTCCCCTGACACATGTCCAAGGAACCTTACTTCCTTTTCCCATAAGTGGCATTTTGAGAATTTAGCTTTCAGCACATTTCTCCTTAATATTTCTAGTATGATTTCAAGATTCCCTTCATGTTCTTCCTCATTCTTTGAATATATCAAAATGTCATCAACAAAGAATAACAAAAATTAATTGAGTACCTTTCTAAATACCCTATCCATAAGGTCAACGAAATAGGCGGGATCAATTATTACCCCAAAGGGCATAACCAGCCATTTGTAAAATTCATTTGAGCTTTTGAATGCTGTTAAAGGAATGGAATCTTCTACCATCCATGGCTGACGGAATCCAATGGCTAAATCCATTTTTGAGAATACCCTAGCCCCATGGAATTGATCAAACATATCATATATGCGGGGTAGAGGATACTTGTTTTTGATCGTTTGTTTGTTTAGATCTCTATAATCCATACACAACCATAGCGATCCATCAAACATTGCAACAAAGACCACTGCTGCCCCCATAATTTTTCGCAGTTTTTAGAGGACCAAAATGTCCACCGCACGCTTGACCATGGCAAAACAAAAGAACACTCCTGATCTCATTATTCGGAAAGCAACGTTAGATGATTTGGTTAGGATAATATTTGAACAAGTATGGATCTTCCCAATAGAAATATTTCACTTGGGACATGAATTTGCATTTTTCTTGTTTGGACCAAGATGAGAGAGTTTGTTAAGTGACTAAGTAGTTCACTATATTAGAGTACCATGGATTGATAGAAATTGAAAGAAGTTGTTCATTGAGGAAATTTCCATTGATTGGCAAAGAAGGTGGTGCGTTCGGAAGACGAGACAGGTGATGGGCTATGACATTATCGGATCCTTTTTGTCTTTGATTATAAGGTCAAATTCTTGAAGCAAAAGGATCGAACGAATCAAACAAGATTTAGCATCTTTTTTGGCAAAAATGTATCATAGAGCAGTATGGTCAGTGTAGACCGTTGACGCGGTGGATTAACAAACTTTGGCGTGATAGTAATGTTTGATACAATTTGATGCAATTTCTTCCTCACGAAGTGATTCGTGTCAAGTAAAACAAGATAAATGCCCAAATCCGTTGATCTCTCGAGATACCAGATTCTAGTGTCTTCAACACGTTGATCGCGCACGATGCCGTGTTAAAAGATCTATGATTCTTCGACGTTGACCTCGCGCACGATATTCCATGAATCGACTTTAAGTTCATTGATTCGAGCGCACTCGAATAACCAAAGATGGAAGAAGAAGGAGATTACACTCAACTTCAACAAAAGTGGCACAAAGCACACAAACAAAATTTTATTCAAAATCAATCTCCTTTACAATGACATCACACACGTATTTATAGAAGATTACAACCCACACAACTCAACACATTCACGACCTAACTCACGGCCGACCTTAAAACAAACGACTTAACCCATACAACACGATTTATGACCTAACAGTTACAACACACGCGACCTACGACTCAACAAACAACACACGGCCTATGTAAAACACGAGTTACAACATGAGTTAATATTACACGACCTAACAAAATACAGTATTACGCGACTTAACATCATAAGCGACCTAAGCTTCAGCCACCTAAGGATATAGCACAACTTCATGAACTAGCGACTTAACACTGGATCGATATAAAAAGATGAGCGACCTAACCATGGAGCGACTTAAGTAATCTCGGCGGCATAAGATCTAACATAACTCGTTAGGTCGCGCGCGACTTAAGACCAAGTGAGCGAACTAGAAGAATGCAGCCTCTGATAAAACTGGCGATTTAACATAGCTCGCTGGTTGGCATAGCCCGTTAGGTCTTTGATCACTAGGTCGTAGCTCGCTGTGTGACTTATCACATATCTCGCTAGGTTGTTCGCGACTCATCATCTTGCTAGGTCGCTGGCGACCTAAGACACACGTAGATTGCTCTGCATCATCCTCCCCAGGTTGGAAAGAATTCTACCCCGAATTCACACTTTCCTCTTTGTCGACAAGCTTGTACTCATGATACGGAATCAAATGTTTGACGTTGAAAACGTCAGCAGTATGAATATGATCTGGTAATCTCAACCGATAAGCATTCTCATTGATTTTTTTCACGATTTCTACTGGACCATTCTTTCGAGCTTTCAATTTGTTGTAAGTTCCACTGGAAAACGATCTTTCGTCAATACTGCGTAAACAAAATCACCCTCTTCGAAGTCCACACTCCTTCGTTTCTTATCTGCCAGTTGCTTATACTTCTCATTTGACTTAAGCAATCGTTCATGAACAATCCTGTGAATCTCCTTCAACTCATTCACGAAATCACAAGCTCGTTTAACAACCCCTTTCTGATGTGGAACTGTCAACAAACCCAACGGTCCCTTCGGAATGGCTGAATATACTATTTGAAATGGACTGAATCCAGTACTTCGATTAACGACATGATTAAGTGTGAATTCTGCCTGACACAAGTTCACATCCCAGCTCTTCAAATTATCCTTCACAAGACATATCAACAAGTTTCCCAAAGATCTGTTCACCACTTCCGTTTGCCTATCCGTTTGTGGGTGATAGGCGCTACTAAAATTTAGCTTATTTTCAACCATTTTCCACAGACTCAACCAAAAATGACTTAGAAATCGAGTATCCCCGTCAGAAACAATGGTCTCAGGTAGCCCATGTAGTCAATAAACCTCTTTAAAGAACAATTGAGGAACACGGACTGCATCGGCGGTCTTTTTACAAGCTATAAAATGTGCCATTTTCGAAAATCTATCCACCACAACATATATGGAATCATTCCCTCGTTGAGTTCTTGGCAAACCCAAAAAAAATCCATGCTAACATCAACCCATGGTCTTGTAGGCACGGGCAATGGCATATATAATCCTGCATTCGTAGCTGTCCCTTTGGAAACTTGACATATGTGACATCTCTGCACAAATCTTTCAACTTCTTTCCTCATGGAAGGCCAAAAATATGATTGAGAAATCAACTGCAAGATACGATCTCTTCCCACGTGACCTTCTTTATGCAATTCCTTCACAATCTTCATTCGCAAACTGCACTCTGGGTATATACAACCAATTTCCTTTGAATAGAAAACCATCTACCAACACATACTCATCCGTCTTCCCTTTCTCGACTTCATCTACAATCTTAGCAAAGTAAGGATCCTTAACAAAAAATTCTGGAAATACATCAAACCCCGTCACCTCAACTCTTATTGTAGTCAACAAATGATTTCTTCTACTCAATGCGTCTACCACACGATTTGTAATTCCGGACTTATGCTTTACAACAAATGTAAACTGTTGCAAGTATGCGATCCATGAAGCATGTCTGGCCGCAATCTTATCATGTCCCTGCAAATGCTTCAACGCTTCGTGGTCCGTATATAACACAAACTCGTTATGAAACAAATAGTGTCTCCAATGCTTTATGGCTTGGACAATAGCATAGAACTCCAAGTCATAGATACTTTATCTTGTCTTGGCTCCAGAAAGTTTCTCACTAAAATAAGCAATTGGACGACCCCTTTGACTTAACACTCCACCAATTCCAACTTTAGATGCATCAGTATTCAGCTCAAAGAGTAGCTGAAATCCCGGATATCTAAGAATCGGTGTTGTAGTCAAAGTGTCTTGATCTGTTGGAATGCAGAACCAGCCTCTTCAGTCCACACAAACTGCTTTCCATTTATACAATCTGTCACTGGTGCCATCACGCTACTGAAATGTGGAATAAACCTTCCGTAGAATGATGCTAAACCATGGAAACTTTTTACTTCAGTTATAGTCCTGGGTTGTGGCCAATCTTTGATTGCTTCAACTTTATCTTGATCTACATGAATACTTTCCTTGGACAACACATGTCCAAAAACAAAATACTGTGTGTTATGAATATGCACTTCTTTGTTGCCGCGTAAAATTGCTCCTGACGAAGTATCATCAACACTTCCCGCAAGTGTTGTAGATGTTCTTCTGTGCTTCCACTGTATATCAATATATCATCAAAGTATACCACCAGGAACTTTCCAATAAATGGTCGAAAGATCTGATTCATCACTCACATAAAAGTACTAGGTGCATTCGAAAGACCAAATGGCATGACCAGCCATTCATACAACCCCTCCCGTGTCCTGAAGGCTGTCTTCCATTCATCCCCTGATTGAATTTGAATCTGATGATACCCACTCTTCAGATCAATCTTTGAAAAGATAGCAGCTCCACTCAGCTGATCTAACAAGTCATCCAATCTTGGCATCGGAAATCTGTACCTCACTGTAATCTTGTTTAGTGCTCGACTATCTGTACATATTCTCTAAGTTCCATTCTTCTTTGGCAATAACAAGGCTGGTACTGCACAAGGACTTAAACTTTCTTGTACGCGCCCTTGTTCAATTAACTCCTCCACTTGCCTTCTCAACTCTTCGTGCTCCTTTGGACTCATTCTATAGTGTGATCTATGTGGCAACACAGCTCCCGGAACAAGATCAATCTGGTGTTGTATGTCTCTCAACGGTGGTAACTCTTTTGGTAATTCTTCAGGAAATACATCTTCAAATTCCTTCAACGCTGGCTTAACTTCCTCAGGAATTTCAACCGTTTCACTACTTTCACGTCCAATCAACAGAAATACTTCAGGCCCATCCTCTACTTCTTTGACAAACTCCTTCAAAGAAAATAGAGTCTTTAGTTCCTCAATTTCCTCCAACTTGCTTTCACTTTGTTGTCGCTTTTTAGGAACTAAAGTGATTCTAATGCCATTGAACATGAAACTATAGCAGTTAGTCCTACCATTGTGTTGCACGGCTCTATCAAACTGCCATGGTCTTCCCAACAACAAACGACATACATCCATATCCACCACGTCACACCAAATTTCATGCTTATACTTCTTTCCAATGGAAAAAGTTACACAAGCTCTTCGACTAACCTTCACTTCCCTACCTTTCCTCAACCAAGCCAATTTGTAGGGTTTGGGATGCTTCTCTGTCTTTAACGCTAACTTCTTTACAGCTTCTGTAGAGATAATGTTATCACAACTTCCTGCATCGATAACAAACTTACAAACTTTTCCTAAAATAGTGCACGCCGACTAAAAAATATTACTCCTCAACCAACTAGTCCCCTCTTCCTGCTTTGGCATCAAGCAAGATCTCCCCATCATTAAAGAATATCCCTCGTCTCCCATCAATAATTTGTCTTCCTCCTCATCTTGTGGTGAATTGGAACATTCTACTTCTGCATTCTCATCTCCAAGCTCAGCAACCACCGCTCGCTTCTTATTCCTTGGGCATTCATTGCTCTTATGACCCAACTCCTGACAATTATAACACTTGAAATTGTTGTTGACCTTGGTCTTAGGAACTTCTTTGACAACCGGTTTACTAACAGTCTTGGAAACATTAGTATTGCTACTGGCCCCTTTCACCTGATTGATCGAACTTGTAAGCGCACCACCTCCTCTTCTACCTTGCTTCTCCCAAGCTAGAGCCTTCTGGTGTGCTTCAGCAATGGATCTTGGATCAAACATATTCAGCGTATCCTGAATTTGCATTCTCAATCCTCCAACAAATCTAGATGTCAACTGTTCCTCCGTTTGCATGATATCGTTTCTAGCAATCAGTTGATAAAACTCATCTGCATAATCATTTACCGACTTTGTCCCTTGTCTCAAATTCTGTAAGCGCTGATACATAAGAGACGGATAATTATAAGGCAAGAAAGTATACTTCATCAACTTCTTCATCTTTTTCCATGAAACAATCTTCGACTTTCCCATTCTTTCCCGTGTAAGTTTAGTTTATTGCCACCATGACATAGCTCTTCCCCTCAATCGTGTAGCAACCAACTTAACTCTATGATGCTCAGGTACTTCCTTGAAGTCATAAATTTCTTCAACATTTGATAACCAATCCAAAAATTCTTCCGCTATCATTCCCCCTTTGAATTCTGGAATCTCTATTTTCATCCCCGACTCCCATCGATGATCATCTTCACAATCTCTATTTTGACTTCATCCTTGGCCATGATTTCAACAAAAGCTACTATCACCATCACTGAATTCTTCCAAATCTGACTTATGTCGATGTCGATTCTGACCATCGACATTTTTGCTACCACGCACGTCTCTTTCTCTCGAAACTAAAGGTGAAACTCTTTTTCCACTATGGTGCGAAATTGGTGAAGTTCTCCTTTGACTTTGATTCATGTCTCTCATCAACTTCTCTAACTTTCCAATACCTTCATCGAACTTTTAACCGATACGCTGCTCCATCTGCTCAGCTTCTTGTCTTCTATATACATCTTCAACATTTTGAAATCAATTAGCACATCTCGGAGGCATGATCTTTAAACAATCTCGGATCCAACACAAATACTACTTTAACTCGGCTCTGCACTAGCTCGGCTTCGACCTAACCTAGTTCTGCACTTAGCTCGGCTCAGTTTTAACTCGGCCTTGATCTTACTTAGCTTCAACTTTGCTCTGCAAGCTCTTCAAGCTTTGATACCAAATTAACGCAGCGGATTAACAAACTTTGACGTGCTAGTAATGTTTGATACAATTTGATGCAATTTCTTCCTCACGAAGTGATTCGTGTCAAGTAAAACAAGATAAATGCCCAAATCCATTGATCTCTCGAGATACCGGATTCTAGCTATCTTCAACACGTTGATCGCGCACGATGCCGTGTTAAAAGATCTATGATTCTTCGACGTTGACCTCGCGCACGAGATTCCGTGAATCGGCTTCAAGTTCATTGATTCGAGCACACTCGAATAACCGAAGATGGAAGAAGAAGGAGATCACGCTCAACTTCAACAAAAGTGGCACAAAGCACACAATTTTTTTTATTCAAAATCAATCTCCTTTACAATGACATCACACACGTATTTATAGAAGATTACAACTCACACAACTCAACACATTCACGACCTAACTCACAACCAACCTTAAAACAAACGACTTAACCCATACAACATGATCTACGACCTAACAGTTACAACACACGCGACCTACGACTCAACAAACAACACACGACCTATTTACAACACGAGTTACAACATGAGTTAATATTACACGACCTAACAAAATACAGTATTATGCGACTTAACATCATAAGCGACCTAAGCTTCAGCGACCTAAGGATACAGCACAGCTTCATGAACTAGCGACTTAACACTGGATCGATATATGAAGATGAGCGTCCTAACCATGGAGAAACTTAAGGAATCTCGGCGGCATAAGATCTGACATAACTCGTTAGGTCGCGCGCGACTTAAGACCAAGTGAGCGAACTAGAAGAATGCGGCCTCTGATAAAACTGGCGATTTAACATAGCTCGCTGGTTGGCATAGCCCGTTAGGTCATTGATCACAAGTGTGACGCCCCACCTCTATACCCACACTAGACAAGGACACTACAAGGTAATGCCATCAACTAGCGCGGAGAATAAGGCTGTTGAGGAGCGACCATCCGTGTAATTACTTTGTGCGAGTACCGATATGCCAGATAACAGTATAACTTTTCATCTCGAAAGGAAATCCGACATACCGATGCAAACTCAAAGCTACTACGCAGTGGCTATAATATCTTCGGAAACAAATATAGAAATAAGCATAACATAAATCAGTCACAGATAATTCATATCACTAAGGCGAAAACAGATATGAATATAACACATGAAAGTGTTTATCAGAGTAGTGGTCAAACAACATCCACAATATCACAAAAATGAATAGTTACAAGTGCAACACAAGAGAATAAGTATACATCAAGGAGTCTCTATCTCGAATGTATACAAACAAAAACTGCTAAACTAAAGTAGTTAGCCAAAAGTCATATGAAGGACCATGATAGGAAGTCAAGCAGAAGCACCAGAAACATCTCGGTCTGACCCGAGTATTATTTGATAAGAAAATAATAAACGGATCAGTCTAACTATAAATATCAGATAAAATAATATAGAATAAGAGATATGACAAAAACGTAAGATACGCATAAAGCCACACTATGATAAGTACGTAATTGAAAATCAACAAGAGATTAATCAATATCACAAGAATCTTCTCAAAGATAAAAAGGATTTTCATACTCTTTATTTCATTTACCACCGTAAATATTGACAGTTATATCAATGCCAATCACAAAAGTTAATGACACACAAATTCACCAATGCACAAATATTGATAAAACTTATCAATGTAAATCACAAAAATTGGTGAAAACACAAATTCTAGAAATCATCAATGGAAATCCAGAAATCACGAAAAGGGGGAGGCCTATCACAAAACGGGAGTATGAAAACTCACCAACACGTGTATCACAAACAATTCGGAGCATCGACGCAGTACAAACAGTACGTCCAGTGAATCGAAAAGCCGAGACATCGATGTAGTACAAACAGTACATCCAATGAATCGAAACACAAAACAATTCGAAACATCGACGCAGTACAAACGGTACGTCAGATGTCGAAAAGTAGAGACATCGATGTAGTACAACCGGTACATCAGATGAATCGAAACACATTAAAATTACATGGGTTGCTAGCCCACAAAGAAATGAGACGAAGCTCTTTAAAATGAGGTACAGTCCTCCACGTGGACAAAGAGACATTGCACATTGCTAGTCTAAACCATAAAATGATCACCATCGATCATCAAGAAGTGTCAATTACAGTAAGCTAGTAAATATATGAGCTTAGCTTCATGTCCCATAACTACTAGCTTAACTTAAATATTTATGAACAAACTGTAGATTTCCACTCGAAAATTGTCGCAAGAGTTTCAATCGAACAAGTCCAAGAATTAACCGACGAAGTAAATGCAAGTGTTTCATACCACTTGTTTTACTATGCCGCTTAATTAAATTTCTCATATGAATGAGGTAAAGGTTTGTATATTCTAGTAGATTGAAAAACGGTTTAAGAAACGAGCTTTGTAATAAAATAGTGTTGAAATTGTTTTGATGAAAGAATTTTGACATTTACTACTAGTATTGAAAACCTTTATATTTTTAAAAGTGACAAATTACAAAAATGATTGTGGGAACAATCAATCAATAAAATTCACATACGAAGACGTGAATAAAATCCAAAGAAATCGATTCTGAATCCATAAAAATGGAAATACCCAAAAATTCCAAAGATAGAAGTTATCAAAGTCGACAAAGGTGATAACAACTAATCGGAGAAGAAGAATCGATCAAAGATTGGAAAAGCAAAGAAAAATGAGCATAATAGGAAAAACTGGGAAATAGGAGCAGGTCGGTTGGCCGGACTTCCTGAGTCGGCCAACCGAACCAGAAACAGAAAGTTTCGGCTATAGCTTCGGTCGACCGACCCAGGGGGTTCGGTAGGCCGAACCTGGTGCCTTGCATTTTTCTGCCCTAATAATTGAGTGCAAACTCTGCCAATTCGCAACCGATCGAGCACGGACGCTAGGGGATTACGCCCATCGGCTACCCGGTCCTGTTGGCTCCTCGACGCATCACCAAAAACATGTTCAAACATCAAAGTTAGGATCTTTAAAGATTTGAACCTAAAACATTAAAAATTGGAATATTCACAAAACCAATCCAAATCAAAATCAAATGCACATGAATAAGTGTTAGGAATTCATACCCAACAATCAAAGATATTTATAAGCAAAGATGTGAGATAAAAATCTCACCTTTGACACAAAGAACAAGTAAGAAGAAGCTATAGGGCAAGGCAAGGACAAACACTCTTCAATTCCAACCCAAGAAGCTTCAGTCTAAGCTTACAAGTAAAATGTTTCCTAAGTTAGATTTATGAAATTTCTAAAATAGAAGAAGGAAAGAGTTGGAGAAGATGAAGAGAAGGCTCACCAATGGCTTCTCTTTGGATTTGGAGCAAGAACTTGAATTTTGCAAATGAACTGTGGCTTGGAGTTTTAGGAATTCTAATTTCCAATCTTTTCCCCCATTATTCTCTTGAGCTTGAGAGAGTTAGGAAATGAGGAATGAATGAAGAGAAGTGAAAAATGGTTGGGTTGATATAACCAGAATTGGGCAAATGGGCTGAACCCAAACCCAAAGCCCTATAGAAAAGTAGCAAAAATCAACTTACTCCAAACATATCGAACCTTATACTCAAAAAATTACAAACGTCATTTTGAACTCAATGGGGGTGGTCTCGAGTACAAATTCGACTGTTTGCAAAAAGTAGCTTTTCAGACTATAATCTGACTTACGATAAAATATTTAAATACTCAATCGTAAAATATGCGGGTTGTTACAACTAGGTCATAGCTCGCTGTGTGACTTATCACATATCTCGCTAGGTCGTTCGCGACTCATCACCTTGCTTGGTCGCTGGCGACTTAAGACACATGTAGATTGCGCTGCATCAACCATGATGTGTGAACCTATCAAGTAAGATCGAATCTTTTCGAGCGCAAAAACGAATGCTAGAAGCTCTTTTTCGGTTGCTGTGCAGTTGAGTTGAGCATCGTTCAAAGCCATACTCGCATAGTAAATGACAGGAAGGATTTTGTTGATGCATTGTCCTAAGATGGCACTAACCACAAAGTTAGAAGCATCATAAATTATTTTAAATGGGAGATCCCAATTGGGTGCACAGATGATTGGAGCAAAAATGAGTTCGTTTTTGAGATGTTCGAAAGACGAGATACAATCAGAGTTAAAATTGAAAGGAACGTCTTTTCTAAGAAGAGTCGTCAAAGGACGAGCGATTCTACTAAAGTCTTTCACAAAATGTCAGTAAAAGCTAGTGTGTGCTAGAAATGATCGAATGTGCTTAACAGATTTGGGAATAGGTAGGTTTGCAATTACGTCAACTTTCGATTTATCTACCTCAATGCATTTATTTGAGATCATATGTCCAAGGACTATGCCTTATTTGACCATAAAGTGGCATTTTTCCCAATTCAAAGTCAAATATTTTTCTTTGCATCGATTTAGAACCAACTCGAGATGATGTAAACATTGGGATAAAGAATCGCAAAAGATAGAGAAATTGTCCATAAAAACTTCTAGAAAGCGTTCAATCATGTTGGAAAAAATGCCAACCATTCATCGTTGGAAAGTAGCACGAGCGTTACAAAGTCCGAATGGCATATGTCGATAAGAAAAGGTACCGAATGGACACGTGAAAGTCGTTTCCTCTTGCTCTTCGAAAGCGATTGGAATTTGGTTATGGCCGGAATAACCATCAAGGAAGCAGTAGAAGTCATGGTCGGCTAAACATTCGAGCATTTGGTCAATGAAAGGAAGAGGGAAGTGATCTTTTCGTGTTGCAGCACTTAATTTTCGATAGTCAATGCAAACACACCAACCCATTTGAGTAAAGTCGGAATAATTCATTTGAATCTTTTTTACAATGGTTAGGTTAGACTTTCGGTACAACATGAATTGGCCTAACCCACGAACTATCAAAGATTGGGTAAATGATTCCGTTGCCGAGAAGTTTAAGAATTTCATCACGAACCGCATCTTTCTTTTTTGGATTAAGCCTTCATTGCGCGTCATGAACAGGCTTGGCATCGCCGATTAAATGAATGCGGTGTTGAATAAGAGCGCGACTAATTCCCTTTATATTGGAGATCGACCATCTAATTGCTTCCTTGTTTTTGGACATGATTGAAAGTGAAGAAGTTTCTTGATTGAGAGAGAGAGTCGTAGAAATTATGATGGAAAATGTTTCGTTACCCCTAAGTATGCGTACTTAATGTGATCAAAAAGTGGTTTGAGGTCCAATTTTGGGAGTTTCTTGATCAAAGAATTGGAATGAGATTCGGACTCAACTGGAAGCGATTTAAAAGGAAGAGTGTATTCAATTCCTTTGGGAATTTCATGAAACAATTTTTCATACTCAGCCTCGCGTTCATCGTTAAAATCAAGTGTCTCGTTTTCAAAGTTTTTGTAAATAGCGCTAACTTCCAACATTTGGTCACGAGGTTCATTCCATTGGCTTTCAAGATTGAAAATGTTGAGACATAAAGTCATGTTTCCAAAAGAGGTTTTCATCGATCCGTTACGATAATTGATTAAGGCATTTGAGGTGGCTAAGAATGGTCGACCTAAAATCAATGGAATTTGACTCCCGGGATTTGTCACGGGTTGTGTTTCGAGAACAATAAAATCAATGGGGAATATGAATTTCCCTATTCGAATGAGTACGTCCTCGATTTCTCCCACGGGCTTCTTAGTGGAACGATCGGTGAATTGAAGCATAACTTTTTTGGGTTTAAGCTCACCTAAGCCTAATTGTTCGTACACGGAACATGGAATCAAGTAGACCCTCATGCCTAAGTCTATCAAACATTTGTTCGTCCTGTCTCCATTTGAACACGAAATCGTAGGGCAGCCAGGATCTTGGTATTTAACGGGCATGGATTGGGACAAGACTTCACTCAAACTGGCAGCTAAGAAGACCTTTATAGGCATTTGAGTGTGTCGCTATTGGGCGCACAAGTCTTTAAGAAATTTCGCGTAAGTGGGGACTTGCTGAACGATGTCTAGAAGCGGGATGTTAACTTTCACTTGTTTAAATATTTCCAACATCTTTTTCATTTGGTCTAAGTGTTTCTTGGGTCGAAGATGATGTGGAAATGGAATAAAATATTTGGTAGGCGGGTGTACTCGAGTAGAAGCAGAATTTTGATTGGCATTCGATTCAACATTTGGCTCCACGTTCTATTCTGATTCATTTGTTGTTTTAGAAGTGTCGTGAGAGGTTTCCAGTAAGTCGTTTGGATTAACAACTTGATTATTGTAACGATCCAAAATTTTCGACCTCAAAAATTCGACACTGATACGTTCGCTGTAGAAGTGCTGAGCAATCGAACGCTGGAAATTTCAGATTGTTAGAGTAAAGAAGAAAGAGGTAGAAGAAGAAATAGAAAAAAAACACAGAATCTCACATTTCACAACGGATCAAAATATAATATCACATAATAGCATTTATACAAAGAAAGCTGCAATTGTCAATTTATAACAATACATCAGGGTACAAACATTTTACAAATAAACTAGACAGTTATAGCAACCTGTCCAGACTACTATCAATACAACTCTATTACACAGCGGAATATACTCCATACGTCCCTGCCATCCAGCTCACCTCCTGAGCTCCAGAATGTCCTAACCTGAAAATCTGTAATACTCAATCTGACTCGAGCATTACAATCAAGTAACACCCGGGTCAGGCTGGGAACCAGCGTGAGTAAACCAATCTAACATAAAATACTAATGTATAAAACTTATTTAAAACCCGGGGTAACTCGTACTTCACTACAAAATCTCACCCTGTTATAGTCAATACTTATATCACAAATCAATATCTAAATACCACTACATAGTTTCAATGGTCCAATTTACTTAAATTATTCCATTCCAGCCTATTGATTTCACATATCAAATCTATAAAGAATTATTGTAGATTACTAATCAAAGTGGTTTCGAGTATTTACTGATACCTGACTCCGGTCTCTCCGAATCCAATACCATTTTTAATCCAAGTTGTTTAAGTGAAAAAAAATCAATTTATACTCAGAGTAACATATTCACATAGCGATCCTATTACAGATAGATAATTCATATCCAAACACCATATCACATAGCATCACAATCGCATACCAGGATAGCAAATAATCCACGGCATTCAATATCATTCAATCATCCATATGAAAGATTAATTAGTTACACCATTTCTAGTTAATTTAAATAAATTAAATAAATTACTTCAACCACCTTTAAATCCTGCTTACTTAACATTAATTAATTACATGTCAATTAATTAATCATCCTTTAATTATACATCTAAATTAATTATCCATAATTACTTTCATTAAGTAATTATCCCATTGGTTAATTGTACTCAATTAATTAATCTTTATTATAAGTAATTAACCTTTAATTACTAATTAAATTAATTAACCCTTGACAAATTAATCCTTTTATTACTTACATTAAATAATTATCATTTAATAAATCACATTTATTAATTACCCATTAATTACCCACCTTAATTAATGATTTATTAATTACCCATTAATTACCCACCTTAATTAATGACATTAAGTAATTATTCTTTAATCACTTCCATTAAGTAATTATCATTTATTAATTACATTAAGTAATTAACCTTTAATAAATTATAAATTAATCATCTTTTAATTTTTTGGCAAAGCCGATGGTTTTATAGTGGACCGACCACTTTTTATTACGAACGTAATAACGATTGAAGAACAGGAGTAAGGTAGAGACACCTTAGCTACTATGATAGAAAGAAATGAAAAATACAGCACAGGAGTTTGACAGACATGTCACAACTATTAGATATAAATAACCAGACTAGTTCTCCTCCGCGGAGGAAGAATCACCATCACCCTCAACAACCCGGGATGAATCCAGAGAACCAAAACCATGAATTCCAAAATAAGGGCGAAAATGATCAGCGAGAGAAGGATCATAATAGTCAGCATCAGAAGAGTAGATAAAAGATCGATCCCAGGCAGTATCAGCTAGAGTTACAGTACTAATTTCAGCATACGAACCATCCATGTCGAGGACCAAAGATTCACCAGAAATACTGTAATAAAGGCATCGAAGGTCCAATAGATCATCAGATACATATCTAAAATAGGAGTCATCCACTGGGTTGAACCTCATAGCAGAACGACGTTCAACCCAACAATGTTCGGTCTCAGCACAAACTACGAGAGGCGGAGAGAGAACCGGCTCAGCAGGGTGGACCGCAAGAACAGCACCAGGTAATGGGGAAGCAGGCCGAGCTAAGGAAAGAGAAGGACCAGGGTCAGAAGAGACTTTGGGAACCCATTTCCTTAGGGGAGGCCGAGGCAGAGGGGTCTTGGGAGCGGCAGCAGATACATCAGAGTGCACACAGGCAGGGGCTAAATGGCCAAAAGAGTGACAGGTGGAACAAATGTCTGGGACCCATCCGTAACGAACACGAACATCCACCACGTGACCAACAGCTAGCTGGACAGGAATTGAGGTAGGGAGAGGCTTATGGGGAGTAATCTCAATCAGAGCTTTGGCGTATACAAGCTTATCACGCGCAACAGTATTAGAATCAAAACATTTCAATTTTCCAACATTGCAAGCTAGCCAATTCAATCCAAGAAGCGGCTGAAGAGCAGAAGGAATTTGAGAGAAATAAACCAAAACAGGGATAGAAAAAACTTGTTCACGAGCACTAGCAACCGTCGGAGATCAGGGGGTAATAATAAAAGGTTTTCCATCAAAGAAGGAAGGTTCAGACTCAAGAACACGTCTACGTTCCTCAGGGGAGGAGAACAATAGGAAGTACAAGGTATCAACCAACTTAACTCTAAGGCCACCTTGAAGTCTCTAGGCCCTACGACAAACAGCAGCCGCATCAAGAAGTCGATGTTTAGGGTCCAAAAAGAATCCAACAACGTATTCTGACCAAAAGTCCATAGGGGGGAGGGATCATCACTCCGTTTTCCTCAACGACTTCGAACTCAACTGGTTCATAAACACCTGCATTACGGGGCATGGTTTTAAATAGTGAAGACCATGATTTGGGAACAGATGGGCAAGGAGCAGTAGGGCGACCCTCCACAACACCAGTAGTGGTCTCAGGATTGGGGCAACGATCAACATTGGGAGAAGTGACTGCGTGCAAGATATCTCCAGTAATTAAAACATTGAGCATTGGGTCAGTATTGACCACGGCATTATGCCGAACAGTTGGTGAGCCTCTAGCTACGCCAAACAAGTCAGCAGAATTAACGATCATTACATCACCATCAGATGGTTCGACTACACAGTCATTCGCTGTAACATCCACCAAACCCACAGGATTACAAGACTCAACTCTATCGTGAGAAACAACCCTAACCGGGCTCGAGCTTAGGCAATCAGAAGAAGAGACCGGAAGGTTTTTAGCAGGCAGGGGGGAAACTCTAGCAGGCAGGGGGGAACTCTGAATCCGAGAGCATGGGAGGATTCGAGATTACAGAAGCAGCGCCTCTAAAAAACTTACCAGATCGAGTAGAGGACTGAGAAAGGGAACTGGAGACGAGGGGAGGAAGAGGGGGGCTAGACATGGAACGACGACGAGAGAAGCAGAAACGTCAGAGAAACAAACGCGATCTGGACAGAGGCAACGCGAATATTCACCCGAGCGCGGAGAGAAGCCATTATCGGCGAGAGGCCATTTCAAAAAATTGTTGATTATGTGACTATAGAAATCATCTTTTAATTAAATACCTTAATTAATTAATCACACTAGTAAATCAATCCTTTAAATTGATTACACAAATTAAGTAACCTTTTATTAATTATCTTAATAATTAAATTAATTAATTATTCCCTTAACTGATTACATTAATTAACCACCCTTCATACATTAAATAATTAATACTTTATTTAATTACATCATTTAAATCACCTTTGAAAACATACAGGAATTAACCTACTCTATAATTACTTTTAAAAAAAAAATTAAAACATATTAAAATTTTGAAAACTTGTTTAAACTACAACTTTCTTAATTCAAATATTTAAAACATACAAAGAAATTAAATTTAAAATTTAAACTTAATTTACTAAAGTTTTCAAACTTGCTTTTTATTTGTAATTTTTTAAAAAGAACTGTTATAACATTTCTTCATGGTCAACCCGATAATTACTCGAGTCCACAGCCGAGAAAATCCACTTTTCTGCTTTTTTTCAAAACTTATTTTAGTTTAAATTTTTAAACCTGTAAACATGACTTAACAATCACGTTCATATACGAAGACGAACTTGAGCAAAAACTTGTCTTTCCCCAAGTTTCCTTCAAGACAACAACCTTCTCAAAAAATTTGTCACTCAACCCATCGTCGTGCACATGCACCGTTGGTCGAGATGACTCCGACCACCGCTGACACCTCCAACACACGTCGACCACCTCTATTTACGATCCCGACCACCCAATCTCCATCACAAGACCAAAATCAGGATCGAGCTACCATGAACAAATCTAGAACCTAACCCATCACCAGAAAACCTTCTCGACCCGACGCTGTCGATCACCAGCAGCCATGCAAATCCGGACACACCCTCGTCGGCCATTCATGCTTCTTTTCCCCCATGACCGATGAACCCCGATCCTACAGAGATGATGCAGCGATCCCATTTTCCAACGTCTACAAATTTGGGTTTTAACCCTACTCTGACCAAAAGCCGCCGCCTCGGTGGATAATAAATCCACCTGACATTTTTCCCTAGCTCGCCAACATCCTAGCAACCTCCAGCAGAGACCCCGACCACATCGAGTCCTCCGACCACCATAAATAGCCCAAAACTCCAAATTCGATCAACCTCGAATTACTCACTCGATACCAAACTAGAAATCGTGATTTAACTTTTAAAAAACATGATTTCCAAAGAAGATTCAGATTATATGCCTGAATCAGAGAATCAAAATGTTTGTGTTTAACATGTTTTAAAGATTTTTATTGTCTTTTCTATTTTCCAGGTAATATTCACACTTATTATACATAAAAATATTTTTAAATCTTAGTTTATGTTTAAACAAATATAATTTGTTGGAATACTAAAACCTATCAGTGATTAGATGAGAAGATTTTGAATTTTGTTCTAGATTTTTATCCTGTAAGTATAAAGCAGATATATATATATATATATATATATATATATATATATATATACGTACATGCACACTTATATCACCTGCATATATACATTCCATCACAAATACACAACCATGCAAAGTATTTCTCATATCATAACATTTAAAGATCATCACATGCATCAAGTTTTTAATAAATTTTTAGTTGTTTACTCACAGTGAATTAACATAGAAGCCTGGAACCATAGTTTTTTTAAAAAGTGGAAATTGTTTGAACTTGAAAACTGAAGATGCTTTGATCTTTAATCTGATCTGCTTTGTTTCTTTACTTAATGAATTAGCTTTAAGACTGAGTTGAACTTGAATTTTGTTGAGCTTCAGGTTTGAAACAATTTGAAAGATTTTGTTTGCTTTTTTCTTTGATTTTGTTTACTGGTTTATTACAGGCTTTGGTTTCTCTTCGGTTTTGAAATTGAAGATAAAAAGAGAAAATGAAAGAAAGGGATAAAGAGATGCTTATATAACTTTGCTTAATTTAAAATAAAATAAATGACACTTGTTCAACTAGCTTACACTTGTAATTGCATGTAACAATTAGTTTACATTTGTAACTATTATGAACTATATGTCTTAATATGACTTTTATATTAAAATTTTCAACTTAGTTTTATATATATATATATATATTTTATGTTTTAAATATTTTCTATTTTTAATAAATGTTTTTCTTTTTATAGATATTTATACATCCTTAAGAAAAAAATGATTTTAAAACTAATTACATAAATAAACAAACATATATATGTTATATCAGAATGTAACCCTTAAATAGTTCTTGAAAAATTGTTATATTAAATTCCAAATATAACTTCCAAACCACAATGCATATACATACATACATACATACATACATACATACATACATACATACATACATACATACATACATATACATATATATATATATATATCAAATAAATATTTACCCAGATAGTAAATATACATATACGTATACATACATATATATATATATATCAAATAAATATTTACCCAGATATATATATTTACTATCAGATTTATTTGTTCAATCAAAAATTCAGTATTCATATTAATTAATCCGGTTAATTGTTAATTAACAGATGTCCAAAAATCCAGGTTATCACATTCCTCCCCCTTTGAATCTTTTCGTCCCCGAAAAGAAAACGAAACCAGAATTCATTAAAATGCTTATTATTAGTTAAATTATTCTCTGAACATTTTAACTATAAACTCTTTTTATTCAAAAATTTAGAAATACTTTTAAATTTACATAATGCTATCAAAATAGCTTTATAAAAAAATAATTCTTATAACTCGATGTCTCAACAAGTCCATGCTTATTCGCACAGAAATTCGGCCATACGTTGATCAGGCGTAGGACTGAAAATCTATAAGTACTTCGAAAATCCATTTCAACACCCATTGAAAATACTTGGGAAACCATTTTGTGGAAAATATAGAAACATTTTTTTGAAAATAGAGGAAACATCTTTGGTGAGAATGCTTTGGAAATCATCACCCCCTCCATGGTCGCAGTTAACCTGATGGCTACGTTGCCATCCTGGCAAAATCCCTAGATACTTATAGGCACTCCGTACCGCTCAATTACACCATAGAACCCGCCACAGATCGCAGCTGCATCTAGGGTTACGTCGCTGTCACGGTAAAAATCCATGTAACTGTAGGCATCAACGCCCTCGAATTTCGCTGCCAAATGAAACTTCACCACTCTTACATAGATCGCAGACTACATTAGTCGAGTCCCAACATAGCCTTAGGTTATCACGGCATCATGGCTTTTGCTATGTCTTCATAAATCGCAGTCTACCGATGTTACGTTGTCATCACGCAAACATCAAACATAAACCTTC
Source organism: Allium cepa (assembly GCA_030765085.1). Taxonomy (NCBI): domain Eukaryota; kingdom Viridiplantae; phylum Streptophyta; class Magnoliopsida; order Asparagales; family Amaryllidaceae; genus Allium; species Allium cepa. The sequence continues at coordinate 240,928,937 of CM060935.1, read as the reverse complement.
GCTCTCACGACACACACGACTTCCGTTATGGTTCACAGTAGATCGTAGTGACATCGAGTTACACTATCATCACAGCATAATCCTAATGCCTCAATAGGCATCAGCGCCTTCGACTTTCACTACCCACAGCACACAATCCTTAGGAACTTCAGTTTGTCCAGACTCCCTCCCAGGATTCAATTTAGAGCCTCCCCCTTAGGGCTCAAGGCAGAACCATCCCATGGATCGCCTATGAAGTTCATTTCAATGGGAGAGCCTTTTTTCCCAGAGCCAATCTCAAAACATTTTATACCATACACTTATAGTATCTTTCAAATCATGCACTTTATGATTCACATAAATCTCCTTTATACAAAATTGATATCTCAAATCGATAGCTCCAAACTTTGCTTTCCAAATTCCCAAAATTGATTTTTCTCAAAAAAATCAAAAGCCATTCCAAAATCCATAGGTTCCAAAACCTTTTGCCAAAATCATCCTTATAAAATCCTCTATACACACACACACATCCTTGAAAAAGCTTAGATCACATCATACTTATATAAATTCCCTTTTTATACTTCAAATATTTTTCAAAAATCTATTCTTCTGGCTATAGATTCAACAAGGGGAGTTTATCATATATAACAAATATATATAACTTTCTTTATACCAAATCAAATATTCAAATTTTATTTCCCTTATAAATTTATTTACCATATAACTTACTTTTACAAATGAGTTCTAATCATAGAAATATCCAACTTCCATTTTATTTCATCATCTGTTTCAAAATATTCCTTTCCATTTCAAAAATCATTTTATAGTTATTATCTAAAAAAATTCAATACCTATTTCATTCATGCCTCTACGATGTACGTATACAATCTGTATGCAATATTAAATCTGATTGCTCACTCGATCACACAATTTCTCTTCGAACTAGTATCGTCCACCCGACTTCCTAGCGTGGACTCAGATCTGGTTTCTTGATCAGAAACGGTCATTCTCTTACATAGCCCTAACTATGATAGAGAATTTTCAAAATCAATGAAAAATACATATCCAGGGTTCACCGTCGAAAATCGAGTGAAAAAAATCCCAACTCGGATCGATATACTATCACGAAATTCTATGCTCGAATCTGGGTCAAATCATTCTGCGAATAGAATAATATACGTACATCCTACATATTTATCTTCATTGATTATTATCTAAATCAATTTTCTTTTTATTTACCCTCATTTTAATTTTATTCACAATTGCCTCCAATTTCCATTTGGATTATCACTTCACTTATAAACAGTTTGCATTATGACCAACTTGAATTTAGAAAATAGCTTGAAAAAGTTTAAAATAGATAAGTAGTTGTAAAATAATAATTAGTTGTAAAATAACACTAAAATAGTTAAGTAGTTATAAAATAGTAGAAAAGTAATTAAATAATTGTAGAATAGTTATATAGTTGCAAAATAGTTACAATATAGTAATTTGTTATAAGTAGTTTTAAAATAATGACTAGTTTATAAAACAGATGTAAAATAGTAATTAGTTTTCAAAATAATTGTAAAATAAGTATAAGATAGTTTGGGTTTTGAAAAGAAAGGTTGTATAGTGAATAACTAGGAAAATAGATTTAAAAACAGTTAAATTAAATTAATTCATTTGAAAAAAAAATGGTTCATAGCAAAACTGTTCAATTCCCAATCTCCATTTCCAATCAATTTTCAATTTCCACTTTCATTTAAGTTGATTCAATTCCAATTCAGTTTGAATTAACTACAATTCCTATCCTAAATTCAAAACAAATCCCATTTGAATTTAAACTTATTCAACTTCAATCTCATTTCCATTTGATTCAAATTAAATTTAATTTGAACTAATTCAATTCAAATCTCTACTTTAAACCCTCTCAAATTATATAAATTCGAGTTAAATTTTTAGATGTTGATTTAATCCTTTAAAACAAATCAACCTTTAGTTTTAAATTGAAAACTTAAATCTGTAAACCATTTTATTCTGAGTCCTAATTTCAAAATTCCATTTTAAATTATCTTTACTTAACTTATTTTAAAGTTCAAATAAGAGTTCAAAACCTTTTAAACAGTTAAATTTTCAGAATCCAATCTATTACCCAATTTTAACTTCGAAACCAATTGTCAACAAATTTTTAGCAAGCTCATTTCTAATATTTATATCTTTAAGTTCAAAGCAATTTCCCTTTCATAAGTTCAATCTTATTTCTATTTTATTTCAGTAATGAATGTATATTACCTCAATCCATTTCTTAATTCATTTAAAATAATCATATTATCAGTTTCATAGATTATTACTAACAACAGGATGATATCGGAATAAGTCATAAAAAATAAACATCCAAATTATTTAAAACATCCATCCACAACATTTGTTTCCAATTTCCAGATCTCAAATCCATTTTGTGATCATACATATCCCCTTCAATTCAACCCATTTAACTTCCGAAAGTTAAATCTAATTTCATTTTGTAAATTCCAATTCGGGTTGTTTGTTAAACTCATTTAACTTCTCCTAAGTTAAATTCGATTTATTTAATCCAGTCAACCTTATTCGATTTTAATTCTCTATTTCAAATTTTAAACTTCTTACTAAAACAATCTTCCCACTTAAAGTTCAAAAACTTATTTCACTCTGGGTTTTCACATCACCTACCAAGGAAAATTCAAAACTCAACACTTAGTGTTGACTTCCAATCAACTTGTTATTATGTATATCCCACATATATACATATCCATTTCTTTTTCACTTCAAGTCATACTTTAAATTTTAAACCATTCTTGGTTTTTTAATTTCAAAACAAATTCCCTTTAAATTTTTTTAAAACAACTCTTGTTTTAAGATAAGATTCCTACATTTATAAATATTATATATTATATCTTTTAATACTTTGAAACAATTTAACTTTCTGAACTTAGATTTAAAACTTCACAATTTAAATTATCTTCAATTCCAATTTGTAAGTCATACTCACCTAAATGTTCACTTCCCTAAAATATTTCATTTTTCTTAATCTTTAACAAACGTTTCATTATTAAACACAACAACCATTTATGATAATAACCATATCTGGAAACCAATTCACTATACATTATCTTATAATTTATTGGAAAATAAAATCAGGGTCACTTAATTCAACTTTTTGAAAACACTTCTACAAATTCAGGATTTTATTTTCTATTTTGAATCCATTTCAAGCTTATCTTATTTATATAGTTCATATTATCCAATTCCCATTTGGTTGTATTTCTATTACCACTTAATTCTTATTATTACTTTTAATTCAAATAATACAACAACCCATTACCTTAATATACATTAGAAAAACTATTTCTTTATATATCAAAGAATAAACTTATAAAAAACATTTTTAAAACCATTTTTTAAAATCATTATATAACGAATAACAAGTACGCTCTCATAGAATACGCTCGACTCATTCTAGGGTACTACTGTCCCTATCCTTAATGAGTAAACCCAGCAGAGCCAAGGTTCTCGCTTAACCTTCTGCTCTTATATCAAAACGTAACAACACGAAATTTCCAACCTAAAAATTCGACACTAATACATTCACTATAGAAGTGCCGAGCAATCGAACGCTGAAAATCTCATATTGTTAGGGTAAAGAAGAAAGAGGTAGAAGAAGAAACAGGAAACAAAACACAGAATCTCACATTTCGCAGCAGATCAAAATATAATATTACATAATAGCATTTATACAAAGAAAGCTGTAATTGTCAATTTATAACAATACATCAGAGTACAAACATTTTACAAATAGACTAGACAGTTATATTAACCTATCCAAACTACTATCGATACAACTCTATTACATAGCGGAATATACTCCATACGTCCCTGCCATCCAGCTCGCCTCCTGAGCTCCAGAATGTCCTAACTTGCAAATCTGTAATACTCGTGTGACGCCCCACCTCTATGCTCACAATAACAAAGAGTATTAAAAGAAATACTGTTTGTTATTACGAAGAATAAGGCTGGATAGGAGTGGCCATCCGTAGTTAGGCCTTACACTAGTATTGGTTATCTCGATAGGAGTGATATATATTTTTGTTTCATCTCTTTGTTTATTTACTCCAATCGACATATCCATTTTCAGTATAAAACGAACTACGATGGTTCATAATAGTTTAGGACAACATATATAATATTAACACAGATAAGCTAAACGCAGAACACAGATAATATAAAATCTCATATATATATAACTGAAATCAGTTACAATACAACCGTCGACACTGGAAGTTACATATACAAGTACATTATTGTAAATAATATACATGAATACATATCATCCTATAAAATAACACTGACTACTCCAAAAGATATGAAGTGACTTCATAGCTCAAGCAGCAACCCAAAGCAATATATCAACAACCTGTAATAACTCGGTCTGACCCGAGTATTAATTCAAAAGAAAATAATACACAGGTCAGTCTAATTCAAACTCAGTTATTAATGCACGAAAGCAATAATAATTAAATAATCAAATAGACGACTGTAACGACCCGTAAGATTTTAATAAATTTTATTGTTTCATTTACGTATTTAATTGGATTTTTGTTTAAATAAATTTATTTACAAATAAAAAGTTAACATTTGGATTACGTCCGATTTAAACATAGCAGATTTTAAAATTTCAATATATTTTATGAAAATTTTTATTATGAAATTCTGTTTAATTTCAAGCTAGCCAACAATTGCTGGTAATAAATTTATTTCCGGGCCTGAATATTTTTCTATGGAAAATTTCTAAATCCTATTCTGAGTAAGACGTCATCCTTCGTTTTTTCAAATTCGGACGTTTACTGCTCCGTTTACCTTATTTCTGACAAATTTACAGCACTTTTGGTGACGATAATCGACTTTTGATCGGATGAGCGTACCACCGATATCTGTATACTGTTTTAATCGTCTCGTCGTGCTGATCTCAACGATATATTTATTCCTGTATTTCGGGATCCGGTGTACAACGGAGGAAATAAATTGTTCGTTGTAACGGTACCCAAAAACCGTGACTTATCTTTTCCTTTGCGTTTCAAATTTAAATTCGTATAAATCAAATTGCTTTAATATTAGTCAACTTAATAAATGGGTGACCATTACTGCCATTATATTACTTTCATTGATTTACCTGTTGCCATTCTCTATTCTTTCTCTCTCTGGCTTTGTAAAAGAAAGAAACTGTCCACCAAAACGTAAATATTAAATAGTCAGCTGTTACATCTCCATAAATTCAATTTATTTTTCTCTGGTCCGGTTCTCTTCTCTATTGACACTGTTGAAATTTTATTATAAACATGTATATCTTGAGTGTTCTCTGCAACCACGGTCCTTTCTCTGGGCACTTCAAAACGAGTGATAATTTATTGATTCAGCTAAATCAAAGGGCGGTCCCAATTAAATTCACTATTACGTTATTCATGTACGTTTCATCTTTCAAGGCTGTCCACTTTTCCCTATTATAAATTGGCTTGCAACTTTTCGTTGCCTTGACTTATCGTTCTGCTTCCTCTCAAATTACTTCTCTTCCACTGTTTCTTTCCTCTCTCAAATTTTCGTCTGCCAAAAATTTACATATATACAACCTGTAGCCGAGCCATGACTGCATCCCGACCTCCTTCGCCTCTCTCTGCCAACCTCCGCCTCCGAGACTCCTCTGACCGCCACCGGCTCTAGCCTCTGCTCGACCAAGACATGAGCTCCTCCTTAATCCAAAGCCGCAACCATCCCCTATGCCGCGTCAGCACTGACTCGCACCACGACAACAGCCGCCTCCTCCCTGAGCAGTGAAACCCATCACCATCCTCCGCTCACGTCCCTCCTCCACCCTCCGGAACCACCCTGGCCGCCTCCTCCTGTTGCCAACCTTCACCGTTCTCCTCGGCCACCATCCCTGCCGATGAACCCACACCGCAAACCCATCTCCAGCCTAGCCGAGCTTCACTTTTTTCCACCAAGGCCGAGACTCCATCACCATCTTTTGCCTTGCT